>JAZGUH010000790.1:0-381421 GCA_037893225.1 Hippasteria phrygiana | reverse complement strand
TACGTAAACGCGTGCTTGCGGCTACAGTGAAACCATACGAGAAGTACAGCATCGGGTGTAAAATGCTTGCGGGGTTTTCATTGATGAAGAAAAAACTTTACAAAGATGACAAAATAAAGAAACAAAGAGACAAATAAAGGAATAACTGAATGGCTAAATAATATCACGGATGTACCTCCATTATAATACATGTTGTTACGTGTTTTAGTGACATGATTTAGTTTTATGTATAAATCAGGGAATTTAGTTGTACAATGTCATGATTTAATTATTGAGGCGATGAAACGGGCCAATATGCAGTCAATTAAGGACTGCAGTTTTTTTTCACATGTGAAAACCAGATTGAAATGTTGAGATATTGGTTTTAAGTTGTCAGGTATTAGATTTTATTCATTCATTCTATATTGGTGGATTTCTTTTTTTATGTATAAAAAGAAGAAAAAGTTGAGCTGTCTTTTAATTATAAAGTAACAGTCATGTTGTACTTGAACGATTTCATAAAGCTAAATGAAGCATCTGAAAAATAAATGAAATCAAACTTTGCTCCACTCGAGAAGTGTTAATTTCTGTCAATGGTTTCACTGGTGTTACGGTCTGAAAATCTCCAAACTATCCGTAAATATAAATTACTCAAAAAGCCTGAATTTTCTCAGATGCAACAAAGAAATCAAACAAGATCACACTGATATAAAGATCAAATAAATAAAGTGATTTAATAATGATAATATTCAAGAATGAATAGGGTTTAACAAGTGTACAATTAAGAAAAGATCTTATATAATATAACATATCTTACGGGCGTGGACTTGGGCGAGGACTTAGACCACTTGGGCACTCAGCAATGGACCAGGACGACTCCAAATGGTGCGCGCGAACACAGTTCTTTGACGGACGGCGTAAACGAGCTGGAATGCGGGGCGAATTCACCTCCAACAAACAGCCGGAAACAAACGAGACCGCGGGGGACGACACAAACTGGCAAATATGGGGATTATATGAGACCCCAAATACTGAACCGTAGACTCAGTTCACAAAAATGTCTCTAAAATTCAGCTCTCAGCCCTCACGCACGAACTTTCTCCAATCGCTCCAACACAGACGAGTCATACACTGGTCACAGGTCCGGATAACGGTACTGACGTATCAAAACTATGTCACAAACAGTGCTATAGTACAAAATCCAGTCCACCCAGGGGCGGACCCAGGAATTTATGCAGGGGGGGGGGGGGGGGGGGGTTCAGAAATTTGCCCAGAAAAGTGACTCCCAAAATGTTCCGCCTGCAAAAACAAATTTACAAGAAGGGGTGGGGGGGGGGGGGGGGGGGGGGGGGCTGATACACTTTTTCACCGTTGGTGGCGCCATTTAACCTCTGTTTTGTTCTCACCCATAGGCAAAATAAGACCTGTATTTGCAAGGCGTAGGCCCCTACAAGCAAAAGCAAAAAAAGAACCAACCCCCCCCCCCCCCCCCTGGATCCGCGCCTGCCACCGTCTAAAGTCCTCATTTTGTCCTAACGCTAACCCGTATTTGTAGAAATGTCCTATCTTCCAGAAATTACTTCTTCTTACAATTACTCAAACATCCAAGAAATAAACTTATAGAATTACGCAAACTTCCAGAATTAAAAGTACAGTTTAGAGAAAGATCTGGCGCAAAAAAGAATGATCTCCTTCATTCATAAAACCCATAGATTAGGGTGTGTGCGGTGCGACAAAACGACCTCGCCCACACGTGCCGCGAGGGGTGTACATACGCGTGAGGGGGTGTATATAACACTAGTAATACTAATAACTGCTACTTCAGAGTTTAGACAGTCAGTAACAAAGTAAGACACACCCAGTAATGCGATTTTGAAAATACGTAATACGTTTTTTTATTATATCATTGAAGATGAGTAAAATTGCAATAAATAAATATTATAATATATTTTTTAAATATTTATTTTGAAATACTTTTTAATGACCAATTTCTCTGATAAATCATTAAATTTTGTGCCATATGTGCAGTTATATTTCTTTTTAATGATATTTGCAAAAGGTGGCTCTCCACAATTGAATATCAGAAATTCAGAATTAATCAATAAATTAATAAATAACGAAAGAAAGAAAAAAGTAGAAACATTAAGTATGTAATGTTAAGATCTATCGCGGTCGAATCGCGTCAACGCAGCTTGTGAATTATTGTCCAATCACATCAATTATAATTCCATGTGGAACGCGCAAAATCTAAGACAAACAAAAATTACCACACAAAATTACCATAGGGTTGTCTAAGGGGCGTGGTTAACTCGTAAACGGCGATAGGTCAATTTTGTTGGGGGTGTCATTTAGTGCAATTAATTCAGTGCGGAGCGCCAAATCTTCGTTTTATCTCCATTGTGAACTACAGGGAACACTTCGGTTGGACGCAAGTTTTACCTACCAAAGGTATGAGGGCGCCCTTCCCCATGAGCAACTACTTCTTGTTTCACTTTTTCAGCGAAGTCTCCGATCTTTCCCTTCCACGATCTTTGCTATTAACTGTACGACGTCTCGACACAGCAAAAGCAAGCCACGCAATGCACGCTAAACGCGACTATGGTGGCCCTGAAGGAACATCAAAGACGCAAAACAAATTGCGACATCGTACACTTTTTTCACGATTGTTGAAACAAATGTTACGACATCACAATCTATTTTACGACATCACAAGTATTTTCACGGCCGTTGCACATTTTTTCACGACAGTTGCAATTTTTTTCACGACTGTCGCAAATTTCTTTCACGAAAGTCGCCATTTCTTTTTCCGCGACCGTTCGCATTTTTTACGACATCACAATTTTGTTCACCACGTTTTATGTTCACGACATGCATCCAGGTCATGAAGTTTTGTCGCGAATTATTTACTTGCACCTAATGGGTCTGCTACTGACCCTGTGCACCCGATACTTCAGCGTTTGGGGATTGCATTCACAGTTTCCTCTCCAGTGGGCACAAGCGCATTTAAATGGTAGAGTGGGTTGTTGACAAGATATAACCTTAAGACGGTAATCACGCGCGTTCAAAAGTAAGTGTCACAGGTTGTCCCAACGTTTAATGGGTTCCTGCTAGGTTCGTAGTTTTGTTAAAGGAACTTTGCTCAGAAATAAATCCACACGGACAGCAAGTTATTACGTTGATCCTCTTTCTCGGGATAAAATGTTGTAATTCAATATTCATCACCCCAAGGTCATCACAAAAAATATACAGTGCATACAACAATAGAATTGAGGATAAGAAATAAATCAAATGGTGCAGTTCAGTTCAGAAGCCAAATCAGTGAGTAATCCCAATTGAATGAATGTCTTGAATCGCTAAACAATAATTAAAATTTGACTACATCCATGAGCAATAAACTCAATCCGAAAAATGTAAAATAAAGAAGTACCTTGAATCGAATAGGCACAGGAATTACTAAATAAACAAGGGTTCATCCAGTTAGGATTAGCACTGATATGGTACACGATAATTCAATTAGAAACAAAATGGCAAATACATCATATTATAAATACAGGTTATGGATCTTAGCTGGGTTTTCTGGCGCTTGCATCAGAACTTGGGTGTGGCTTGATGGACTTGACTGAGGCTTGACACGGGGGTGGCTCCGAGTCCGAAGATCAGGGTTCAGGCACACAAACCGAGTTCCAATGATATCACGAACAGGGGAATGGGACAGGTGTGTGGGGAGGCGAACCGGGTCGGCTCCCCAAAGCATGACCTATATGGAAAGTACTCTCTGTATCAGCAGAGCACAATGGTGAGGGTGAGAATGGCTATCATTAGAAACGACTTTAGGGAAAGTACAACGTTCCTAATAGTGTAAACGGGCACTCAATCTGAACAGCCCTCTCACCAGAGGTCTTAATCGCTTTTGATTATCGAGGATCAACATATTTGTATACAGAACTAAAAATCTAAAAGCAATATCTCTAACTAAAATATGAAACGCTTAAAAGAATGGAAAGAGGTCAAACTGCATATCTTTTCGGGATGTTCGCCCAGAACACATTTCCAGTGGAATGACACTTTCAGTATAACTATACATTGATCAAAAGTTCACCCAGAACATGATAACCACGGTCAGTACTCCGCACAGTGGTAAATACCATAAAATGCTAATCAAAACATCAGGGAATAATTGACTTGGCCAAAACCCAATTGTGTTGGCCTATAGCGCATTGCGGTAACCTTACTCAAGGTCATCCTGGGGCAAGTTCCATGTGGTTGGTACACACTCGCTGTACACAATTAATAGTCAGCAGGATGTCACGGGACATAACAGAAAAGGAAGGTAATGTGTAGGCCTATACACACACAATTTGGAAGACAATCAAAATATTGGAAATCTCGTGAACAAGACCAGTTAATTTACGGAAAAACGTGCATGTATGAATTATTGGTCATGTCATACGAATGATCGAAGTTTTAGGCCACGAGGTATCATATAAAAAAGTATGCAACAAGAATATTCAAAGTAATCGGAAATCAACCAAGAGGAAAATATAATTGTACACGGACTGAGAGTATAGTGACCGATTTAAGTGAATACTGCAGTCATAACAGAATGGTAATCGGCAATCACAAATGGATCTTCCAATACTATCGGGAAATCAATGAAATACAAAACCGAACATGATAATTTCGGTCAATAAATAACAGCAAAAGTGACATCGATCAAGAGTCGACCAAATATCAGCAATATAATACAAGTAAATACAGGGTACAAGGCAAAAAAGGTTAATAGCTGAAGGCAAACGAATGCTGACTCAATATACTCATATTGGGGTTGTTCCACCCATCTTGAGATTGTCTCAAACCGAGTCAACATAATTCAAAATACAAAGTGTCCTGCACATAAGTCAAATGGTAATAGGAAATACAAACTTCTTTTATACAATGAAAATAGGCTTACCTGTATCAGCAGAGCACAATGGTGAGGGTGAGAATGGCTATCATTAGAAACGACTTTAGGGAAAGTACAACGTTCCTAATAGTGTAAACGGGCACTCAATCTGAACAGCCCTCTCACCAGAGGTCTTAATCGCTTTCTGAGGAGAATCCGGCGATCGGGGGGGAATATTATTCCTTGACCACGCGCTCTGCCCATTTCGGTGGAACAATCTCATTGGTCAAAATTATGAAACCAGGCAGATATTCCACCTTGGGATGGAGAGTGGCCAATCAGAAAGTTACTGACTACACGTGTTAGACATGGTCATAAAATGGCAGACAGCCATAACAGTTTTAGCCAGTGGCATAAAATGTAGCCATGTTGGCTGGGTTCTCTGGCCACATCCCCATCTGGTCAATTACTTATCTGTGTTGAGACAAAGGGGTCGTCTTAGCCACATATGGACTTGGTCAACTTAGGGGTAAAATCTGCTACTGGGTGCTAATTAAATTTACTGGAACATAGAGGTGGACCATGCTTCGAAATCGTGGGAACTTTTCCTGTCGGACCAAGTGTTAAAATGGCAGTAAGGGGGAATTTTAACAGGGGCTGACATAAGTTTACTTTTGTTTTAATTATTGGTTAAAAAAACACATTAAACTACTTATTGAAACCACCGCCGTTCCCTTACAACTGACATTGCTGCACAGCAACCACAGGAGCACCTGTAATGTAATGTAAATATCATTAACAATTTGGGTAATAAAACTGCAGGTCCGAGTATTTAAGGTTCATGGTATTATGTACGGATGGTACATGTACGTACCTTCGGGAATTGAAGAAATACAAGCAACAGTGGCCGTTGTAACTAATGGAAAATTTCAATTTATATTTACCTTGTATAACATTGAGTGTTGTGATATCATGGTGGGACAGGAGGGTGCGAATTATGTCAACATTGTAAAAAAGTCACTTCTCAGGAAACAACTGGCTGCAGGATACTTAAGAGTCATTTCGTGTAAATATTTCATATAAGTGTCCACGGTCAAAAAGTAGATCTTTTTAAATATTTTGTGGGATAAAACTACTTTGGGAGTAAGTAACCGAAATAGACTTTTTAAATCCATATTTTGGGAGCTGCGAAAACGGATTTTGGGGGATTTTTAAAAGTCCATTCAGCCAAACTGCAAAACAATATCACTTATATAATTTTATCAATGCACAGCATTGTACTAACCCTTCCTGGAAAAAATATAAAAGATATTTTGAAATACCTTCCTGTATTGTTTTTAGACCTTAGTTTAAAAACAGCTAAAATTTAGAACTTTAAAAATTGCAAATTTTACCCCATTTTTACCCCCCAAAAATCTAATTGCCAGGGCACTCAGAATTGTTTCCTTTTGGCTAGAAGTAGATCCAACATGGGTCTTTTCATATCTGATGAGAAAACTTGTATACTTGTTGAGAAAACTTGTGGCCAATTGTATACTGTTGGCGCTGTACAGTTCCAAATATGGCTATTTTTGTAAAAGGAAAAAAAAACGGGTATTTCATGTTTTTTTCTTTATTTATAGCTTTTATAATACACACAAATGAAGCACTCCCGATTCTATCAAAACAAACAAAAGTATCAGTTGTAAAGCAGTAGATGAATATGCAGGACAACGTGCCCCTTCCCCGCTACACCCTGCCCCTTTTCACTTTGTTTAAATTTTGTTTGCTATTTCAATTTTTTTTTTATTCTCCTGTCATATCTAAAAACAGAGCTATTGTGTAACGGTTGTACACATCTGTACTTTTTTACAGCTCAAATTTGGTTTATCAAATCGTTGTCACTTATACAGAAACATGAAGTTTTGCTAAATATTAAATTGGTCTAATTTTGTTTTCCTATAAAAGAAATTTTTTGCTGGACATTTGTTAGACATTTATTTTGCAAAATATGTTAAGCAACAACAAATAACTGCAAAGCATTTCTAAAGAGCCAAACCCATGTTGTTAAGGGGGAAATCAGCTAGGTTAGGAGAGCAGGACGCTCGATCAAAGTACAAGACGGACCTAAAAATATACATAGCAATGCAAGTAACTTACATTTACATTAAATTTTGAAAAATTGACAGACAGCGGGGGAAAAATACAACATAATACTGGCTACATCAACTTGGTAGCAAAACTTAAAAGAAATAAAGAGCTGACGCCCATTAATCTGATGCCTCACCCAATCCAACGTACTAGGGCCTTTTTGTATGTTCAGTCAGTTAGTCAAGAGTGACTACAGTCTATAGTGGATCTATTGTTAAAACTAATAATGGTCCCAAGGATTTAAACACAAAAGTCAAAGCATTATAAAACCTGGGTGGAGGAGCAAAGCTGGGCCTTAAATGCTCATTCACCCATACCAATTTCTTTCAATTGCATTGCTGACACAGTATTAGGGGCCATGCTTACAAGCTCTGTTTTATATGCGCGATGCTGAGCGCGATACGGGGGAAAAGGGTATCCCCCCACCCCTTTGTCCCTATACCCAATGCACAATCCAGACTCCTGTTACCTAACACACCCACTAGGTTTCTGAAAAGAATTCCTGAGATTCCGGGAACACAATGAGCAACACAAAAGAGGGGTCCCTCCCCCCCCCCCCCCCCCCCCCAAGCGCGCTTCATACGCTTTGCGCCTCTACAGCCTTCACTCTTTGGTACCCTCTTGTGTCCTGTAAACGCAAACAATGTGCATACCACAGAATCCCAAAGAGCCCCCTTTGGTGTAAATGAAAGCTTTGTTTGAAAAAAGCTCCATCTGATCATTATACTCCCATTTAAGAACAAAACGTTGTAAATAAATGAATTGAGTAAGCCCATGAATGCGCTATAGGCGTCAACCGGCCAGGTGGTCTTTTCCAAACCGCAGACCTTTATTATTAAACTATTTAAGTTAAGTGTTAAGGTACCACCAGTTAAGGTAATCCTCGTGCTCGTTTTATGCCAGTCGCAGAGTCACGTGCCCGAGAGCTTTGGTATTGGCCAATAAAATTCGCACAGAAATTCGCGTATAAAAGGGGGCCGCAACAAGTCAAGCCAGACGCATTAAGAAGTTCACTCCATAGATAGCGATGAAGTCAATCGTTGTAGCAAGCTTTCTCCTGGTTGTCCAATGCTATGTCATTGGTGCCTATGGAGGTTGCCTGAATTCGTCGGCACTAGACGTCGCTCTCCAGCCGTTGTACAGTCAGCTCGAGACGTTCAGGATTCAACTCGAGACCATCAAATTGCTGTCCACTTTGCAATGCGGTGATTGCGGTAAGTTGGAAACTTGAGCGATAAGTTTGTTTAATAAAACAAATACATGTAGGCTCTACTCAAGTTGCCTGTATCTGCACATGGTAGGTTTTCTGTCTCTCTGGTTCTTATTTAGTTGTAATAGAAAGAAATAATATGGGAACAACTCGTCGACCTGTAGGTATTTGTTAGTGTGCTTGACGTTAGTTTTATCAAACGGTCGTTCTAGAGATTTTGGCGGAATCCTCCAGGGATTCCGTTCTGTAAAAGTGTACAAAAAGAATTTCCAAGCAGTTGAATGCGACATGAGAAGCTGAGGGGATGAACAAAAGGAGGGCGTTTAGATTTTTAAATAGTTTTTGCATTTGCCCTTTTAAGAGCACAGTGGGGCTACTTTTTGTTAAGTTGCAAATCGCTTGGCTGCAATATAGCAAATAATTTGGCCCAAAATACAAGCCTGTAGTACCATGAGTAACTTTCCATAGAATGTCACTGAAAAACCACAATTAAAACGTGCCATTGGCGGTTTTTAAATCTGTAACATTTGCAACTACCGGTATTGTCCTATCATAGAAAAGGAAAGCCTATAGAGCGGGAAAGGAAGGTGATATATCGGGTATTATACAACACCTGAATAAATCCCAGCCATTCGATTGGTGGATCGTCGATCCCGTGCATTGAATTATTCGTCCCATCGCACGACGCGAACCCGCACCGCCAAAACTTTCTATCGCATGGTTCTATCACACGGTAACGCGTTTGATAGAACTTGCGCGCCGCTACAACACGGCTGTCATTGGACTGGTTCCCGTTGTCCTTCGGACTTCAAATATATATTATATACATACGGGGACCGGGAACCAGTCCAGGCTGTCATTCACACAAAATGGCGGACGGTGTTTTCGAACCGCGGTTTGTTTTCCTAACAGACGACGAAATATTGGAACTCGTAGGCGATGCTGGCGCTGCTAACCCAAAGAGACAAATGAAATATGCAATAAAACGATTAGAGGAATTTGCAAGACGCGCAGGAACAAATATAGCTTTTACTGGACCACTTTTTTCTAGCAGTTTTATGCGGGACTGAGAAGGTAAACGGCACGTTGTAGGCTACACCAAGAAATCCATGCATTGTAATCTGTCAGATGTATTCAGGCGTTGTATAAACAAATAATGAATGTTTCACATTCGTGGAACATTCAATCTGTCACCATGAAATTTATTCTTACCATCGCACTCATAAACATTCATTATTTGTATGATATTGTTGCATAAATGCATTGGTCATTAATGAATGACTTCCACAGGTGACATCGTTTGCTCTGAAGGGCGCCCTCTTGGGATGGAGGATGGCCGCATCCCGGATGACCGCATCACGGCTTCGTCTGTTTGGGCAAACCGTGTCGATGTTTGTGGATCTCAGAGAGCCAGGCCAAATATTCAAGGTAATAATTCATTCACAAAATGTGACCTGCCAACACAAAATGAGCGTAGAGTTGCACTGTGGTTTTCAGAGTTAAAAGCAGAAACAATTTTCTACAGGAAAGTCAATGTTCACATTTGAAAATCTCTATTCTATCATATCCCAAAGGTTTCTAAACTGTATCCAGTCTCAAAATAAACATGATCCCATTAGAGCATGATTAGAGCAAACTACAGAAATTCCTTTTCATTGGCTGAACAGGTGTTGCCGCCGCCTGGTGCAATAGTGGAACCGGGGATTCCAATCCGTGGATACAGGTTGACTTCAATGCTGTGGTCACCATCACCAGTGTAATCACTCAAGGCCGAGGGGATACTGACCAATGGGTGACGGAGTACCAAGTGGCGTACAGTGATGATGGCTCGTCCTGGAACGACGTGAATGGCGCAGACGGATCCCCAATAAAGGTGGGTGTACTATAAAAATGTATTGTCTATCGGGTCGAGAAGCCCAAACCGATCGGAATTTCGTTCCTTTCGCTCAAGCTCGGCTGCGTCTTGGGTAAATCTGGACAACGTGGGCTATCATTCGCGCAGACTAAGGGAACGATCCGTGCTCGTTCCGGTCATAGGACGTACGTAAGGAAACTTGCATTATAACATTAACGTAAATTCCTAGGTAGGGGCATAGGGCCGAATATTTACTCTTCTGGTCCAAAGAATCGCCACGCCACGCAATTTTTTTTCATGCACAAGTTTCATTAATTTGATCACATCGGGCGAACTTGGATGTGAAAAGGAGGGTGTTCCAACTTTTTCTTTTTTTCAAGATTGCAAACAATTTCAAGATTGATTTGATTATATTTAAGCGTCCGCAGTACAAATGTAATTTGTCGGAAATCGTGTGTACTTCCTCAAGTGCATGTAGTACTAGCTCAAAAGCCCGAAGAAACATGTAGGAAGACGCAGAAGTGTGGGAGGAAAACTCCAGAGTGATAGTCTGTGGGGGAACCCATGGAATGAAAACCCAATCCAGATATTGATCCGAATGGGAGTCGAACGTGGGTCACAATAGTAGATACTAGACTCCTATAGTAACCAGTAGGCAAAATCACCATCGTGTTTGCGGACCGAACAAAAAGCACACATTTCTATTTACATTTGTTTTTCTTTTTCAGTTTCCTGGCAACACTGACAGAAGCACTAAGGTGGTTCACCGATTCCCTTCAGCCCTGCAAACCAGATTCCTGCGCTTTCTACCCACTGATTACCACGGGTGGGTCAGCATGAGATTTGAAGTGCTGGGTTGCTATTAGTCTTACCCCAGCAAAAAAAACCGGTACCGGTATATGACGTCGCTTCAGTGTGTCCACCCATGTCCTACGTAACTTTATACCATATCGAACCATCTCAAGATGTGCATTACACGCATATGTACTGTGTATATTTCACTAACAGTGCACAATTAGTGTACAAATATAATTTGATTACCATATTCCTTGGTTTCTCACCCTCATCAAAGCACTTAATGGGACACATTGCCTTAGAGGCCGCCCAATTGGGCTACAAAAATCGTTCGTCCTAAAATTGCTATGGTTGGAAAGATCATTTAAAAGTAGAATATAATCGTGTACACGACCATCGCTATATTCACCGTGAAGTAGTCGGTTACTTTTTAAAGGCCGTCCTTATAAATAGTAAGCTTTTAGATTGAAACTTTTTTTCCAAAACCATGTCGTGCCTTTTAACGCATACGTCAACCATTTTCGGGTATTATTTGCTAATTTACCTCTGTATTATTTCCACTGAATTGTTTGTCGACACATCAATAAACGAGATAAAAACAGATATTAACTGAATATGTGTACAGCGTGTATTTTCTCCGGGGACTTTGATTCGGAGATAATCTCTTTATAATCTTCTTTATAGGCGCCCACAAATGCACAATAATAAACTCCGTTAAATTTCACAATATAGCTTCAGACTACAACTGAAAACGAAGGGGGGAGGAGGGGAGCAAACCCATAGGACGATAACAAAACTGTGGGTTTTAGATATATGGCGGAGTACAGCTTCAACTCGCACAGTCAATCCAGATTATTATTTTTTTTTTTACGCGGAGATCAGTAAGGCGGCCTGTAGCTAGTATATTGAAATCACTGATCTCTACTAAATTCACAGCTTTCTTTATGGTTTGAGCCCACTGTGCGCGACGGCCACATCGTCCGTTTGCCCACGGAGTTGTCAAATTTTAACCGTTCACGTTTGGTTCTGCCACCTTTGGCTAGATTTGGGATCTTTTTAATCTTTATAAAATTCATGAATTACCTTTCGACCGTAGTTTCCAATTTCTCCTGCTCTTGGTAGCATGTTGACACAGTATATAAAAATGGGGGTATAGGCCTATTCTCGCGCAATTTAACCTTATCCGACGATGGATAACAAGTAGCAAGTGGTGCAGCCTACGACGGGTATAGGCCTACGCGTTAAAACTTCACTGGTCCACGAACTGACCAAAAAATGAGAACTTGACATTCGTTTTTAATCAATAATAGGTCGAATCTTTATACCCAGCACAATATGGGGCAGAGGGCTATCCCCACCCCCCTTGTCCCTATACCCTACACTGTAAAAACGTTGGGTAAAACATAATTGGGCAACTTGTATTTACCCAATATTGGTATTAATTTACCACATTGTTGGTTAATTCAGGTAAAAATAGACCAATTATTGGGAAGAATTTGCCCAAGATTTTGGGTTGTTGATATGTTGCCCAACATTGGGCAAAATATCGACCCATTTTGGCTAACTTTTTTACAGTGTATACACTCTCCAGACTATTGTTACCTAACACATCCCCCTAGACATCTGAAAAGAATTCCTGAAATTCCGGGAACACAATTACCAACACAAAAGAGGTGGGGGGGGGGGGGGTCCCTCTGCCCCCATATCGTGCATCATATGCGAACCTTGAACATGTGTCCTGGTCAATGTCTTTCAGATTCCTATATATTGGGACAATTGTATGAAATTTCAGTTGATGACAAAATGAAGAAATGAAGAGACAAATACAGGAATAAGTGAATGGAAAAATAATATCACGGAGGTACCTCCATTATAATACATGTAGTTACGAGTTTTAGTGACATGATTTAAATATATCTATAAATCGGGGAATACATTTGTACAATGTCATTTAGACGGGCTAATATGCAGTAAATTAAGGACTGAAGTTTTTTCACATGTAAAAACCAGATTGAAATGTTGAGATTGGTTTTAAGTTGGCAGGTATCGGATTTTATTCATTCTTTATTGTTTAATGTATAAACAGAAAAAATTGCTTTAACGGAAAGTATCCATAGTTAAGTTGTTTTTTAATTACAAAGTAACAGCCATGAAGCATCTGAAAAATATACGAAATCAAACTTTGCTCCACTCGGGAAGTGTTAATTTATGTCAATGGTTTCACTACTAATACTCATAACTGCTAGGCCTACTTGTTACGGTCTGAAAATATCCAGACTATCCGTAAATATAAATTACTAGAAAAAGCCTGAATTTTCTCAGAAAGCAAACAAGATCACACTGATATAAAGAACAAAGAAATAATGTGATTTAATAATGAGAAGATTCGAGAATCAATAGGGTTTAACAAGTGTAGAATAAAAAAAAAAGGATCTTGCGAGCGAGGACTTATAGAGTACCCAAGTGATGACGTCAATCTATGCAATGTTTGGAACCAGAATACATTCTAAACTGCATGTGTTTGGAACCAGTTGCCGCGGCAACTGACGTCAGACTTCGGTACTCTATAATAGGCGAGGGCTCAGACGACTTGGGCACTCAGCAACGGACAAGGACGACTCCAATAATACGAGCGGATACAGTTCTTTGGCGAGCTGGAACACGGGGCGAATTCACCTCCAAAACAGCAGAAGAGAGACGAAAACCGTATTTGTAGAAATGTCCTATCTTCCAGAAATTACTTCTTCTTACAATTACTCAAACATCCAAGAAATAAACTTATAGAATTACGCAAACTTCCAGAATTAAAAGTAGAGTTTCGAGAAAGATCTGGCACAAAAAGAATGATCTCCTTCATTCATAAAACTCATACATTAGGGTCACACGAGGGTCAACACAAGTTGTGTGTGCGATGCGACAAAACGACCTCGCCCACACGTGCCGTGAGGGGTGTACATACGCGTGAGGGGGTGTATATAACACTAGTAATACTAATAACTGCTACTTCAGAGTTCAGACAGTCAGTAACAAAGTAAGACACACCCAGTAATGCGATTTTGAAAATACGTAATACGTTTTTCTATTTATCATTGAAGATGAGTAAAATTGCAATAAATAAATATTATAATATATTCTTTAAATATTTATTTTGAAATACTTTTTAATGACCAATTTCTCTGAGAAATCATTTAATTGTGTGCCATATGTGCAGTTATATTTATTTTTAATGATATTTGCAAAAGGTGGCTCTCCACAATTGAATATCAGAAATTCAGAATTAATCAATAAATTAATAAATAACGAAAGAAAGAAAAAAGGTAGAAACATTAAGTATGTAATGTAAAGATCTATCGCGGTCGACTCGCGTCAACGCAGCTTGTGAATTATTGTCCAATCACATCAATTATAATTTCATGTGGAACGCGCAAAATCTAAGACAAACAAAAATGACCACACAAAATGACCATAGGGTTGTCTAAGGGGCGTAGTTAACTCGTAAACGGCGATAGGTCAATTTTGTTAGAGGTGTCATTTAGTGCAATTAATTCAGTGCGGAACGCCAAGTCTTCGTTTTATCTCCATTGTGAACTACAGGGAACACTTCGGTTGGACGCAAGTTTTACCTACCAAAGGTATGAGGGCGCCCTTCCCCATGAGCAACTACTTCTTGTTTCACTTTTTCAGCGAAGTCTCCGATCTTTCCCTTCCACGATCTTTGCTATTAACTGTACGACGTCTCGACACAGCAAAAGCAAGCCACGCAATGCACGCTAAACGCGACTATGGTGGCCCTGAAGGAACATCAAAGACGCCAAAAAAATTACGACATCGTACACATTTTTCACGATTGTTGAAACAAATGTTACGACATCACAATCTTTTTACGACATCACAATTTTTTTCACGGCCGTTGCACATTTTTTCACGACAGTTGCAATTGTTTTCACGACTGTCGCAAATTTCTTTCACGAAAGTCGCCATTTTTTTTTTCCGCGACCGTTCGCATGTTTTTACGACATCACAAATGTTTTCACGACTTTCTATATTTTCGACATGCATCCAGGTCATGAAGTTTTGTCGCGAATGATTTACTTGCACCTAATGGGTCTGCTGCTGACCATGTGCACCCGATACTTCAGTAAGTTTACTTTTGTTTTAATTATTGGTTAACAAAAACACATTAAACTACTTATTGAAACACACCGTCGTTCCCTTACAACTGACATTGCTGCACAGCAACCACAGGAGCACCTGTAATGTAAATAACATTAACAATTTGGGTATTAAAACTGCAGGTCCGAGTATTTAAGGTTCATGGTATTATGTACGGATGGTACATGTACGCACCTTTTGGAATTGAAGAAATACAAGCAACAGTGGCCGTTGTAACTAATGGACAATTTCAATATATATTTACCTTGTATAACATTGAGTGTTGTGATATCATGGTGGGACAGGTGGGTGCGAATTATGTCAACATTGTAAAAAAGTCACTTCTCAGGAAACAACTGGCTGCAGGATACTTAAGAGTCATTTCGTGTAAATATTTCATATAAGTGTCCACGGTCAAAAAATAGATTATTTAATATTTTGTGGGATGAACCTACTTTGGGAGTAAGTAACCAAAATAGACTTTTTAAATCCATATTTTGCCCGTTGCCATGGTAACAGGCGGTACGGTTTTTGGCCGTTTGAGGCTATTTTGGGAACTGCGAAAACGGATTTGGGGGATTTTTAAAAGTCCATTCAGCCAAACTGCAAAACAATATCTCTTATATAATTATATCAATGCAAAGCATTTTACTAACCCTTCCTGGAAAACAAATAAAAGATATTTCGAAATACCTTCTTGTATTGTTTTTAGACCTATAAAAACAGCTGAAATTTTGAACTTTAAAAATTGCAAATTGTACCCCATTTTTACCCCCCAAAATGACAGGGCACTCAGAATTGTTTCCTTTTGGCTAGAAGTAGAACCAACATGGGTCTTTTCATATCTGATGAGAAAACTTGTATACTTGTTGAGAAAACTTGTGGCCAATTGTATACTGTTGGCGCTGTACAGTTCCAAATATGGCTATTTTTGTAAAATGGAAAAAAATACGGGTATTTCATGTTTTTTTCCTTATTTATAGCTTTTATAATACACACAAATGAAGCACTCCCGATTCTATCAAAACAAACAAAAGTATCAGTTGTAAAGCAGTAGATGAATATGCAGGACAACATGCCCCTTCCCCGCTATACCCTGCCCCTTTCCACTTTGTTTAAATTTTGTTTGCTATTTCAATTATTTTTTTCAATTCTCCTGTCATATCTAAAAACAGAGCTATTGTGTAACGATTGTACACATCTGTACTTTTTTACAGTTCAAATTTGGTTTATCAAATCGTTGTCACTTATACAGAAACATGAAGTTTTGCTAAATATTAAATTGGTCTAATTTTGTTTTCCTATAAAAGAAATTTTTTGCTGGACATTTGTTAGACATTTATTTTGCAAAATATGTTAAGCAACAACAAATAACTGCAAAGCATTTCTAAAGAGCCAAACCCATGTTGTTAAGGGGGAAATCAGCTAGGTTAGGAGAGCAGGACGCTCGATCAAAGTACAAGACGGACCTAAAAATATACATAGCAATGCAAGTAACTTACATTTACATTAAATTTTGAAAAATTGACAGACAGCGGGGGAAAAATACAACATAATACTGGCTACATCAACTTGGTAGCAAAACTTAAAAGAAATAAAGAGCTGACGCCCATTAATCTGATGCCTCACCCAATCCAACGTACTAGGGCCTTTTTGTATGTTCAGTCAGTTAGTCAAGAGTGACTACAGTCTATAGTGGATCTATTGTTAAAACTAATAATGGTCCCAAGGATTTAAACACAAAAGTCAAAGCATTATAAAACCTGGGTGGAGGAGCAAAGCTGGGCCTTAAATGCTTATTCACCCATACCAATTTCTTTCAATTGCATTGCTGACACAGTATTAGGGGCCATGCTTACAAGCTCTGTTCTATTTGCGCGATGCTCAGCGCGATACGGGGGAAAAGGGTATCCCCCCACCCCTTTGTCCCTATACCCAAAGCACAATCCAGACTCCTGTTACCTAACACACCCCCTAGGTTTCTGAAAAGAATTCCTGAGATTCCGGGAACACAATGACCAACACAAAAGAGGGGTCACTCCCCCCCCCCCCCCCCCCCCCAGCGCGCTTCATATGCTATGCGCCTCTACAGCCTTCACTCTTTGGTTACCCTCTTGTGTCCTGTAAACGCAAACAATGTGCATCCCACAGAATCCCTAAGAGCCCCCCTTTCGTGTAAATGAAAGCTTTGTTTGAAAAAGCTCCATCTGATCATTATACTCCCATTTAAGAACAAAACGTAAATAAATGAATTGAGTAAGCCCAGAAATGCGCTATAGACGTCAACCGGCAAGGTGGTCTTTTCCAAACCGCAGACCTTTATTATTAAACTATTTAAGTTAAGTGTTAAGGTACCAGTTAAGGTAATCCTCGTGCTCGTTTTATGCCAGTCGCAGAGTCACGTGCCAGAGAGCTTTGGTATTGGCCAATAAAATTCGCACAGAAATTCGCGTATAAAAGGGGGCCGCAACAAGTCAAGTCAGACGCATTAAGAAGTTCACTCTGAAGATAGCGATGAAGTCAATCGTTGTAGCAAGCTTTCTCCTGGTTGTCCAATGCTATGTCATTGGTGCCTATGGAGGTTGCCTGAATTCGTCGGCACTAGACGTCGCTCTCCAGCCGTTGTTCAGTCAGCTCGAGACGTTCAGGATTCAACTCGAGACCATCAAATTGCTGTCCACTTTGCAATGCGGTGATTGCGGTAAGTTGGAAACTTGAGCGATAAGTTTGTTTAATAAAACAAATACATGTAGGCTCTACTCAAGTTGCCTGTATCTGCACATGGTAGGTTTTCTGTCTCTCTGGTTCTTATTTAATTGTAATAGAAAGAAATAATATGGGAACAACTCGTCGACCTGTAGGTATTTGTTAGTGTGATTGACGTTTGTTTTATCAAACGGTCGTTCTAGAGATTTTGGCGGAATCCTCGAGAGCGATTCCGTTCTGTAAAAGTGTACAAAAAGAATTTCAAAAAAATATAGTTGTATACAAAGCCTAGACTCTCATTTGAAGTCGTTTACACTGCTGGTTGAATCATTGCGTGGCCAGAAAATGGCATATACACGTGTGAAGTATTCAAATTGAAATTCACCTCGGTGATCAGTTGGCCCTTTTCATTTGCAGCTCTAGTTGAAATGCTACACATACAGGCCTTCTATCTTACGTAAGCTTTAAAAGACTAATAACTAGGGTTTTGTTTGCCTGTTGCAACATAATTTCCATCCAGTTTAATCCATTTTCACTATCCAAATTGTCCTGCAGCCGTCCCCATTACCTCTCCTCTCCACTGCCTTTCCTTTACCTTGTTTCGTCTATTTACCTGCTAACGTTAATTTGGTTGTTACCGCTCGTTTGCTCCTTTCTGTCCCACCCACTCCTACGCCCTTAATCCACGTCCTACTTTGATCCCCATTATCTTCCTGTTTGACCCTCCCACCCATCTGTAATTTTGCGTTATGCATTAATTGTGCCTTGTCTGTATGCGTTTTGTGTTTTATATTGTGAAGGGTTGGAGTGACACGCCCTTTTGGTGACAGTGTCTTAATAGACTTTAGATTTCTTTTAGGCAGCCCTTCACTGTCTGTTCCGTCCTGTCGCTTGCCTGAATACATCGGTCATTATTAATTAATGAAATGACTTCCACAGGCGACAGCGTTTGCTCCGAAGGGCGCCCTCTTGGGATGGAGGATGGCCGCATCCCGGATGACCGCATCACAGCTTCGTCTGTTTGGGCAAACCGTGTCGATATTTGTGGATCTCAGAGAGCCAGGCCAAATATTCAAGGTAATAATTCAATTCACAAATGTGACCTGCCAACACAAAATGAGCGTAAAGTTGCACGGTGGTTTTCGGAGTTAAAAGCAGAAACTATTTTCTACAGGAAAGTCGATTTCAGTTGAACTGAACATTTGAAAATCTCTATTCTATCATATCCCAAAGTTTTCTAAACTGTATCTAGTCTCGAAATATTTATCTTTTTTGAACGTGGGTTAATTGTTCAGATAAAAACCTTTTTTGAGCTCCCTTTTCACAAAACGGGTATCGAATCTGTGACGACTCAAAGGGTGTATCAGGGGCTAGGAATGAGGTAACAAAACAAATATCAAATTGAAGCTTTTAGCCTGTACTTTTGGGAAATCTAATCTTGATTTCAAATTTTGCAACTTTACGCCCATTTCGTGGAACAGGTCACAAGTGAGAGTTCAATCCAACTTTAATATTATATACATGTATATACAATGGACACGAGCCTTGCTAGGGGGTGGGGCTAGGGTGTGACACCCCTTTTTTTTTTCTTTTCTTTTTTTACGGCAAATTCGTGTCCCTATCGGCAAAGTGTATGGTGTATTCTGCTACGTTCGAGATGTCACAAATTTTAATGGCGCCCCCAACGGCATAAACACTCCCCGCCCCCGGTTTTTAAATTTGTTTTGGGCGGCAACTTTTGGGTGAACTTGTTTGGCGTTTTTGGTTTTGGGGGTTTTTTGCTCACACATTGCTGGCAAAATTGCATTGATATTCTTATTAAAATGGTCTGTGCGACGCCCTTGACAGTGGATATGCAGCTCTTACAATTAGGAGCAAGTTCTGGTGCTGCTGACCTAGTCCCTTTTGTCGATTTGCGATTTAAATCACGCATGCGTGGTCTGTTTTTCACTCGAACGCGTTTAGTCGTTCGATTACGTAAAATCTCTAGTGTGCAGCAACAAACTGCAAAGAATGTCGTCTGCTAGTTAACGAAGCAAATGTTGGCGCGACATTTCTATTTTCTATTTATATATATTTTCTCCACTTTACTTTAGTTAAATAATTAATCTTATTGCAAACGTTTGCACAACTCGCCCAGTTTATCTATCCTCCATATGATCTTGAAACCGTGACGTAACTCGCCAATTTGACTAGAGGAAGTGCTCCTGGGCTAGGTAGATCCAGTTGGAGTAGCTAGTCAAACCACGCAGCGTTCGAGTGTCATCTAGATTGACTAGGGTTAAGTCTAGTAGACTCTAGTCGCCCAACCGAACTTGCTCTAGGCTTCGCGTATATCACCACGTGGTACAAAAATGCCCGTTTTCAGTAGATGTGGAAAGTAGGTGTTGGTTCTTCAATTTTAAGACGATCCTTCAGAGTGCTAATGAGCGCTTTTTGTTTAACCTTTGAAGTTACTGCTGATGCAAAGGGCATAAGAACAGTACTAAATTAGTCCCCAAAAATAACTCAACTGGTTAAAGAAACACTGGCTATCGAAGTCCAAGCAGCTATATAAAGTGAGAATCAATTCAAACATGGAACTTGCCAAAGAAAATGTAGACACATTTGATATTAGTACACAAAGCTGTGGAGGCACTGTTGTTCCTTAGACATCTGCTTTGACACATGAATATGAAAATGGTTTTGTGCATACACCGTCAAAAAAGTTCTTTCTAGAACGGCTACATAAAAGGAAATTCATAAAGGCATTGAAAGAAGTCTGTCCTGCACTTACTCACTTCGTCACATTCCTATTGTTTGGTTCATAAGGACACATTTAAAACACTTTGCACTAGGGGAAACTAGCTAAAACATGATCCCATTACAGCAAACTACAGAAATTCTTTTTCATTGGCTGAACAGGTGTTGCCGCCGCCTGGTGCAATAGTGGAACCGGGGACTCCAATCCGTGGATACAGGTTGACTTCAATGCTGTGGTCGCCATCACCAGTGTAATCACTCAAGGCCGAGGGGATACTGACCAATGGGTGACGAAGTACCAAGTGGCGTACAGTGATGATGGCTCGTCCTGGAACAACGTGAATGGCGCAGACGGATCCCCGATAAAGGTGGGCGTACTATACAAATGTATTGTGTATCGGGTCGAGATGATCATGCCCAAACCAATCAGAATTTCGTTCCTTGCGCTTCAGCTCGGCTGCGTCTTGGGTAAATCTGGACAACGTGGGCTTTTACTGGTGCAGACTGAGGGAACGATCCGGGGTCGTTCCGGTCATATGACGTACGTAAGGAAACTTGCATTATAACATTAACGTAAATTCCTGGGTAGGGGCATAGGGCCGAATATTTACTCTTCTGGTCCAAAGAATCGCCACGCCACGCAATTGTTTTTTCATGCACGGGTTTCATTAATTAGATCACATCGGGCGAACTTGGATGTGAAAAGGAGGGTGTTTTTTTTTTTTTTTCAAGATTGCAATAAATTTTCAGATTGATTTGATTATATTTAAGCGTCCGCAGTACAAATGTAATTTGTCGGAAATCGTGTGTACTTCCTCAAAAGTGCATGTAGTACTAGCTCAAAAGCCCGAAGAAACATGTAGGAAGACGCAGAAGTGTGGGAGGAAAACTCCAGAGTGATAGTCTGTGGGGAACCCATGCAAAGAACCCAATCCAGATATTGATCCGAATGGGAGTCGAACGTGGGTCACAATAGTAGATACTAGACTCCTATAGTAACCAGTAGGCAAAATCACCATCGTGTTTGCGGACCGAACAAAAAGCACACATTTTTATATTTACATTTGTTTTTCTTTTTTCAGTTTCCTGGCAACACTGACAGAAGCACTAAGGTGGTTCACCGATTCCCTTCAGCCCTGCAAACCAGATTTCTGCGCTTTCTACCCACTGATTACCACGGGTGGGTCAGCATGAGATTTGAAGTGCTGGGTTGCTATTAGTCTTACCCCAGCAAAAAAAACCGGTACCGGTATATGACGTCGCTTTAGTGTGTCCACCCATGTCCTACGTAACTTTATACCATATCGAACCATCTTAAGATGTGCATTACACGCATATGTACTGTGTATATTTCACTACTAACAGTGCACAATTAGTGTACAAATATAATTTGATTACCATATTCCTTGGTTTCTCACCCTCATCAAAGCACTTAATGGGACACATTGCCTTAGAGGCCGCCTAATTGGGCAACAAAAATCGTTCGTCCTAAAATTGCTATAGTTGGAAAGATCATTTAAAAGTAGAATATAATCGTGTACACGACCATCGCTATATTCACCGTGAAGTAGTCTGTTACTTTTAAAGGCCGTCCTTATAAATAGTAAGCTTTTATATTGAAACTCTTTCCAAAACCATGTCGTGCCTTTTAACGCATACGTCAACCATTTTCGGGTATTATTTGCTTATTTACCTCTGTATTATTTCCACTGAATTGTTTGTCAACACATCAATAAACGAGATAAAAACGGATATTAACTGAATATGTGTACGGCGTGTATTTTCTCCGGGGGACTTTGATTCGGAGATAATCTCTTTATAATCTTCTTTATAGGCGCCCACAAATGCACAATAATACACTTCGTTAAATTTCACAATATAGCTTCAGACTGCAACTGAAAACGGAGGGGGGGGGGGGGAAGCAAACCCATGGGACAACAACTATGATATATATGGCGGACGACAGCTTCAACTCGCACAGTCAATCCAGATTATTATTTGTTTACGCGGAGATCAGTAAGGCCTGTAGCTAGTACATTGAAATCACTGATCTCTACTTAATTCACAGCTTTCTTTATGGTTTGAGCCCACTGTGCGCGACGGCCACATCGTCCGTTTGCCCACGGAGTTGTCAAATTTTAACCGTTCACGTTTGGTTCTGCCACCTTTGGCTAGATTGGGGATCTTTTTAATCTTTAAAAAATTCATGAATTTCCTTTCGACCGTAGTTTCCAATTTCTCCTGCTCTTGGTAGCATGTTGACAGTTTATAAGAATGGGGGTATCCTAGGCCTATTCTCGCGCAATGTTACTTTATCCGACGGTGGATAACTAGTAGCAAGTGGTACAGCCCACGACTATGGAACGCCATTGCTATCTTGGGTGGCTTCAGATCGTTGGCTTCGGCAATATCGCCATTCCGTTCGGCAATATCGCCATTCAATTCGGCAATATCGCCATTCCGTTCGGCAATATCGCCATTCAATTCGGCAATTTCGCCGTTTCGTTTGGCAATTTGGTAGTAATCGATTCTCCGTGCTCGCATACCTATTTGGTTTTACAAGTAATCGTCCTTTACTGCAAATTCGTCCTTTCATTCGCCAGTTCAACATTCCGCAATTCAATTTCATCGTTCCGCAATTCAATTTCATCATGCGGTGTGGCAATTCAGCGTTCTGTGTGCAGTGACCTTTGTATGGTGGCCGTGAAGGGACATTGCAATTTGTGAATATTGACGTCAATATTCGCGTAAAAAAATCCACGTCCTGCATGCTATCCAGTAGTGATTTGTTTTGACGCGATTTGTTTTGAGCAAGCTGGGTGCTGGTTGGCAAGTCGATGTGCGCATGCGCAAATTGCATTTCACGAATGGTACAGCTAGCTTCGTAAATACTGTACATTAGTTCACACGCGTGTTATTATAATTGTGGTACCCTGAGTTGTCATTGTTATTGCAACTTTGTCACATGTGGGTGATTTGGTACTGCCGGGCAAAAGCTAGCCCGCGATTCGGCCCGCGCCCGTGCATATTGAAAACTTGAATCCATGAGACAAAAGGAGGTATACTGTTTAAAAGGAAATATCTAGATTCATGCAACGGATTTTCGAGAAATGTCAAGAAATTATTAACCAATTTTGCATAATATTTCAGAATAGGTTTCAGCAAAGCCACACCATGTAATGTTTGGCATTGTTTTATGAGTCATTTTTATATAATATTTACGAGTCGTTTCCAGTGGGCTCATTTGAAAGAGTTGTTGACACCGATTACTTTGGGTTCAGCCTCTGTTTGAAAGAAAGTGTACCGCTCATGTTTTGAGAAATTCATATTTTTCCTTCATACTCCTAATTGTCACCTTCCTGGGCTTATTCCAGTAATGGATTATTTTTAAAAAGCAGTCTGTTTTATAGGATTTCCCGGCCAATTTCACAATGTTTTCGTTCATTTTAATGCCTGGCTCATTCAATTTAGATTGAAATTAAATGATCACGCAGATAGTCATTCAACAATCAAAAATAATCATTCAAATTCACTATCCGAGCATTCCATCGTCTTTTAGCTTCAGTCGTGCCTGTAAAAGATGCATTCAAATTAAAAGTATCGTATTGTTCATTAAATTTCGTCTGCACCAACGTGTAGATCGGGCATTCATTTTCATGAATGGGCAAACATATTTCACCTTTTTTCAGGCATCTTTTACTGCATGCCAACATTCCTGCGTGTCCGTATTCCTATAAAGGTCTGAGTTATCTTAACATAAATCATATATGACGTCTTCAATCCGTAGATGCACACCTCTCTTTCTTAACTAAGTCTTCAGACAGACAAGATGGCGAGCCTACGAGGGGAGGTGTGGTCGTCTGATGGAATCTGCCCAAGAAAACAAATTACCCAAGAGAAGTGTTTCCGATGGTACAACCATTGCCAAACATACCGGTTCATGCCCCGATGTCTTGCACATGAAGAGATCGATGGGTGAATCAAAACGAAAAAGAACAGTAAACAAAGTTAAAGGATTTCCAAACATGTCAACATACAAAAGCCCCTATTATGTTTTGCTCAAACTTTAAAACAAACAAAGATAAAAAAAAATAGCTGGCTAACATTTCGAACTTATGCAATTTCTTTCTCAAAGGCAAAGGACATACTACAAGAAACAAACATGTACGGAACACACATCAATCAATCAGTCAATCAATCAATCAAGTCTAGGCCTTTACGGCAACTCGAGCCTGCTCGGTGATCTTGGTCCAGATGTCTCGGTCCAGCATGCAGGAGCGCAGTTCCTCTGCGCTGGCCAAGCCGGTGTCCCGTTTCAGCATATCCACGAAGGAGAAACGTCTTCTCCTACGTGAGGCAGTGCCCCGTGCGGGCTCCCAGAGAATGGTTGTGCTAGGGGCAAGCTCCGGGTGACGGACGCAGTGCCCTGCAAACTTAAGACGGCGTTCACGGATCTTTTCCGTCACCTTCGGCATGCCGGCGTAGAGGTCTACATTCCTCATGCGCAGCATCCTGGTGTAACACCCATCCAAAGACTTCTCCATCTTAGTAGTGAGGGTCCAGGTCTCAGCCCCGTACAAAAGTACTGCCTCAACTGTAGAAACAAACAGTGACCTTTTCAGTTGATCACTGAGCGCCGATGACCACACCTTTTTCATGTTGTGGAGTGCTGACCACGCCTGTCCTCTTCGGGTCTTGAGGTCTTTATCGCTGGAGTTGATCCATGCTCCAAGGTACTTGAAGTCTGATTCGACCCTGAGAGTTGTACCATCCCTCGTGCGGACAGCCGTGTCATTGGAGTTGTAGGCTAGCACCTTGGTCTTCTTTGTGTTCAGCTGGAGGCCAACCTTCAAACACTCCTCCTCGACCGATGACAAAAGGTCTCGAGCCTGCTCCACTGTATTTGAGACCAGTGCGATGTCATCTGCGAAGTCCATGTCAGTGATCGTCACAGGAGACACTCGCCGGCTCTTGCTGGGCATTATGGTAAAACCCAGCTCCTCTTCTCTCCCGTCGATGGCCTTCCTCGGGGCGTAGTCGAGGACAATGATGAAGAGAAATGGGGCCAATGTGTCACCCTGAAGCACACCTGCCATGATGTCAAAGGACTCTGTGTCACCATCTGGTGAAGTGAACCTGGACTGTGTGTTTGCGTATAGGTCGCCCCAATAACTTTTATTAACTTATTGGGGATCCCGTATGCAGTGAGGATGTTCATCATCTTGACCCGGTGGACAGTGTCAAATGCCTTGCGGAAATCAATGAAGGTAATGACTGCAGGGAGATGTTTATGCTTGATACCTTCAATAATTGTCCTCAGCGCAATGATGTGCCCCACCGTGGACCTCTCTTGCCGGAACCCGTTCTGTGCTGTTCTCAAGAGTGGGTCTAGCACTGGCCGAATCCGGTTGAGCACCATCCGGTTAAGGGATTTGGCGACAAAAGAGGTAAGACTTATCCCTCGGTAGTTGTCCGTGCATGTGAGGTTACCAGATTTCGGAACCGGTATGATATTGATAGTGCTCCACTGATCTGGTAGTTCCCCCTTCTCATATGCATTGTTAATGAAGTCGAGCATGAGGTCATCGATGGGGACATGCTTCAAGACTTCTGGGACAACTCCATCCTCCCCACAGCACTTTCCACCCTTGAGCATCTCCTTTGCCTTGATATACTCCTCATGATTGAAGGGACCGTCCTCGATGTCCAAGTCCTCAAACACTTGTTCCACCTCCACCTGTGCATCCAATACCTCCGGTTCATCACCAAGAAGGTTTTTGAAGTGGTTGTACCATGCCTCTACCCGTTGCTCAACGGTATCTCCCATGATCTGAGAGGGCTTGGAAGACCTTCTGCCAGTAATCTCATTGATCAGCTTCCAGCTCATCGCATGCTTTTGGTTAACATGAGCTTCTTCCACTTCACTGATTTTCTAGGTAAATACCTCCTCCTCAATGAGATCATATGTTTCAAATAGGACCTTCCTCTTGCTTGAGTGCTCCTCACGGTTGGTAAAGTTGGGGTCTGCTACCAGAGAACTGTAGGCCACTTCCATCTCCTCCCTGGCTCTGATTACACGAGGATCCGATGAGGCTTTCGCCCTCCTCTTCACCTTGGGGACCTTGTCCATGCAAACCTCCGCGGCCTCCATGTTCGCTCTCACAAACTTATCATAGCGGCTGGTTGCAGATTCCCCATCCTCCGTCAGAACCTGGAAACGATTGCGAACTTCTACGGCGTACCTCCCCTGTAGATCGCTGTTTCCCTTAAGCTTCCCCCACTTGTACTTCACCCTTCCCGTGACTGCTTTGCGCTGTGCTCGGAGGCTGAGACGCACCTTCGTCACCACCACTCTATGGTCTGATCCCACTGTAGAGAAGGTACTGTGGGCACAAGAGTTGACGATGCTGTTACGCCATTTCCTCCTGGTCAGGATTAAGTCGATCTGGGCCTTCGTCCCTGATGGTGACAACCACGTCCACAGCCTTCCCTTCCGCTTTTCAAACAGTGTGTTGTTGGCGAGAAGAGAGTAGTCTTCAATCAGTTCCAGCAAACGCACCCCGTTGTCATTCGTGACTTGATGAAATGTGAAAGGAGCATCCCCCTGTCCCAGTCGGGCATTAAAGTCCCCAATGATGGCGAGGAAGTGATGCTGGGGAACAGCCTCTACTGCTCGTCTTAGCTCATCATAGAACTTCCTCTTCTCCTCTTCAGGTGCTAGGAGAGTTGGCGCGTAGGCCACTACGGTGGTGAGGATTGGATTGCTTTTGAAGGAGGCAGTGATTACCCTATCAGAAGTCCGGGTAACACTGACAATCGCCCTCTGAGCCTCCCTGTTCAGCATGAGCCCGACCCCACCAGTTGCCGCCTGAGCTTCGTTTCTCCAAGCTGATGCCGTGACAAGGTAATATCCCTCAATCATGTTGGTAACCACGATTTCCCTCATGCAATCAGCGTGCACCCTCCTGTGCTCCTGGATCCCACACACGGCCACTCTATGTCTCCTCATTCTTTCCACTAACTCCTTGGCTCTCTTGTCCTCCCTGATTGTTTGCACATTCATGGTGGCAAGAGACAAACTCCTCTTACATCTTAGTAGCGCGTCGGTTCTCCGGCACCCGTCAGCCGCCCCCCTCCCCAGGGAAACCTTGAGGTTTGAGGGAGCGCCATCATCATGTTCGCAAGGCGAGCGTGGGCGAGTCCCCTCCGCTGAGCTCCTGCGGACTTCGGCCGCTGGCAGTATACGATTCATCATTGGATTTAAGATCATGATTAGGCTTTTCATTTGCGAAAGTAGTACTCGGGTGGTCGCAACTCCTCTCCCAAGACATGTGGTTTGAAGTCAGAGTTTTCCTTCTCCTAGGAGGGCAACCTTCCCAGGTTAACGAGTCCCTCCTGCCCGGGTTTGGAATCAGAGTACCATCTCCTAGGTGAATTGCCTCCCATGGCTGTCGAACCCCACCTGCCCGGAGCAATCTGGTTTTGAGGCGCCAGAAACTCGCCTTTCACACCTCTGCCATCGGTTAAAAAACAGGGATCGGCACATGAAGCCAAGCAATAGGAGTTTGACTAGGAGAGGCTATTTGAGACGCAGACCATATGGGACATTTCAAGGATGGGAAGTGGCTCAATACTCCCCACAATCCCGGTCATATCCTAATCCTTTGACCCCCAAAACATGCAAGAGAGGGTGCAAATAGGAGGTGGTAATTGGGAAATAAAAGGAACAGAGGGATGTGGCAAGGCCAAATGGGAAAGGGAGACATCCAAGTGGGCAAGAAATCCTAATAGGAGTGTTTGCCAGGAGGATTATCTGTAAACAAATGACAATGGGGGGGGGGGGGGGGGGGAATTAAGAGTTAATCATTCCCTTCCTGGATGTTGAGACCATGTGGTTGAATAGTCCGAAGACGCTTTCATCCACACTTTCTCCCTGCTAAGGCGAACTGAGTCCTTGCTCTGGCCAAGTGATTTATGCCCTGTATATCAGAAATGGAATGGTTATGCATGAAAGTCCATTTTCTTGGTATTCACAGTCGATCGATGGCCATAGAAACGCTTCTTGAGCGTGTTCTTGGTCTTCCCGACATACTGGATTCCACAAGCCATGCAAGAAATGAGATATATGACATTAGAGGTGTTGCACGTAATGTTACCATTGGTTCTGTGAGTAGTGCCAGATGAATGGCCAGAAAATGAGTCAGACTCCTGTATGTGAGTCTGGCAAACAACACAACTGGAATTGCACTTAAAAGTGGGAGGCGATGCAGCCAAGGAGGATCTCGGCTCGAACAATCGGGTCTCGTGTAGAGACCAACAGTGAAAAAGAAAATTCATTAGCCCTTTTTATTTTATTAGCCCTTATTAGTTCGTTACACCAGCCATCCATAATAAATGGTAAACAAATTCCACTATAAATTGTAGACAATTTGTACAAAAACCTCAGAGGACAATAGGAAAATATATCAATTAAAAATCTTATTAATTTGAATAACCATTTGATGAAATTGCCCATAAATGGATAAGAAAGGAAAAGCATGGTCATCCGTCATATGCACACCGACGTCATGGGCACACACGGAGGTTACAAAACTCAATGTAAGAATGCAACAAATGAAGTCTTGAATGCACCAAAAACGTAATAGAATGTCCCTAAACAAAAACGAACACTATTGGGAACGAAATCGTTGGTGCTTAAGAATTGAAATTGAATGCCCAAACAGTGAAAAAGAAACCTTAATTTGATCAGATGTGCAAAAATCACGCGAATTTGAATGACCGATAACACAAATAATCAGAAAAAAAAATTGCAAATTGCCCGGGAAAACCTATATGTATTGGCCGCTTAGAGGCACCGTTTTCAAGAATATAAAGAAATGTGGTATTTGGAGTTTCGTGTAAAATGCCGTGTTTAGAAAGGTGTATCGGAAAAATTCATATCTTTCCTTACGATTTCTAATTTTCACTTTCCTGGGCACACTAACATTTCAGTAAGGGCTTATTTAAGCGGCTAATCGGAACAGAACGCTTGATTGGAATAAGCCCTGACTTAAATTAAGTGTACCCAGGAAGGTGATAATTAGGAAAAATGGACCGTCGGGAAGTGTAAACAAACGCAGTCACAGAAGACAGCTTGTACATCGTGTTGAATGTACTGGCTTTATTGTTTGATCTGTGAAACAATAACGAACAAAAAAATAGAACTTTAAGTTTGTTATCTGGAAAATTATGTGAAATAAACAGTTCTAAATGCCCGTTTAAAATCGCAATATCCGAATTATTGGAAAGTATAACCTCTCTAAAATCATGTCTATCATATCTCTGAAGTCTACCAATAGTCATCTCTATTAGTATATGAAGGGCCGGAAAGATTACACAATTATTTTTAATACTTAATATAAGTAGCATGAAAAGCCAGTTCTAAAGAATACATCGTTTAGGTCTACAGGTACCGTTTCATGTCAATAATTTAGGCAAAAATACCAGTCCAAAAACGCAGAAAACTCTTTTTCAGGGAACTAAGCACAGAATTTGGTTGTAAGCAAAATCTGTAAAAACTGGGTTCTATTTCCACCCAAACTGACTGAAGACAAAACATAAGCAAATAATAATGGTTGAATTGATTTATGTGACATGCGTGCATGAACTAACTAAACCATTGAGGGCGCTCTTCACCCTGGCTGTCTGTCCAGCAACTCTTGTTTATCATAACAAAAATATGAAAACGAGCGTTACCGTGACTTTCTTTTGCACATATGATATTGTTCTAAACCCAAAATAGTCGGTGTCAACAACTCTTTCAAATGGGTCCTCTGAAAGCGACTAATTATTTCATAAAAATTACACATAGAACAACGCATGGCGTGAAATGCATTTTGCGCATGCGCACATCGACTTGACAAGCAGCACCTAGCTTGCTCAAAAAAAATCGCGTCAAAAAAATCACGACTGGATAGCATGCAGGACGTGGATTTTTTTACGCGAATATTGACGTCAATATTCACAAATTGCAATGTCCTTTCACGGCCACCATACAAAGGTCACTGCACACAGAACGCTGAATTGCCACACCGCATGATGAAATTGAATTGCGGAACGATGAAATTGAATTGCGGAATAGTGAATTGGCGAATGAAAGGACGAACTCGCAGTAAAGGACGATTACTTGTAAAACCGAATAGGTATGCGAGCACGGAGAATCGATTACTACCAAATTGCCAAACGAAACGGCGAAATTGCCGAATTGAATGGTGAAATTGACAAATTGAATGGTGAAATTGCAGAATTGAATGATGAAATTGCCGAATTGAATGATGAAATTGCCGAATTGAATGGTGAAATTGACAAATTGAATGGTGAAATTGCAGAATTGAATGGTGAAATTGCCGAACAAAATGGTGAAATGCCAAACGGAATGGTGATATTGCCGAATGTAATGATGATATTGTCAAATTGAATGATGATATTGCCGAATTGAATGATGATATTGCCGAATTGAATGATGATATTGCCGAATTGAATGATGATATTGCCGAATTGAATGATGATATTGCCGAACAGAATGGTGACATGCCAAACGGAATGGTGACATGCCAAACGGAATGGTGATATTGCCGAATTGAATGATAAAATTGCCGAATTGAATGATGAAAATGCCAAATTGAGTGGCGAATTTGCCGAATGGAATGGTGAAATTGCCGAATGGAATGTCGAAATGCAAAACGAAATGGCGAAATTGCCGAATGGAATGATGAAATTGCCAAATTGAATGATGGAATTGCCGAACGGAATGATGAAAATGACGAAGCCAACGATCTGAAGCCACCCAAGATAGCAATGGCGTTCCATACACGACGGGTATACGCGTTAAAACTTCACTGGTCCACGAACCGTACAAGCGTGAATTTTAAAAAGCAATGGGGCGTGATCTAATATGCAGATTAGACGTTCATTAGACGCATGCGCATTATTGGTAACAAAAACACCATTCCCAACTGACTTGTGATACACGCGGGGCATGGAAACATACATCCGAGTAAACCGCGGGTTTGCCTACCCCCGCCCACCCACACCGTACCTGGTAAATAGGTTCACAAAGGTGTCCTTACCATCCAGAACATTTGTGATTGCCTCTGTTTGTTTGGGTTTCAGAGCACTCGAAATTCCCAGTTTTTGCAATCCATGGCCAACCGAACATCTATACCTTTCAGTGCTTCCTCCAATACCTCCATTGTTTCGTTCGAGCGACACGAAATCCGAAGAAATGATGAAGAAACGTGGAACTTTTCTTCGCAGTTAACACATTATACACGCGCGTTTGCATCAACGTTGTGTACATGTGGGCTTGCTAATTCGCATTTGCAGAAAGAACGGTAACATGAATATTCATAATTGCACACAAGCCCCAACCCTCTTCCTGGAGGTCAGATTTAATCTACCCTTTGCTTCTTAATCTACCCTTCGCTTGTCGCGCCTAACAATATAATTTTTCATCAGAAAAACAAAATACAAAACAAAATTATACAAATTGAGTAAAGAGCATGAAGGTTTAGAAAAATCAAATAATTTCTTTATTACAAAGCAGAAAGAAAAACTGACCAAAAAAATTAGAACTTGACCTTCGTTTTTAATCAATAGGTCGAATCTTTATACCCAGCACAATATGGGGCAGAGGGCTACCCCCCCCCCCCCCCACCTTGTCCCAATACATTCTCCAGACTATTGTTACCTAACACATCCTCCCAGACATCTGAAAAGAATTCCTGAAATTCCAGGAAAACCATGACCAACACAAAAGAGGTGGGGGGGGGGGGGGGGGGGTTCCCTCTGCCCCCCATATCGTGCATCATATGCGAACCTTGAACATGTGTCCTGGTCAATTTCTTTCAGATTCTTTCATATTGGGACAATTGTATGAAATTTCAGTTGATGACAAAATGAACAAATTAAGAGACAAATAAAGGAATAAGTGAATGGAAAAATAATATCACGGAGGTACCTCCATTATAATACATGTAGTTACGAGTTTTAGTGACATGATTTAGTTAAATTTATAAATCGGTGAATACATTTGTACAATGTCATTTAGACGGGCTAATATGCAGTAAATTAAGGACTGAAGTTTTTTCCCCTTTTTTTAAAAACCAGATTGAAATGTTGAGATTGGTTTTAAGTTGGCAGGTATCAGATTGTATTCATTCTTTATTGTTTAATGTATAAACAGAAACAAATTGTTTTAACGGAAAGTATCCATAGTTGAATTGTTTTTAATTACAAAGTAACAGTCATGAAACATCTGAAAAATATATGAAATCAAACTTTGCTCCACTCAGGAAGTGTTAATTTATGTCAATGGTTTCACTACTAATACTCATAACTGCTAGGCCTACTTGTTACGGTCTGAAAATCTCCAGACTATCCGTAAATATAAATTACTAGAAAAAAGCCTGAATTTTCTCAGAAAGCAAACAAGATCACACTGATATAAATAACAAAGAAATAATGTGATTTAATAATGAGAAGATTCGAGAATCAATAGGGTTTAACAAGTGTAGAATTAAAAAACGATCTTATACAATATATAACTTAAAAGATCTTACGAGCGAGGACTTATAGAGTACCGAAGTGATGACGTCAATCAATGCAATGTTTGGAACCAGAATACATTCTAAACTGCATGTGTTTGGAACCAGCTGCCGCGGTAACTGACGTCAAACTTCGGTACTCTATATAGGCGAGGGCTCAGACGACTTGGGCACTCAGCAACGGACAAGGGCGACTCTAATAATACAAGCGGATACAGTTCTTTGGCGAGCTGGAACACGGGGTGAATTCACCTCCAAAACAGCCGAAGAGAGACGAAAACAGCGGGGGACGACACAAACTGATAGCTCCCGTCGGGAAAGTATGGGGATATGAGACCCCAAATAATGAACCGACGACAGTTCACAAATAAATGTCTCTTTTTCCGGTAATAAAACCCAGCTCTAACTGTCTCCAGACGCTCCTACGCAGACGAGTCATATACAGGTCACAGGTCCGAATTAAAACGGCTCGATGAACTCGATAACCAAAATCCCAACAAAATTCTTCGTCCGTCTAAAGTCCTGATTTTGTTTTGAAGTTAGCCCGTATATAAACAATTTTTGTTTTATTATATCATTGAAGATGAATAAAATTGCAAGAAATAAATATTATAGTAAATGACAAAAACAAAATATTTTTCACTTTGAAATACTTTTTAATGATCAATTTCTTTGAGACATAATTTAGTTTTGTGCCATATGTACAGTTATATTTGTTTTTAATGATATTTGCAAAAGGTGGCCCTCCACAACTGAATGTCAGAAATTCAGAATTAATAAATAAATAAATGAATAAATAAAATAACGAAAGGAAAATAAGGAGGGAGAAACATTAAGTATGCAATGATAAGACCAATCCTTGCCAAATTTTGTTGCAGGTGTCATTTAGTGCAATTAATTCAGTGCGGAGCACCAAGTCTTCGTTCTTTTTCCATTGTGAACTACAGGGAAAACTTCGGTTGGTCGCAAGTTTTACCTGTCAAAGGTTTGAGGGCGCCCTATCCCATGAGCAACTACTTCCTGTTTCACTTTTTCAGCGCAGTGTCCGATCTTTCCCTTCTATGATCTTTGCACACACTCACATGCCCTAGGCGGATAGGCCCTATGCCAATTTGGCCTGTCAACTCCGAAAGCCCGTCTACATGTACAAAGAGAAACCTTAGAGAAAGGTTGCTTGTATCGTGCACAACACATATACCTCTGCCATTCTCTATTCGTACAAGTACACATGTATGGCATGTCAAACGTTGCAATATTCGATAATCTACGTATTTTTGTGCGATGTTCAAATATATATGTGCGATGTTTGTCATTATGTGCGATGTTCAAATATATATGTGCGATGTTTGTCATTACATGTGCGATGTTCAAATTTATATGTGCGATGTTTGTCATTATATGTGCGATGTTCAAATTTATATGTGCGATGTTCAAATATATATGCGATGTTTTGTCATATATGTGCGATGTTTGTCATTATATATGCGATGTTCAAATGTATGTGTGCGATGTTTGTTATTATATGTACGATGTTCAAATATATATGCGATGTTTGTCATATATGTGCAATGTTCAAATTTATATGTGCGATGTTTAAATTTATATGTGCCATGTTCAAATATATATGTGCAATGTTTGTCATATATGTTCGATGTTCAAATAATATGTGCGATGTTTTCAATTTATATTCGAAAACGGAATTGTGGGATATAGTATGGTTTCCAGACCGAAATAGTATAAATATTCCTAATAAGTCACATCAGGGACCAGACTACTTTGGACTGTCTATCTGTTGCACTTACCTGGCTGAAGCTAGCCCGCGATTCAGCCCGCGATTCGCAATAGGGCCCGCGATTTGCCCGATCAGAGCAGCCGCATATTGAAAACTAGAATCCATTCGACAAAAGGAGTTTTTTCTTAATGAAATCGAATGAAATCGATTCAAGCAACGAATTTTTAAAAAAATGTCAAGAAAATACATACAAATTTTGCATGAAATTTCAGAATAGTTATGAGCAAAGCTGTACATATTATACTTAACATTGTTTTATAGGTCTTTTTTAATGAATTAATTAGTCGTTTCGCGAAGGCCCATTCCAAAGGGTTCTCTACATCAATTCCTTTCGGCTCAGCACAATAGCTTCTGTTTGAAAGAAAGTGTACCGCACATGTTTTTTAAAATTCATATTTTTCTTTCATATTCATAATTTCCACCTTCCTGGGCACACTTAATTTCAGCAAGGGCCTATTCCAAGAATGGCTTCTGTTCCAATTAGCCGCTTAAAAAAAGTGTACACGATTGGTAATTCTCCCAAAAAGTTTTTAATGAATTATTACAAAATACCTTTGTAGACTGTAAGTTAATAATAGTCTCAATCATCCTGTGAAATTATGGCACCCCAGATGTGCTGTTGTTGTCAAGAAAAGTGGAAATTTATATTGTCTTCCAACGATTTCCAGCTGGAAATCGTTGGAGAACTGCCCTGTAGCCGTTAGTCAAAACGCGAGTGGCTACCTGGACAAGTGGCGCGCCCCGGACATGATGGCGCCTTGGCATAACCGGGCCCAGATAGCCACGCGCGCCTCGACTAAAGACTATTATCCGCCCGACGGTTGAAAACGAGCGCCGTTTTTCATTTGTTTTTTCGCCATCTAACAACGCAAAACTTTGAACAGGTCAGTGGAATGATATTTCCTATAACATACTAACCCCCAAATCCGCCCATTTCTAAAAATTGCAACAATGACCAATCATGTACACTGCCTTTAAAGGAAACATGATTTAGGATTTATATTGCATTATTCCTGCTTAAAACAATAAAGTATTATCTTGACAATGATATTTTGTGTCCAGAGACAATTATTTCCCAGATTAAATATGAGAACAAAATTCTTGAAAATGTTTGTCCGAGCTACTCCGCCCCCTGAGTGGGACCCTCATTAACATAAGTGTGTGACGTAGACCAAGGCACATTACAGATTCTGCTCGAGCCGGCCCCATTCATCACGCGTATGCATTGAGTGCACATTCTTCGTCCAAAATCTAATCAAAATATAGCGTTTTTCGGCCATGCCGACAAGGTGTGTGGCTGCTTGGTGCAGCAAAACAACGAAGGCTGGAGTAAGCCTTCTTCTATTTCCAACTGATGCGAAATATCAGAGAATTTGGACGGCGAAAGTGAAGGTGACAAGAGCGTTATGTAGCGACCACTTTGAGCCGTCGTGTTTTGATACTGGTATTTTCAAATCATAGGATGACCATTAAAAATATGCTCAAGTCCACTGCCATCCCAACAAAGTTCCCAGATGTGAGTAAGGTACAGGCGAAAGCAGGTAAACGGCCCATTTCCCGAGGAGCCTTCGCTAAAAGGGAGACAATCAGGGTAAGTTCGATGTTAGTTGTTGCAACTTACGAAATTGCACGTGCAGACCTAGTGTACGTGTCCAGTCGATCCATGAATTTCAGTGCCTCGGTCTACGTCACGAACAGCGCCCTCAATTTGAGTATCAACAAATTCCAAAAAGGGGGGGTCAGTTTTTGGGCGGCAAATAATCACACTAAAACTTCACTTGAACCAGTTCGGCTTTTAATTCACATTTAATACATATAAATTAATTTATTTATGAAATAAAATGTGATCCGGCCAGTTTGAGAAGCATGTTTCCTTTAAAGACGGATCATTTTCATGAATATCTGGAAATGCGGTATTCGGAGTTCCGTGTGAAATGTGCCGTCTTTGAAAGAAAGTGTACCACTCATATTTTGAAAAATTCTTATTTTCCTTTCATATTCATAATTCCCACCTTCCCGGGTACTTTCTCTCAAAGACGGCATTTCACACGAAACTCCGAAAACCGCATTTCCAAATATTCTTTAAAATGGTCCGTCTTTAAGCGGCTAATTGGAACAGAAGCCATTCTTGCAATAGGCCCTTGCTGAAATTAAGTGTGCCCGGGAAGGTGGGAATTATGAATATTAAAGAAAAATATGAAGATTTCAAAATATGTGTGGTACACTTTCTTTCAAAGACGGCATTTCACACGAAACTCCGAATACCGCATTTCCAGATATTAATGAGAATGATCCGTCTTTAACCGGCTAATTGGAACAGAAGCCATTCTTGCAATAAGCTCTTGCTGAAATTAAGTGTGCCCAGGAAGGTGGCAATTATGAATGTGAAAGAAAAATATGAGTTTTTAAAAACATGCGTGGTACACTTTCTTTCAAACAGAAGCTATTGTGCTGAGCCGAAAGGAATTGATGTAGAGAACCCTTTGAAATGGGTCCTTGCGAAACGACTAATTATTTCATAAAAAAATACCCATAAAACAATGTTAAGTATAATATGTTCAGCTTTGCTCATACCTATTCTGAAATTTCATGCAAAAATTGGTATGTAATTTCTTGACATTTCTCGAAAATTCGTTGCCTGAATCCAGCGATTTCATTAAGAAAAACTCCTTTTGTCGAATGGATTCTAGTTTTTAATATGCGGCTGCTATGATCGGGCGAATCGCGGGCCCTATTGCGAATCGCGGGCTGAATCGCGGGCTAGCTTTAGCCAGGTCAGTGCAACAGATAGACCGTCCTAAGTAGTCTGGTCCCTGATGTGACTTATTAGGAATATTCATACTATTTCGGTCTGGAAACCATACCATATCCCACAATTCCGTTTTCGAATATAAATTGAAAAACATCGCACATATTATTTGAACATCGAACATATATGACAAACATCGCACATATACATTTGAACATCGCACATATAAATTTGCACATTGCACATATATGACAAACATCGCATATATATTTGAACATCGTACATATAATAACAAACATCGCACACATACATTTGAACATCGCATATATAATGACAACATCGCACATATATGACAAAACATCGCATATATATTTGAACATCGCACATATAAATTGGAACATCGCACATATAAATTGGAACATCGCACATATAATGACAAACATCGCACATATATATTTGAACATCGCACATAATGACAAACATCGCACATATATATTTGAACATTGCACAAAAATACGTAGATTATCGAATATTGCAACGTTTGACATGCCATACACATGCTGTACGACCTGTCATGGAATACTGCATAGTCATATCTGGGCTGGGGACCCAGCTTATCTCTCCCTGTTAGGTCCAGCGGCGGGTTGTTATTTGGTGGGGCACGATTTAGCTTCACGCTGGAACCTCGTTCACACCGTCGCTCTGCCATTAGATATTATACAACGCCTGACTAAATCCCCGAAATCTGATTGGTGGATCGTCGATCAGGTGCATTGAATTATTCGTTCCATCGCACGCCGCGAGAAGTTACATCACACGGTAGGCGTGTGATGTAACTTCGCGAATTTCACGGTCATTAGGATGCACTACAACACTGCTGTCATTCATACAAAATGGCGGACGATGTTCCCGAACCGCGGCTAACAGACGACGAAATATTGGAACTCTTAAGCCCGCTTCATACTTCATGCGAATGTGAAGCGAATTTCATGACGTCAACAATTGAAGTTTCATTGTGACGTTCTCCGTTCTTAACGAATTCGCTTCGCATACGCATTCGCATGAAGTATGAACCGGGCTTTAGGCGATGCTGACGCTGCTATTAACACAAGGAGACAAATCAAATATGCAGTCAAACGATTAGAGGAATTTGAAGACACGCAGGAATAATAATTGAAGCTCTAACTGATTCGCAACTTGACAACTTTTTGTCGCAGTTTTATGCTGGACTGAGAAGGGAAAACGGCACATTGTACACAAAGAAATCCATGCATGCAATCCGACGAGGATTTATTCAGGTGTTGTATAAAACAAATAATGAATGTTTCACATTCGTGCAATGGTAAGAAAAATTTCATTCGGTGACAGATGGAATGATCCATTCCACTCGGCTTCGCCTCGTGGAATGGAACATTCAATCTGTCACCTCATGAAATTATTCTTACCATCGCACTCATAAACATTCATTATTTGTATACTATTGCGGAATGTGTTCCAGTGGCCTTCCTCTGCTTATTCCACCTAACCGTTCCATTGGCCGCACTACACGTTTTTCTGTTCGTTTACATCCACATAAGTCACCGTCCCCAAAGCTAATACTATAAAGTATTAGTCCAGTTTCTTTCCACGCACTGCCTTTATTTCCTTACCTGCAACTGTTTTCCTTCTACTTATATCTTCCAGTTCAAAGGCAACCTCAATGGTTATTTTACTCTGTAAATTCCTCTTTCTTGCTTCTTTTTTTTTACTCCAAATCATATGCCTGTCCCACAATGTGGCGGCATATTGTTGTTGCTATGGCGACGTTGGTATTGACACTGTCTATATATAGATAGCAAGCAAGGGAGTTTGTTGCGAATACATTCTAAAAACAGATTGGTTGAAAACAACCAATATTTTGGCAGGATTGGTAGATATGTGTCCAACCAATCCAACTGGTTGGATACATATCAATCAATAATTGGTTGTTTTAACCAATATTTGGTTATTTCAACCAGTTGGTTTTTAGAGTATACAATCTCTAATAATACTAATCTGACTCATAATAAACAAAATAACTTTCTTTCGTTATGTGCAATGATTATTGAATTGATGACCCCCTACAAATTAGCCCTGCAAAAGTCACTGATTCAGCGTGTGTGCAATCAGCTAAATTTACGTACAGTAAAAAAAATAAATAATAACCAGTGTCGAGTGTCGAAAATTCGGCACGCTGGGGTGTGTAGGCCAATCACCTCAGGTAAACCCCCCCCCCCCCCCCTTAGTTAAAACCTAGATCCGCCCCTGACGTAGGCCTATTGTCCATGATAAAAAAGCCCTTTCATATATACATGTGTAGGATACGCAATAAAGGCAGATATGAATCATCAGTACAGTGAACAATGTCTCCATAGCAGCAAATTAGAACTCTACACCGATCCTTATAGAGGAAGACTATATTCCAGACATGACCGTCAAAATACAACAGGCACTGCCCAGCAAGCAACACATGAACGACGTACAGACATCAACTAGAGGGCGTAAACAAAGTAAGAAACACCCAGTAATGCGATTTTGAAAATACGTAAAACGTTTTTGTATTATATCATTGAAGATGAGTAAAATTGCAATAAATAAATATTATAATCTATGTTTAAAATATTTATTTTGAAATACTTTTTAATGACCAATTTCTCTGACAAATCATTTAATTTTGTGCCATATGTGCAGTTATATTTCTTTTTAATGATATTTGCAAAAGGTGGCTCTCCACAATTGAATATCAGAAATTCAGAATTAATCAATAAATTAATAAATAACGAAAGAAAGAAAAAAGGTAGAAACATTAAGTATGTAATGATAAGATCTATCGCGGTCGAATCGCGTCAACGCAGCTTGTGAATTATTGTTCAATCACATCAATTATAATTCCATGTGGAACGCGCAAAATCTAAGAAAAACAAAAATTACCACACAAAATGACCATAGGGTTGTCTAAGGGGCGTAGTTAACTCGTAAACGGCGATAGGTCAATTTTGTTGGAGGTGTCATTTAGTGCAATTAATTCAGTGCGGAGCGCCAAATCTTCGTTTTATCTCCATTGTGAACTACAGGGAACACTTCGGTTGGACGCAAGTTTTACATACCAAAGGTATGAGGGCGCCCTTCCCCATGAGCAACTACTTCTTGTTTTACTTTTTCAGCGAAGTCTCCGATCTTTCCCTTCCACGATCTTTGCTATTAACTGTACCACGTGTCGACACAGCAAAAGCAAGCCACGCAATGCACGCTAAACGCGACTATGGTGGCCCTGAAGAAACATCAAAGACGCCAAAAAACATTACGACATCGTACACTTTTTTCACGATTGTTGAAACAAATGTTACGACATCACAATTTTGTTTACGACATCACAATTTTTTTCACGGCCGTTGCACATTTTTTCACGACAGTTGCAATTTTTTTCACGGCTGTCGCAAATTTCTTTTACGAAAGTCGCCATGTTTTTTTCCGCGACCGTTCGCATTTTTTTACGACATCACAAATTTTTTCACGACTTTTTATATAATAATAATAATAATAGCAGGTTCTTATATAGCGCATTTCAGATCCACTGGATCTCTCAATGCGCTTAACAGTCAAAATTAATGCAAAATAAAATAAAATGGTAAACAAACAAAAAATAGCTGTGTGTCAGTTGGTTGATAACAGTCACTGAAAAGCCAATTTAAACAAATGGGTCTTTAGATGTTTCTTGAAAAGTTGCAGTTCAGTTTCGGATCGGAGAGATTGTGGAAGAGAGTTCCAGAGCCGTGGGCCTGCAATTGAAAATGTCTTGTCTCCATAGGTTTTGGTCCTGCCTGAACCGACGGTGAGGAGCTGCTGTGTGGATGACCTGAGGGATCTTGATGGCGTGTAAGGGATAACAAGTTGGGAGATGAAATCTGGGCACAGACCGTGGATGCCTTTGAAGATGATGAGCATAACTTTGTAATGAATTCTAGATTGAACTGGTAACCAGTGTAGGCTCTTTAGGACGGGTGTTATGTTGTTCCTCTTCTTGGCCCGCGATACCAGTCGTGCAGCTGAATTCTGTACCCGTTGGAGCTTGGCAATGTCCTTATCCGGAGAACCTAGCAGAAGACTATTGCAATTGTCAAGTACAGAAGTCACGAAGGCATGGACAAGCACCTCTGTTGTGTGGTTGTCTAGATAGTGACGGATGCTTCCAATCCTCCTGAGTGCCAAAGAAGCTTTGCTGCAGACTGCATTCACATGACGACGCATAGTGAGGTGACTATTGAAGTATGCGCCAAGGTCACGAACTGAAGTAGAGGGCTTGACTGGAAAGGTGTCTGGAATAATTGAAGCCAGTTCTTGGGAAGGACCGAAGCGTGAGGACAAATGGAGTACTTCCATCTTACTATCATTGAGTACAAGGTGGTTGCTCTCCATCCAGTTGCGGATGTCCCGAAGACAAGCATCTAGTTTCTCAGGCGTCTGTTCTCTTTCTGTCGGTTTAATAGACAGGTACAGCTGGGTGTCATCTGCATACATCATGACAGAGAAGCCATGACCTTGTATAACATCTTGGAGAGGAGTCGTATAACAGACATATTCACGACATGCATCCAGGTCATGAAGTTTTGTCGCGAATTATTTACTTGCACCTAATGGGTCTGCTGCTGACCCTGTGCACCCGATACTTCAGCGCTTGGGGATTGCATTCCTTTCCTCTCCAGTGGGCACAAGCGCATTTAAAGGGTAGAGTGGGTTGTTGACAAGATGGAACCTCAAGATGGTGATCACGCGAGTTCAAAAGTAAATTTACTTTTGTTTTAATTATTGGTAAAAAAAACACATTAAACTACTTATTGAAACACACCGCCGTTCCCTTACAACTGACATTGCTGCACAGCAACCACAGGAGCACCTTTAATGTAAATAACATTAACAATTTGGGTATTAAAACTGCAGGTCCGAGTATTTAAGGTTCATGGTATTATGTACGGATGGTACATGTACGTACCTTCGGGAATTGAAGAAATACAAGCAACAGTGGCCGTTGTAACTAATGGAAAATTTCAATTTATATTTACCTTGTATAACATTGAGTATTGTGATATCATGGTGGGACAGGAGGGTGCGAATTATGTCAACATTGTAAAAAAGTCACTTCTCAGAAAACAACTGGCTGCAGGATACTTAAGAGTCATTTCGTGTAAATATTTCATATAAGTGTCCACGGTCAAAAAGTAGATCTTTTTAAATATTTTGTGGGATGAAACTACTTTTTAAATCCATATTTTGCCCGTTGCCATGGTAACAGGCGGTACGGTTTTTGGCCATTTGAGGCTATTTTGGGAGCTGCGAAAACGGATTTTGGGGGATTTTTAAATGTCCATTCAGCCAAACTGCAAAACAATATCACTTATATAATTATATCAATGCAAAGCATTGTACTAACACTTCCTGGAAAAAATATAAAAGATATTTTGAAATACTTTCTTGTATTGCTTTTAGACCTTTAAATACAGCTGAAATTTTGAACTTTAAAAATTGCAAATTTTACGCCATTTTTACCCCCCAAAAATCAAATTGCCAGGGCACTTAGAATTGTTTCATTTTGGCTAGAAGTAGAACCAACATGGGTCTTTTCATATCTGATGAGAAAACTTGTATACTTGTTGAGAAAACTTGTGGCCAATTGTATACTGTTGGCGCTGTACTGTTCCAAATATGGCTATTTTTGTAAAAAGAAAAAAAACCGGGTATTTCATGTTTTTTCCTTTATTTATAGCTTTTATAATACACACAAATGAAGCACTCCCGATTCTATCAAAACAAACAAAAGTATCAGTTGTAAAGCAGTAGATGAATATGCAGGACAACGTGCCCCTTCCCCGCTATACCCTGCCCCTTTTCACTTTGTTTAAATTTGGTTTGCTATTTCAATTTGTTTTTAATTCTCCTGTCATATCTAAAAACAGAGCTATTGTGTAACGATTGTACACATCTGTACTTTTTTACAGCTCAAATTTGGTTTATCAAATCGTTGTCACTTATACAGAAACATGAAGTTTTGCTAAATATTAAATTGGTCTAATTTTGTTTTCCTATAAAAGAAATGTTTTGCTGGACATTTGTTACACATATATTTTGCAAAATATTTTCAGCAACAACAAATAACTGCAAAGCATTTCTAAAGAGCCAAACCCATGTTGAGGAGGGGGAAATCAGCTAGGCTAGGAGAGCAGGACGCTCGATCAAAGTACAAGACGGACCTAAAAATAAAGATAGCAATGCAAGTAACTTACATTTACATTAAATTTTGAAAAATTGACAGACAGCGGGGGAAAAATACAACATAATACTGGCTACATCAACTTGGTAGCAAAACTTAAAAGAAATAAAGAGCTGACGCCCATTAATCTGATGCCTCACCCAATCCAACGTACTAGGGCCTTGTTGTATGTTCAGTCAGTTAGTCAAGAGTGACTACAGTCTATAGTGGATCTATTGTTAAAACTAATAATGGTCCCAAGGATTTAAACACAAAAGTCAAAGCAATATAAAACCTGGGTGGAGGAGCAAAGCTGGGCCTTAAATGCTCATTCACCCATACCAATTTCTTTCAATTGCATTGCTGACACAGTATTAGGGGCCATGCTTACAAGCTCTGCGCGATACGGGGGAAAAGGGTATCCCCCCACCCCTTTGTCCCTATACCCAAAGCACAATCCAGACTCCTGTTACCTAACACACCCCCTAGGTTTCTGAAAAGAATTCCTGAGATTCCGGGAACACAATGAGCAACACAAAAGAGGGGTCCCTCCCCCCCCCCCCCCCCCCCCCCCCCCCAGGCGCGCTTCATATGCTATGCGCCTCTACAGCCTTCACTCTTTGGTACCCTCTTGTGTCCTGTAAACGCAAACAATGTGCATACCACAGAATCCCTAAGAGCCCCCTTTGGTGTAAATGAAAGCTTTGTTTGAAAAAAGCTCCATCTGATCATTATACTCCCATTTAAGAACAAAATGTTGTAAATAAATGAATTGAGTAAGCCCAGGAATGCGCTATAGGCGTCAACCGACCAGGTGGTCTTTTCCAAACCGCAGACCTTTATTATTAAACTATTTAAGTTAAGTGTTAAGGTACCACCAGTTAAGGTAATCCTCGTGCTCGTTTTATGCCAGTCGCAGAGTCACGTGCCCGAGAGCTTTGGTATTGGCCAATAAAATTCGCACAGAAATTCGCGTATAAAAGGGGGCCGCAACAAGTCAAGCCAGACGCATTAAGAAGTTCACTCCATAGATAGCGATGAAGTCAATCGTTGTAGCAAGCTTTCTCCTGGTTGTCCAATGCTATGTCATTGGTGCCTATGGAGGTTGCCTGAATTCGTCGGCACTAGACGTCGCTCTCCAGCCGTTGTACAGTCAGCTCGAGACGTTCAGGATTCAACTCGAGACCATCAAATTGCTGTCCACTTTGCAATGCGGTGATTGCGGTAAGTTGGAAACTTGAGCGATAAGTTTGTTTAATAAAACAAATACATGTAGGCTCTACTCAAGTTGCCTGTATCTGCACATGGTAGGTTTTCTGTCTCTCTGGTTCTTATTTAATTGTAATAGAAAGAAATAATATGGGAACAACTCGTCGACCTGTAGGTATTTGTTAGTGTGCTTGACGTTTGTTTTATTAAACGGTCGTTCTAGAGATTTTGGCGGAATCCTCGAGGGATTCCGTTCTGTAAAAGTGTACAAAAAGAATTTCAAAGCAGTTGAATGCGACATGAGAAGCTGAGGGGATGAACAAAAGGAGGGCGTTTAGATATTAAAATAGTTTTTGCATTTGCCCATTTAAGAGCACAGTGGGGCTACTTTTTGTTAAGTTGCAAATCGCTTGACTGCAATATATCAAATAATTGGGCCCAAAATACAAGCCTGTAGTACCATGAGTAACTTCCCATAGAATGTCACTGAAAAACCACAATTAAAACGTGCTATTGGCGTCTTTTTAAATCTGTAACATTTGCAACTACCGGTATTGTCCTATCATAGAAAAGGAAAGCCTATAGAGCGGGAAAGGAAGGTGATATATCGGATATTATACAACACCTGAATAAATCCCAGCCATCCGATTGGTGGATCGTCGATCCCGTGCATTGAATTATTCGTCCCATCGCACGACGCGAACCCGCACCGCCAAAACGTTCTATCGCATGGTTCTATCACACGGTAACGCGTTTGATAGAACTTGCGCGCCGCTACAACACGGCTGTCATTGGACTGGTTCCCGTTGTCCTTCGGACTTCAAATATATATTATATACATACGGGGACCGGGAACCAGTCTAGGCTGTCATTCACACAAAATGGCGGACGGTGTTTTCGAACCGCGGTTTGTTTTCCTAACAGACGACGAAATATTGGAACTCGTAGGCGATGCTGACGCTGCTAACCCAAAGAGACAAATGAAATATGCAGTAAAACGATTAGAGGAATTTGCAAGACGCGCAGGAACAAATATAGCTTTTACTGGACCACTTTTTCTAGCAGTTTTATGCGGGACTGAGAAGGTAAACGGCACGTTGTAGGCTACACCAAGAAATCCATGCATTGTAATCTGTCTGATGTATTCAGGCGTTGTATAAAACAAATAATGAATGTTTCACATTCGTGGAATAGAACATTCAATCTGTCACCATGAAATTATTCTTACCATCGCACTCATAAACATTCATTATTTGTATGATATTGTTGCATAAATGCATTGGTCATTAATGAATGACTTCCACAGGTGACATCGTTTGCTCTGAAGGGCGCCCTCTTGGGATGGAGGATGGCCGCATCCCGGATGACCGCATCACGGCTTCGTCTGTTTGGGCAAACCGTGTCGATGTTTGTGGATCTCGGAGAGCCAGGCCAAATATTCAAGGTAATAATTCATTCACAAAATGTGACCTGCCAACACAAAATGAGCGTAGAGTTGCACTGTGGTTTTCAGAGTTAAGCAGAAACAACTTTCTACAGGAAAGTCAATGTTCACATTTGAAAATCTCTATTCTATCATATCCCAGAGTTTTCTAAACTGTATCCGAAATAAACATGATCCCATTAGAGCAAACTACAGAAATTCTTTTTCATTGGCTGAACAGGTGTTGCCGCCGCCTGGTGCAATAGTGGAACCGGGGACTCCAATCCGTGGATACAGGTTGACTTCAATGCTGTGGTCACCATCACCAGTGTAATCACTCAAGGCCGAGGGGATACTGACCAATGGGTGACGAAGTACCAAGTGGCGTACAGTGATGATGGCTCGTCCTGGAACGACGTGAATGGCGCAGACGGATCCCCAATAAAGGTGGTTGTACTATAAAAATGTATTGTCTATCGGGTCGAGAAGCCCAAACCGATCGGAATTTCGTTCCTTGCGGTCAAGCTCGGCTGTGTCTTGGGTAAATCTGGACAACGTGGGCTATCATTCGCGCAGACTAAGGGAACGATCCGTGGTCGTTCCGGTCATAGGACGTACGTAAGGAAACTTGCATTATAACATTAACGTAAATTCCTGGGTAGGGTCATAGGGCCTAATATTTACTCTTCTGGTCCAAAGAATCTCCACGCCACGCAATTTGTTTTTCCATGCACGAGTTTCATTAATTTGATCACATCGGGCGAACTTGGATGTGAAAAGGAGGGTGTTCCAACTTTTTCTATTTTTCAAGATTGCAAACAATTTCAAGATTGATTTGATTATATTTAAGCGTCCGCAGTACAAATGTAATTTGTCGGAAATCGTGTGTACTTCCTCAAGTGCATGTAGTACTAGCTCAAAAGCCCGAAGAAACATGTAGGAAGACGCAGTGTGGGGGGAAAACTCCAGAGTGATAGTCTGTGGGGGAACCCATGGAATGAAAACCCAATCCAGATATTGATCCGAATGGGAGTCGAACGTGGGTCACAATAGTAGATACTAGACTCCTATAGTAACCAGTAGGCAAAATCACCATCGTGTTTGCAGACCGAACAAAAAGCACACATTTTTATATTTACATTTGTTTTTCTTTTTCAGTTTCCTGGCAACACTGACAGAAGCACTAAGGTGGTTCACCGATTCCCTTCAGCCCTGCAAACCAGATTCCTGCGCTTTCTACCCACTGATTACCACGGGTGGGTCAGCATGAGATTTGAAGTGCTGGGTTGCTATTAGTCTTACCCCAGCTAAAAAAGAAAGCGGTACCGGTATATGACGTCGCTTCAGTGTGTCCACCCATGTCCTACGTAACTTTATACCATATCGAACCATCTCAAGATGTGCATTACACGCATATGTACTGTGTATATTTCACTAACAGTGCACAATTAGTGTACAAATATAATTTGATTACCATATTCCTTGGTTTCTCACCCTCATCAAAGCACTTAATGGGACACATTGCCTGAGAGGCCGCCCAATTGGGCTACAAAAATCGTTCGTCCTAAAATTGCTATGGTTGGAAAGATCATTTAAAAGTAGAATATAATAATGTACACGACCATCGCTATATTCACCGTGAAGTAGTCTGTTACTTTTAAAGGCCGTCCTTATAAATAGTAAGCTTTTATATTGAAACTCTTTCCAAAACCATGTCGTGCCTTTTAACGCATACGTCAACCATTTTCGGGTATTATTTGCTAATTTACCTCTGTATTATTTCCACTGAATTGTTTGTCAACACATCAATAAACGAAATAAAAACGGATATTAACTGAATATGTGTACGGCGTGTATTTTCTCCGGGGACTTTGATTCGGAGATAATCTCTTTATAATCTTCTTTATAGGCGCCCACAAATGCACAATAGTAAACTCCGTTAAATTTCACAATATAGCTTCAGACTACAACTGAAAACGAAGGGGGGGGGGGGGGGGGGGGGAGGGGAGGAGAAGCAAACCCATGGGTTTTAGATATATGGCGGACGACAGCTTCAACTCGCACAGTCAATCCAGATTATTATTTGTTCACGCGGAGATCAGTAAGGCCTGTAGCTAGTACATTGAAATCACTGATCTCTACTAAATTCACAGCTTTCTTTATGGTTTGAGCCCACTGTGCGCGACGGCCACATCGTCCGTTTGCCCACGGAGTTGTCAAATTTTAACTGTTCACGTTTGGTTCTGCCACCTTGGGCTAGATTGGGGATCTTTCTAATCTTTATAAAATTCATGAATTCCCTTTCGACCGTAGTTTCCCATTTCTCCTGCTCTTGGTAGCATGTTGACAGTTTATAAAAATGGGGGTATAGGCCTATTCTCGCGCAATGTAACCTTATCCGACGATGGATAACAAGTAGCAAGTGGTACAGCCCACGACGGGTATACGCGTTAAAACTTCACTGGTCGACGAACCGTACAAGCGTGAATTTTACAAAGCAATAGGGCGTGATCTAATATGCAGAAGTAGTAAGGGAATTGCCGGTTCTGCGACAAATCCTATTTTTTCACTTTCTTCCCCAATTTTGCTGTGGGTACATACGTCAAATTTAAAAAAAACCAAAATAGTCTAAAAATACCCAAATTTAATTCAAAATTTTGCTGGGGTACTACACACCAAAATTTGCACAAAATCAAGAAAATAAAGTGTTTTTCATAGTCCACAAGCGTACTAAAATGCCCGGGCGCCCCGGCGAAAAAAGGCAAACAAAATGATTTGTCGTAAGCCAAAAAAAACCCTCATCTCTACACTCAGTAGAGATGAGGGTTTTTTTTGCGTTACTAACTACAACTACTCTTTGCAAGGGGCGCTAGGCCTAGTCTCTAAACTCTCTTGAGCACTTGTGTAGCTAGGAGGCTCATCTCTACTCACGTTAGAATCACGCTCATACTCTTTACATATTTCTAATTTAAAGTTGTAAGTTTTGCGATAAGATCTTTTTTTTCTTTCGCTAGAAGCTCGACCACTTTCTTTTCGACCTCATCGTCTATTTCTTTTTGATTTCTAACGGACTCTTCTCTAGCTTTAGTTTGAGTCCTAATAGCTTCTTTCATTCCATAAAACTTTTTTAATTCATCGTTAATCAAAGCAAATTCTTCGTGACTTACATCGCCATCGTCTACGGCCTGAGACACTAATTCATTTATCGTATTTAATTTTGTTTCGGCTACTACTCTAATCTCATCGTGTTTCTTAGCTTTACCTCTAAACTTTTTACTAAATCGTTTTAATGCCAAACTTACACCCACGCATCCTATAGCTAATCCTTCTAGCACCACACCTACAGGTATACTAATGATACCAACAACGCTGACTATGCCTATTGTACCGGATAAGGCTCCGAGACATTCTATAACGGTCTCTGCGTTAGATAAACAGTTAATAATTTTATTATACTTTTTATGCAACCGTTCTCTCTTATCTCTCTCGTTGGCTATCTCTTTTTGCACTCGTTCGATTTTATTTAACCTAAAGACTGAAGACTCGTTCGTTTCACTCGGGACAACGGGCAATTTAGGGTAAACGGATTCTGCGGTCATTTTATAAAGTCTTATATTATTTTAAATTTTTTTGCATGTATACGAGAATCAAAGCACCGACACCTACCAATAACGCCCACACGTGCTCCGCCAACCAACCGAAACTCTTGCTCAATAGATTAAACAACCAACTCGCGATACCGCCCAAAATACCCGGTAAAGCGGCTAATAACTTGCCCCCCAGCTTTTTTAGCAAATTGGACAAGTTTTTTAAATGATTACTTATCCAATCTTTCACGTTACCTCCGGGTTTAGGCGGAACCGCTGCAGCAGCTGTTGCAGCGCCGCCACCAAAAGCCGCTACCAAAGAAGAAACGATCGTACTTATAGCTAAAGCAAACGCGGCTAATATACTTACGACCGTCACACCCTGTTCTCGAAACAGAATTCTAATCTTTTCTCTTAGCGAGGTATCACCATCTAGTATTTTATTAATCGTTTCTTTGATTCTAGCGATTTGACTTTTGAGTCCTCGTTCATTTTCGAGCGCCGATGTCATTCTAGCGGATCTTTCATCATCGAGACTTTTTAATCGTTCGGTTATTACTCGTCTATCTTCATCGTTCGTTGCTTCAGTTAGTTCAGCTTTGGTTTGATTAATTTCATCATCTAACCTTCTTATTTTAGCTAAATTTAATTCTAAATTACCTTTGAGAGTTTGTAACGCTTTGTCTAAACCAGCAATTTCTCTAAGGTTTTTTAATCCTGTAATTTTAGCAATTACTGTTGCTCGTTCATCTAATACTTTTTTTCGTTCATCTAATGCTGTTCTTCGTTTAACTAATACTTCTCGCGATCTATCCAATGTTTCTACTCGACTCTCTAATGTTTTTACTACTTCATTTAATTCTTTCTCTCGTTCATCTAATTCTTTTTCTCGTTGATCTGATATATCAATTAGTGCATCTATTTCATCTATAGTAATCCATCAAAATCAGATCTCGCAAAATCTTCTTGTTCTCTAAATACATCCGCTACTACTTCTGTTATGATATCGCTAACATCATCGGCCGCTTTTGGAAGTTCACTCATCTCAATATTTTCGGGTTGTATCTGATTTAATTCTTGTTGTAATTGCATCGTTTTAGTTGCTTTAAAACCAAATTCGTTTCGTAAAAAAAGAGTCGGTTTATATCCAGCTTTGGTAATTCTTGTTTTTAACGTACTTAATTTTACAAACTTTGTAGGATCATTATCAAACGTTAACTTTATGTTTTTGTAGTATTTTCCATCTTTTTCTCTACGAAAATCTTCATATCTTATATTCGCTGGTCTTTCGTAACCTTGACCTTTATAAAAATCATAAAACGATTCTGCGTCACCGACTTTTAAGTGATGTAAAAGTGGATTTAACCTATCCATCGATTCTTCCGTTGTATCCGCTTTGGTTGGTGATCTTAGTCGCTGTTCTAGTCTCGCTGATCGGTTTTTTGATCTTAGTCGCCTTCCTATTTCTTTTTGTTCAAACTCGTTGTCCATATCTTCAAACATTACTTCCTGCTCTTTAAAAATTTTATCTAGACGATCGCTAACTCCCTCGGCATCAATAACATCTTCATCTTCTTGATCTTGTTGATCTTCTTCTTCTTCTCGATCAAAGTCATCCATAGATATAAATTCTCCACCTTCAGCCATTTTATAAAGTCGTATATTTTATATTTTACGTAGTATTTACCACATTCTGAGGAATTACTCCTTGACTCACCAACCAAGTCTGAGTAGCTAGAGCGCTACCTACCGTAGCGGTGATTTTAACCGTATCTTCTACGTCTAACTTTCCTAAATCGGCGGGCTTAATTTTCAAAAGTGTTTTACTCAACATAGTATAACCTACGGTCAACAAACTCAACACAGCGCCGTGATAAAGAGTATTTGCAATGTTCTTCGTATCCATTTTACTTGTACAAACATTTTTTTTTTTTTTTTATTTATTCCATTTCTAATAGTTCTTCAACTTTAGGGGTTACGCCCACAATCTGTACCCCCACCTCTCGCTGTGAATCTACAGGTTTACTCTTTTTAAACGCGAGATATCCAATTCCTAAAACAACCAAACCAACTATCGCGTATCCCCAGCTCGGAATGTCTCTCATCGTCAGCGCTGGTGTTTGCTGGGGAGCTTCTTCTTCTATACTTTGCATTTTTTGTATTTGTTCTTTCATCTTTCTGTTTCTTTCGGCCAGTTTTTTACCTTGCTCTACTCTTTTAGGGTCTTTTACTCTTTTTTTTGTGACTCTTGATAGAGCCGGCTCTTGTGGGGGTTGTGGAGTCTCTTGGGGAGGCCGAGCCGGCTCTTGGGGAGTCTCTGCTACTTGATCCGTCGTTGTCGTTTCTAGACTCATCTTTTATAGTAATACTATTATTATTTGTAACGCTATTATTACTACTATCTACCTGTAAATGTTTAGTCGTAATCAACATAGCCACCAAAGGAGATAAATAAACCCCATAACTGTAATGCACTTCGCAAAGTAAACTGGACAAGCTGCTAGAAATAACGGGATCTTTTTCTAAGTCGTTAACGAGGGCTTCTTCAGAATCTAAACAAAGTTTATAACCGAATGGCGAAGCCAGCGGCAAAGTCGCGCCTTAAGCTTTTGCGTAAAAAGTCAACACGCAACTCCCCAAACTGACTATCATTTCTTTACCGAGCTTGGCTTCGTATCTTTTATATAGTTTTTCTTGTTTTTCAGCGGTCAAGCTCTCTATTTCATTGACGGAGTATTCTTTACCGAAATATTTTTTAGAATCACCGGAAGCAACTACGCCTAAAAGTCTATTTTTAGGCGTAGTTGCTTCTGGGGTTATCGCTACAGTCGTGGGTGTAGCAGCTACTGTTACTTGAGGTTCTTGAGATAACGTGCTTAGAGATTCTATCGACTTGCTCATTTAAAATAGAACTATATTTTTTAATCTTATTTCTACAAGAAATATAATCGTAAGAAAATAAAGATAAGTTGATGGCTATTACTAGTTTTAATAATAGGTCTAGATATTCGATCATATTTTATAGATGACTAGATAATCTGTAGATCATCTATTAGTTATCTAACAGTTATCTATAAATCATCTAATAGTTATCTAACAGTTATCTATAAATCATCTATAAATCATCTAATAGTTATCTAATAGATCAACTACGCTCTACGAGCGTAGCTACGCGAGTATAGATCAACTACGCTCTACGAGCGTAGCTACGCGAGTATAGATCAACTGCCAACAGACTGGAGGATCAGTTTTTACCAATAATTTACTAAAAGGCACATCTCTTAAAATCTTTTTAATTCTCGATCTTTCTTCTAAAGGCACCGCATCATTTTCATCGAGACATTGATCGAAACTATTTTTATCTTTGCAATAGAACAATACGACAAATGCAGTTTGAGCTCTAAAATCTGTCATTACGCAATTATACTTTTGAGTCATTAACCAACAGTAGTGATTGTCATGCCTACCGCTAAACGCCAATTTCGTTAAAACGCAAGTGTTTTTCCCGAGCGCCGCCTTACGATATTTTATGTCTTGTTCTGAGCTACAATCGTCTATCAAAAATAGAACGTGCGATCCTTTAAATCGAGCTCTATAAAATTCTAAAGCTTCGTTGAGAGACACCTTTTCTACCTCTAAATCGCATAGGTATATCTCGGGATCTGACCACAACCAACGTCTCTCGCGATAAGTCTTGTTGTTACTCAACGTAGGACAAATAACTACGATATTTTCAAAGTGATCTTTATACTCAGTTTCTAATAGATCTAAAATATATTTGGTTTTGCCCGAATTAGTCCTACCGCATACTAGCGCGCAGTGTGGTGTTTTTGGAAACGCTTTATACATATTTAATAGTATGGTTTACTTTTTGGATTTTAAGAGTAACTACCGCTAAATCGTCCATCTTCTAGCACCAACTGACCATCCATCACCAAGAAAACGTAACATTTTAGAGAACCAGATGCCTCAGCCTCTCTTTCTAAATGGAGAGAAATACCGCCACCCACATCTCCTATTTTCCTGCCAGAACCGTGACTTTTGTTGTCGTCGGTTACCCTCGTATCTAGCCAAAGACCGTAACTAGTGCTTAAGTAGGAGCCTATAGACATATCGTGCAAGCCCAAGTCTTTGCACACGCTGGCGCCAAATTCTGTATTAGAGTCGCCGAAAAACTTGGTAATCTCATCCCAGTGTTGATAACGCTTCATGCCCTGACTATACAATTGATTCGGCTTACCCTCTATCGTAACGTCTACTTTTTCGATCTTTGGATTATAAAAAATTCGAGGATCTTTTTCGCCCGATTCTTTAAATAAAAGAAGTATACCTTTGAGACTTCTAATGGCTTGATTTAGATTAATGTTCCAAGTAGTATCGGACTTGTTTAACGTTAAAACCGTATATCTTTGAACTTTTTCGTATAGAAAATGAGTTTTACCTCGATATTTTTGTCTGATACTATCGGCCAATGTTTTATTGGTCACCGTTTCAAACTCGAGATCTAACCCCGAAATTGTATACTTCGCGTTATTATCGGTAGATTTTACTACGCTCGCGTGATCGTTAAATGTAAATTCGTAAGTTAGTCTGTCTTTGAGCGTCGATGGACTAAAAGGCTGATGATCCGTAAGCATTTCAAAATCTAGAGGAATGTAATATCGGTTACCGTAAGCGTTGGCAATCGCTTTGTCTTTTCCACCATTCGCGCTAGCAAGCCCATCGCTAGCGCCGATTCTGAGTTTCGTAACGTTGCTATCTTCGAGTCCTCGATACGCATCGTTCGCGCTGGCTGGTCGCCACAAGTCTTTATACGCGTTATATACATCGGCATCCGTAAACGCTACGAAATCTTTACCTTCTAGTTTGATTCTTACGCCACTAATTAAATTTCGTGCGACGTTATAATATAGAGTTCTTGCATCATCTTCGCCAGTGCCTTCAGATTCTAAGTCTATATTAAAAGCTAATCGTACTGTACCAGGTACGACTACATCGTCTTGACTCAACATAGGAAATTCAACGATCAACAGACTGCCAGCCGACGCGGTACTAGGATTATGAGTAAGAACCAACGATTGCCTCAACCCCTTCAACGCTCTAGGATTTTTTAAACTTCTGTGTGGATTCAGTTTGCTTCCATAAATTGCGTTCATTTTACTTAACGAAACAAAAAAATAAAAAAGCAAACACTTTTAAACAAACTTATAAACTAAATAACCTAAAACAGCAGTGCCTCCTAAGATAAATGCAATTTCACCATCTTTTTGATCTTCGCTGGGTACGTAAAAGTCCGACAATACAGGTTCGCGAGGTAATCTTAACTCGTCGTTGGTTACTTCGTTATATTCTCTCAACGCCTCATCTACGTTTTTAAATGTTTTTTGAGCCCTGGCTTCTTTATGTAGTCGATCGTTTAGATAATCCAGAACTTTGGTTCTTTGTTCTACCCACTCTTGTTTAGCTTGAGTTAATCTTTCTAAAGCGAGGTCGTGTCGTTTACGTTCTTCGTCCGCACCGCTTTTTCCTATCTTAGAAAAGGCGAAGCTCGTTCCGCTAAATGCCACAGCGCTTATTATAGCTCCAGCACCCATAATTAAAAGACTCACCATTTTTAATAAGTCGTTAAAATAAAATGGAAACAAAATTAAGTAAAATATTTTACAGTCCTAGAGGATATTGGAAAGGTGCAGGCGCCATAAAAAAATTATCGCTAAAAGCCAATGTACCCGAGCCAGACGTTAGAAATTGGTTAAGAAAACAAGCCATGTGGCAAATATATTTACCAGCCCCCAGTTTTATACCGAGACCTACGAGTCTCAATAAGGCCATCGCACTACCCAATGAAATGCATCAAGCGGATCTGTTATATCTACCTCACGATGTAGTTAGACGAAAAAGATATAAATACGCGTTGACGATCGTCGATGTGGCCACTCGATATAAAGAAGCTGAACCCTTGACGAATAAAACGAGTACTCAAGTTGTAGAGGCGATAAAAAAGATTTACAAAAGATCGCCCTTGTCTTGGCCTCTCACGATAAAAGTAGACCCCGGTACAGAATTTATGGCTGAATTTAATACTTTGATGCGGACTCGCAACGTCGAAGTACAGAAAGGCGAGGTTGGCAATCATAGAGCTCAAGGTATAGTAGAAAGATTTAATCGTACTTTAGCCGAAAGATTATTTGGCCATCAATACGCTCAAGAAATGTTAGAGCCTACCGAGCGTAGCCGCGAGTGGGTAAAAAGATTGCCCGATGTTATAAAAGCGTTAAACGACGAAGAAACTAGATTGATATCGACTATGAAAGGTAAACCGTTAACTCCTCGAGCGGCTATGTCTCAGTTAGAAATAAAGCAATTGAGTTCCTCGGGGCTCAAGAGCCCCGAAGTCGCGCTAAGCGTAAATGACGATATCATTAGATATCTTTACGCTCCTGGAGAGCTCGAAAAAGACGTTAGAAGAAGAGCTACCGATCCTATTTGGAGCTTAGAAATGTATACGATTAGAAGGAGAACGACAAATCCCGGACAGCCCGCGTTGTACTGGCTGACTCACGGCCCCAAGAGATCGTTCGTTAAGAAAGAATTAATGGTCGTTCCATCAGATACTTCAGCGATGTAGAATATCGTAAGCTAGATACCCAACCCCAGCAGCGGCCATTAAACCAACGACTAAAGCCGTGTTTTCTTGTTCGTGCGAGTCTGGGGGAGGGGGCACTTGAGTAGCTACGACCGTAGGGAGTACGTCTGAGATTAGAGGCGGTGGGGGTACTTGCGTAGCTACGACCGTTGGGAGTACGTCTGAGAATGGAGGTGTAGGGGTTGGTGATGGGTCTAAATCGTCTAAATTCTGCTGGGTAGATGTACGCCTCTTTTTTACAGGAGATGGTGGGGGTGGTGCAGGGGTTGGTGGTGGGGGTACTTGCGTAGCTACGACCGTAGGGAGTACGTCTGAGATTGGGGTTGGCGGTGGGGGTACTTGCGTAGCTACGACGTCTGAGTTCAAGTTGATATTTAATCCTATCGGCGCGCCGGGCGTAGCTATCTGTATATTATTATTATAACCTCGATGAATACCGACTAAAAGCTCCATATTTGATGGAATCAAGTATAATCCTGGGCCAATCACAAAGTTTAACGAGCTTCTAGCGTACTGTAAAGAATCTTGAAATCTGGTTATAGAAGATTCCAAGTCCGTAGGGCTATTTATAACGCCTTCTACTATATTTTCAAATTGTCTTTGGGCATCTAATCCGGTACCCGCGGTTAGTATACTCGTTTTTGCTTGGGCTTGCGCGCCGAGTATGGCGTACACGTACGTTCTAACGCTTTCGTTTATTTGTTCTATACCAACGTCGGTAAACGAGCTCTTCTGACGTATACAATTTCTAAAACCGAGTCGTACAACGTCTACGGATTGTCTGATATACATGACGGTGTACTTACCGTACTTATACGTATCGTCCGGCGCGGTAAAACCCATTTTGTAATAACCACCAGGTTGTGGATCTAAGTCTTCCTCATCATCGTGTATATAATCTATACCGGGTACCGGTAAATATTTATGCGAACCTCTATCGTAATAGTACGCCGTACCTAGACCCGCTAATGCTAAGTCTACGGTCTGTTTAAAACTCAAGTTTGGATCGACTCGAAAGCGTTGACCGACGTTAGTATAAGCACCGTGATCGATGCTATTGTTTAGATCGTCGAATGCGTCGTCGTTTGGAATTGGGCATTTTAGAAAGTATAGTATCTTTCTGATCGTGAAATATACGTGAAACTTGAATAAAGCCGATATTACGGGGTTTTTGTGTAGCAACGATTCTAGTCCTACGCCGCAACCAGAAGTCGCGCACCAAAATGCAAAGTTGAGTTGATTTTGATAAAACGTCATGGGGTCTGATGCATAACGTTCGACCGCTTCATCGCTCTTCACGTCGGACATTTTATAAGCGATAAATATATCCGCTAAATTAGCGATAAAACTCGCGTTCGTGTTGGCGTTTACGATAATGCTAAGTTGACTCAAGTGCATGTTCAACGGGGTACTCTCAGGGGTAATCGCTTCGTACTTGTCGCTCGTCGTTGAGTCGTCTTGACCTATAGCTAGATTCACGATATCTAGAGCATTCTTTAACGGTCGATTATTATCGTCTAAAAATTTCATAAGTTGAGTGAATTTCATTTTATTTTTAATAAACCAAATATTTTAATCTTTTACATAAAATGGAATCGCACGTTTTTGAAATGTTTGATGACGAACGAACGTTTAGACTGTCAAAACCTATAGATAACTCAAAGGGAGATTACAGTATGAGTTTAACCAGCGCGATAGTAACCGCGGGCTTCTACAACATGGCTAGTAATAGCGAAATTCTCTATTTTATACATCAAATCGATCCAAACACTGGTAAAAAAAACGGGTAGTACGGATGGTAAAATTGATATTCCTGCTGGATATTACGATATAGATTGGATCGAAGAGAGACTCAGTAAATTAGTTTGGTTAGAAGTCTCTGTAGATAAACTTAATAAAAAAATATCTTTAAATGTAACGGAAGAAAATAACGTTCTACGCTTTGATAAAAACATTAAACAATTGTTGGGGATAACGGTCAAAAACTTAGTTTTTGGCGTAGATTACGTAGGGCATTATAATACAATGCCCGTCGATGCAATTTTTTTACATTGCGATCAGTTATCTACGTCTAATAATTTCTATAACGGAAGGGGCACGCACTTGCTAGACGTTATACCGATAACGAAAAGAGGCGATACGATTATCGAGCGTGCAAGATTAATCGCTCGTAGACTCGTGGGTGATAAGATAAACCAACTTAGCTTTAGTATCAGAGACCGAGACGGCGATTTAATAAATAATCGAGGAAAACAGATTAGTTTTAACTTGACGATAGGTAAATTTTAAGCGATTTTTTAAAGCTTTTGTAAGCTTAAATAAAATGGAATCGCACGTTTTTTAAATGACCGATGACGAACAAACGTTTAGACTGTCAAAACCTATAGATAACTCTAAGGGAAATTACTGCATGAGTTTAAACAACGCGATATTTACCGTTGGTTTTTTTAATATAGCTCAACGTATGACTATAATATGGGAAATAGTTACAGGCACTAGTGCAACTAACGGCGAAACGGTAATTCCACCTGGAAATTATACTATCGATGAGTTAGTAGTCGAACTTAATAAATTAAGATTGATCGTAGTTTTCGTAGACAAGATTAATAAAAAGATTATTTTTAACCTCGGTACGGTATCGACAAATCAATATCTTCATATTACTTTCGATTCATATGCTCGAAAAGTGTTGGGTCTACCCTTTAATTGGAGCCCTTTGAGTGATGGTGAACTTGTAGGACATTATAGTATAAATTATGTGAATACAATTTTTTTACATTGCAATCAGTTATCTACGTCTAATAATTTCTATAACGGAAAGAGCACGCACTTGCTAGACGTTATACCGATTGTATATAGTGAGGCTTATTCGAATGTAATAGCGACTGTACAGAATAAAAGAAAAACTGTCATACCTCTAATTAGGAGTAAAATACCCGAACTGAGTTTTTCTTTCAGAGACTGCGATGGCGAGTTAATCGAGAATAACCATAAGAAATTTATTTTTCGAGTAGATATTTATCGATCGTCTTGTTCTGGTTAGAATAGTGACCTGCAATATATCAAATAATTGGGCCCAAAATACAAGCCTGTAGTACTATGAGTAACTTCCCATAGAATGTCACTGAAAAACCACAATTAAAACGTGCTATTGGCGTCTTTTTAAATCCTATAACATTTGCAACTACCGGTATTGTCCTATCATAGAAAAGGAAAGCCTATAGAGCGGGAAAGGAAGGTGATATATCGGGTATTATACAACACCTGAATAAATCCCAGCCATCCGATTGGTGGATCGTCGATCACGTGCATTGAATTATTCGTCCCATCGCACGACGCGAACCCGCACCGCCAAAACGTTCGATCGCATGGTTCTATCACACGGTAACGCGTTTGATAGAACTTGCGCGCCGCTACAACACGGCCAGTCATTGGACTGGTTCCCGTTGTCCTTCGGACTTCAAATATTTATTATATACATGCGGGGACCGGGAACCAGTCTAGGCTGTCATTCACACAAAATGGCGGACGGTGTTTTCGAACCGCGGTTTGTTTTCCTAACAGACGACGAAATATTGGAACTCGTAGGCGATGCTGACGCTGCTAACCCAAAGAGACAAATGAAATATGCAATAAAACGATTAGAGGAATTTGCAAGACGCGCAGGAACAAATAAAGCTTTTACTGGACCACTTTTTTCTAGCAGTTTTATGCGGGACTGAGAAGGTAAACGGCACGTTGTAGGCTACACCAAGAAATCCATGCATTGTAATCTGTCTGATGTATTCAGGCGTTGTATAAACAAATAATGAATGTTTCACATTCGTGGAACATTCAATCTGTCACCATGAAATTATTCTTACCATCGCACTCATAAACATTCATTATTTGTATGATATTGTTGCATAAATGCATTGGTCATTAATGAATGACTTCCACAGGTGACATCGTTTGCTCTGAAGGGCGCCCTCTTGGGATGGAGGATGGCCGCATCCCGGATGACCGCATCACAGCTTCGTCTGTTTGGGCAAACCGTGTCGATGTTTGTGGATCTCAGAGAGCCAGGCCAAATATTCAAGGTAATAATTCATTCACAAAATGTGACCTGCCAACACAAAATGAGCGTAGAGTTGCACTGTGGTTTTCAGAGTTAAAAGCAGAAACAATTTTCTACAGGAAAGTCAATGTTCACATTTGAAAATCTCTATTCTATCATATCCCAAAGTTTTCTAAACTGTATCCAGTCTCGAAATAAACATGATCCCATTAGAGCAAACTACAGAAATTATTTTTCATTGGCTGAACAGGTGTTGCCGCCGCCTGGTGCAATAGTGGAACCGGGGACTCCAATCCGTGGATACAGGTTGACTTCAATGCTGTGGTCACCATCACCAGTGTAATCACTCAAGGCCGAGGGGATACTGACCAATGGGTGACGGAGTACCAAGTGGCGTACAGTGATGATGGCTCGTCCTGGAACGACGTGAATGGCGCAGACGGATCCCCAATAAAGGTGGGTGTACTATAAAAATGTATTGTCTATCGGGTCGAGAAGCCCAAACCGATCGGAATTTCGTTCCTTGCGCTCAAGCTCGGCTGCGTCTTGGGTAAATCTGGACAACGTGGGCTATCATTCGCGCAGACTAAGGGAACGATCCGTGCTCGTTCCGGTCATAGGACGTACGTAAGGAAACTTGCATTATAACATTAACGTAAATTCCTGGGTAGGGGCATAGGGCCGAATATTTACTCTTCTGGTCCAAAGAATCGCCACGCCACGCAACTTTTTTTCATGCACGAGTTTCATTAATTTGATCACATCGGGCGAACTTGGATGTGAAAAGGAGGGTGTTCCAACTTTTTCTTTTTTTCAAGATTGCAAACAATTTCAAGATTGATTTGATTATATTTAAGCGTCCGCAGTACAAATGTAATTTGTCGGAAATCGTGTGTACTTCCTCAAGTGCATGTAGTACTAGCTCAAAAGCCCAAAGAAACATGTAGGAAGACGCAGAAGTGTGGGAAGAAAACTCCTGAGTGATAGTCTGTGGGGGAACCCATGGAATGAGGCATGGAATGAAAACCCAATCCAGATATTGATCCGAATGGGAGTCGAACGTTGGTCACAATAGTAGATACTAGACTCCTATAGTAACCAGTAGGCAAAATCACCATCGTGTTTGCGGACCGAACAAAAAGCACACATTTTTATATTTACATTTGTTTTTCTTTTTTCAGTTTCCTGGCAACACTGACAGAAGCACTAAGGTGGTTCACCGGTTCCCTTCAGCCCTGCAAACCAGATTCCTGCGCTTTCTACCCACTGATTACCACGGGTGGGTCAGCATGAGATTTGAAGTGCTGGGTTGCTATTAGTCTTACCCCAGCTAAAAATAAACGGTACCGGTATATGACGTCGCTTCAGTGTGTCCACCCATGTCCTACGTAACTTTATACCATATCGAACCATCTCAAGATGTGCATTACACGCATATGTACTGTGTATATTTCACTAACAGTGCACAATTAGTGTACAAATATAATTTGATTACCATATTCCTTGGTTTCTCACCCTCATCAAAGCACTTAATGGGACACATTGCCTTAGAGGCCGCCCAATTGGGCTACAAAAATCGTTCGTCCTAAAATTGCTATGGTTGGAAAGATCATTTAAAAGTAGAATATAATCGTGTACACGACCATCGCTATATTCACCGTGAAGTAGTCTGTTACTTTTAAAGGCCGTCCTTATAAATAGTAAGCTTATATATTGAAATTTTTTTCTAAAACCATGTCGTGCCTTTAACGCATACATCAACCATTTTCGGGTATTATTTGCTAATTTACCTCTGTATTATTTCCACTGAATTGTTTGTCAACACATCAATAAACGAGATAAAAACGGATATTAACTGAATATGTGTACGGCGTGTATTTTCTCCGGGGGACTTTGATTCGGAGATAATCTCTTTATAATCTTCTTTATAGGCGCCCACAAATGCACAATAATAAACTTCGTTAAATTTCACAATATAGCTTCAGACTACAACTGAAAACGAAGGGGGGAGGGGGGGAAGCAAACCCATGGGACGATAACAAAACTATGGGTTTTAGATATATGGCGGACGACAGCTTCAACTCGCACAGTCAATCCAGATTACTATTTTTTTTTACGCGGAGATCAGTAAGGCCTGTAGCTAGTACATTGAAATCACTGATCTCTACTGAATTCACAGCTTTCTTTATGGTTTGAGCCCACTGTGTGCGACGGCCACATCGTCCGTTTGCCCACGGAGTTGTCAAATTTTAACCGTTCACGTTTGGTTCTGCCACCTTGGGCTAGATTGGGGATCTTTTTAATCTTTATAAAATTCATGAATGCCCTTTCGACCGTAGTTTCCAATTTCTCCTGCTCTTGGTAGCATGTTGACAGTTTATAAAAATGGGGGTATATGCCTATTCTCGCGCAATGTAACCTTATCCGACGATGGATAGCAAGTGGTGCAGCCCACGACGGGTATAGGCCTATGCGTTAAAACTTCACTGGTCCACGAACCGTACAAGCGTGAATTTTACAAAGCAATGGGGCGTGATCTAATATACAGATTTGACGTTCATTAGACGCATGCGCATTATTGGTAACAAAAACACCATTCCAACTGACTTGCATAGCCGTGATACACGCGGGGCATGGAAACATACACCCGAGTAAACCGCGGGCCAGCTTACCCCCGCCCACCCACAACGTACCTGGTGGATAGGTTCACGAAGGTGTCCTTACCATCCAGAAAATTTGTGATTGCCTCAGCTCCGTTTGTTTGGGTTTCAGAGCACTCGAAATCCCCAGTTTTTGCAATCCATGGCCAACGGAACATCTATACCTTTCAGTGCTTCCTCCAATACCTCCATTGTTTCGTTCGAGCGACACGAAATCCAAAGAAATGATGAAGAAACGTGGAACTTTTCTTCGCAGTTAACATTATACACGCGCGTGTGCATCAACGTTGTGTACATGTGGGCTTGCTGATTCGCATTTGCAGAAAGGACGGTAACATGAATATTCATAATTGCACAAGCCCCAACCCTCTTCGTGGAGGTCAGATTTAATCTACCCTTTGCTTCTTAATCTACCCTTCGCTTGTCGCGCCTAACAATATGATTTCTTATCAGAAAAACAAAATACAAAACAAAATTATACAAATTGAGTAAAGAGCATGAAGGTTTAGAAAAATCAAATAATTTTTCTATTACAAAGCAGAAAGAAAAACTGACCAAAAAATGAGAACTTGACATTCGTTTTTAATCAATAATAGGTCGAATCTTTATACCCAGCATAAAATGGGGCAGAGGGCTACACCCCCCCCCCCCCCCCCCCCCCATTGTCCCTATACCCTACACTGTAAAAACGTTAGGTAAAACATAATTGGGCAACTGTTATTTACCCAATATTGGTATTAATTTACCACATTGTTGGTTAATTCAGGTAAAAATGGACCAATTATTGGGAAGAATTTGCCCAAGATTTTGGGTTGTTGATATGTTGCCCAACATTGGGCAAATTTCAACCCATTTTGACCAACTTTTTTACAGTGTATACACTCTCCAGACTATTGTTACCTAACACATCCCCCTAGACATCTGAAAAGAATTCCTGAAATTCCGGGAACACAATTACCAACACGAAAGAGGTGGGGGGGGGGGGGGGGGGGGGGGTCTCCCTCTGCCCCCATATCGTGCATCATATGCGAACCTTGAACATGTGTCTTGGTCAATTTCTTTCAGATTCTTTCATATTGGGACAATTGTATGAAATTTCAGTTGATGACAAAATGAAGAAATGAAGAGACAAATAAAGGAATAAGTGAATGGAAAAATAATATCACGGAGGTACCTCCATTATAATACATGTAGTTACGAGTTTTAGTGACATGATTTAAATATATTTATAAATCGGGGAATACATTTGTACAATGTCATTTAGACGGGCTAATATGCAGTAAATTAAGGACTGGAGTTTGTTCACATGTAAAAACCAGATTGAAATGTTGAGATTGATTTTAAGTTGGCAGGTAAAGAAAAAAAATGTTTTAACGGAAAGTATCCATAGTTGAGTTGTTTTTTAATTACAAAGTAACAGTCATGAAGCATCTGAAAAATATACGAAATCAATCTTTGCTCCACTCGGGAAGTGTTAATTTATGTCAATGGTTTCACTACTAATACTCATAACTGCTAGGCCTACTTGTTACGGTCTGAGAATCTCCAGACTATCCGTAAATATAAATTACTAGAAAAAGCCTGAATTTTCTCAGAAATCAAACAAGATCACACTGATATAAAGAACAAAGAAATAATGTGATTTAATAATGAGAAGATTCGAGAATCAATAGGGTTTAACAAGTGTAGAATAAAAAAAAAGGATCTTGCGAGCGAGGACTTATAGAGTACCCAAGTGATGACGTCAATCTATGCAATGTTTGGAACCAGAATACATTCTAAACTGCATGTGTTTGGAACCAGTTGCCGCGGCAACTGACGTCAGACTTCGGTACTCTATAATAGGCGAGGGCTCAGACGACTTGGGCACTCAGCAACGGACAAGGACGACTCCAATAATACGAGCGGATACAGTTCTTTGGCGAGCTGGAACACGGGGCGAATTCACCTCCAAAACAGCAGAAGAGAGACGAAAACCGTATTTGTAGAAATGTCCTATCTTCCAGAAATTACTTCTTCTTACAATTACTCAAACATCCAAGAAATAAACTTATAGAATTACGCAAACTTCCAGAATTAAAAGTAGAGTTTCGAGAAAGATCTGGCACAAAAAGAATGATCTCCTTCATTCATAAAACTCATACATTAGGGTCACACGAGGGTCAACACAAGTTGTGTGTGCGATGCGACAAAACGACCTCGCCCACACGTGCCGTGAGGGGTGTACATACGCGTGAGGGGGTGTATATAACACTAGTAATACTAATAACTGCTACTTCAGAGTTCAGACAGTCAGTAACAAAGTAAGACACACCCAGTAATGCGATTTTGAAAATACGTAATACGTTTTTCTATTTATCATTGAAGATGAGTAAAATTGCAATAAATAAATATTATAATATATTCTTTAAATATTTATTTTGAAATACTTTTTAATGACCAATTTCTCTGAGAAATCATTTAATTGTGTGCCATATGTGCAGTTATATTTATTTTTAATGATATTTGCAAAAGGTGGCTCTCCACAATTGAATATCAGAAATTCAGAATTAATCAATAAATTAATAAATAACGAAAGAAAGAAAAAAGGTAGAAACATTAAGTATGTAATGTAAAGATCTATCGCGGTCGACTCGCGTCAACGCAGCTTGTGAATTATTGTCCAATCACATCAATTATAATTTCATGTGGAACGCGCAAAATCTAAGACAAACAAAAATGACCACACAAAATGACCATAGGGTTGTCTAAGGGGCGTAGTTAACTCGTAAACGGCGATAGGTCAATTTTGTTAGAGGTGTCATTTAGTGCAATTAATTCAGTGCGGAACGCCAAGTCTTCGTTTTATCTCCATTGTGAACTACAGGGAACACTTCGGTTGGACGCAAGTTTTACCTACCAAAGGTATGAGGGCGCCCTTCCCCATGAGCAACTACTTCTTGTTTCACTTTTTCAGCGAAGTCTCCGATCTTTCCCTTCCACGATCTTTGCTATTAACTGTACGACGTCTCGACACAGCAAAAGCAAGCCACGCAATGCACGCTAAACGCGACTATGGTGGCCCTGAAGGAACATCAAAGACGCCAAAAAAATTACGACATCGTACACATTTTTCACGATTGTTGAAACAAATGTTACGACATCACAATCTTTTTACGACATCACAATTTTTTTCACGGCCGTTGCACATTTTTTCACGACAGTTGCAATTGTTTTCACGACTGTCGCAAATTTCTTTCACGAAAGTCGCCATTTTTTTTTTCCGCGACCGTTCGCATGTTTTTACGACATCACAAATGTTTTCACGACTTTCTATATTTTCGACATGCATCCAGGTCATGAAGTTTTGTCGCGAATGATTTACTTGCACCTAATGGGTCTGCTGCTGACCATGTGCACCCGATACTTCAGTAAGTTTACTTTTGTTTTAATTATTGGTTAACAAAAACACATTAAACTACTTATTGAAACACACCGTCGTTCCCTTACAACTGACATTGCTGCACAGCAACCACAGGAGCACCTGTAATGTAAATAACATTAACAATTTGGGTATTAAAACTGCAGGTCCGAGTATTTAAGGTTCATGGTATTATGTACGGATGGTACATGTACGCACCTTTTGGAATTGAAGAAATACAAGCAACAGTGGCCGTTGTAACTAATGGACAATTTCAATATATATTTACCTTGTATAACATTGAGTGTTGTGATATCATGGTGGGACAGGTGGGTGCGAATTATGTCAACATTGTAAAAAAGTCACTTCTCAGGAAACAACTGGCTGCAGGATACTTAAGAGTCATTTCGTGTAAATATTTCATATAAGTGTCCACGGTCAAAAAATAGATTATTTAATATTTTGTGGGATGAACCTACTTTGGGAGTAAGTAACCAAAATAGACTTTTTAAATCCATATTTTGCCCGTTGCCATGGTAACAGGCGGTACGGTTTTTGGCCGTTTGAGGCTATTTTGGGAACTGCGAAAACGGATTTGGGGGATTTTTAAAAGTCCATTCAGCCAAACTGCAAAACAATATCTCTTATATAATTATATCAATGCAAAGCATTTTACTAACCCTTCCTGGAAAACAAATAAAAGATATTTCGAAATACCTTCTTGTATTGTTTTTAGACCTATAAAAACAGCTGAAATTTTGAACTTTAAAAATTGCAAATTGTACCCCATTTTTACCCCCCAAAATGACAGGGCACTCAGAATTGTTTCCTTTTGGCTAGAAGTAGAACCAACATGGGTCTTTTCATATCTGATGAGAAAACTTGTATACTTGTTGAGAAAACTTGTGGCCAATTGTATACTGTTGGCGCTGTACAGTTCCAAATATGGCTATTTTTGTAAAATGGAAAAAAATACGGGTATTTCATGTTTTTTTCCTTATTTATAGCTTTTATAATACACACAAATGAAGCACTCCCGATTCTATCAAAACAAACAAAAGTATCAGTTGTAAAGCAGTAGATGAATATGCAGGACAACATGCCCCTTCCCCGCTATACCCTGCCCCTTTCCACTTTGTTTAAATTTTGTTTGCTATTTCAATTATTTTTTTCAATTCTCCTGTCATATCTAAAAACAGAGCTATTGTGTAACGATTGTACACATCTGTACTTTTTTACAGTTCAAATTTGGTTTATCAAATCGTTGTCACTTATACAGAAACATGAAGTTTTGCTAAATATTAAATTGGTCTAATTTTGTTTTCCTATAAAAGAAATTTTTTGCTGGACATTTGTTAGACATTTATTTTGCAAAATATGTTAAGCAACAACAAATAACTGCAAAGCATTTCTAAAGAGCCAAACCCATGTTGTTAAGGGGGAAATCAGCTAGGTTAGGAGAGCAGGACGCTCGATCAAAGTACAAGACGGACCTAAAAATATACATAGCAATGCAAGTAACTTACATTTACATTAAATTTTGAAAAATTGACAGACAGCGGGGGAAAAATACAACATAATACTGGCTACATCAACTTGGTAGCAAAACTTAAAAGAAATAAAGAGCTGACGCCCATTAATCTGATGCCTCACCCAATCCAACGTACTAGGGCCTTTTTGTATGTTCAGTCAGTTAGTCAAGAGTGACTACAGTCTATAGTGGATCTATTGTTAAAACTAATAATGGTCCCAAGGATTTAAACACAAAAGTCAAAGCATTATAAAACCTGGGTGGAGGAGCAAAGCTGGGCCTTAAATGCTTATTCACCCATACCAATTTCTTTCAATTGCATTGCTGACACAGTATTAGGGGCCATGCTTACAAGCTCTGTTCTATTTGCGCGATGCTCAGCGCGATACGGGGGAAAAGGGTATCCCCCCACCCCTTTGTCCCTATACCCAAAGCACAATCCAGACTCCTGTTACCTAACACACCCCCTAGGTTTCTGAAAAGAATTCCTGAGATTCCGGGAACACAATGACCAACACAAAAGAGGGGTCACTCCCCCCCCCCCCCCCCCCCCCAGCGCGCTTCATATGCTATGCGCCTCTACAGCCTTCACTCTTTGGTTACCCTCTTGTGTCCTGTAAACGCAAACAATGTGCATCCCACAGAATCCCTAAGAGCCCCCCTTTCGTGTAAATGAAAGCTTTGTTTGAAAAAGCTCCATCTGATCATTATACTCCCATTTAAGAACAAAACGTAAATAAATGAATTGAGTAAGCCCAGAAATGCGCTATAGACGTCAACCGGCAAGGTGGTCTTTTCCAAACCGCAGACCTTTATTATTAAACTATTTAAGTTAAGTGTTAAGGTACCAGTTAAGGTAATCCTCGTGCTCGTTTTATGCCAGTCGCAGAGTCACGTGCCAGAGAGCTTTGGTATTGGCCAATAAAATTCGCACAGAAATTCGCGTATAAAAGGGGGCCGCAACAAGTCAAGTCAGACGCATTAAGAAGTTCACTCTGAAGATAGCGATGAAGTCAATCGTTGTAGCAAGCTTTCTCCTGGTTGTCCAATGCTATGTCATTGGTGCCTATGGAGGTTGCCTGAATTCGTCGGCACTAGACGTCGCTCTCCAGCCGTTGTTCAGTCAGCTCGAGACGTTCAGGATTCAACTCGAGACCATCAAATTGCTGTCCACTTTGCAATGCGGTGATTGCGGTAAGTTGGAAACTTGAGCGATAAGTTTGTTTAATAAAACAAATACATGTAGGCTCTACTCAAGTTGCCTGTATCTGCACATGGTAGGTTTTCTGTCTCTCTGGTTCTTATTTAATTGTAATAGAAAGAAATAATATGGGAACAACTCGTCGACCTGTAGGTATTTGTTAGTGTGATTGACGTTTGTTTTATCAAACGGTCGTTCTAGAGATTTTGGCGGAATCCTCGAGAGCGATTCCGTTCTGTAAAAGTGTACAAAAAGAATTTCAAAAAAATATAGTTGTATACAAAGCCTAGACTCTCATTTGAAGTCGTTTACACTGCTGGTTGAATCATTGCGTGGCCAGAAAATGGCATATACACGTGTGAAGTATTCAAATTGAAATTCACCTCGGTGATCAGTTGGCCCTTTTCATTTGCAGCTCTAGTTGAAATGCTACACATACAGGCCTTCTATCTTACGTAAGCTTTAAAAGACTAATAACTAGGGTTTTGTTTGCCTGTTGCAACATAATTTCCATCCAGTTTAATCCATTTTCACTATCCAAATTGTCCTGCAGCCGTCCCCATTACCTCTCCTCTCCACTGCCTTTCCTTTACCTTGTTTCGTCTATTTACCTGCTAACGTTAATTTGGTTGTTACCGCTCGTTTGCTCCTTTCTGTCCCACCCACTCCTACGCCCTTAATCCACGTCCTACTTTGATCCCCATTATCTTCCTGTTTGACCCTCCCACCCATCTGTAATTTTGCGTTATGCATTAATTGTGCCTTGTCTGTATGCGTTTTGTGTTTTATATTGTGAAGGGTTGGAGTGACACGCCCTTTTGGTGACAGTGTCTTAATAGACTTTAGATTTCTTTTAGGCAGCCCTTCACTGTCTGTTCCGTCCTGTCGCTTGCCTGAATACATCGGTCATTATTAATTAATGAAATGACTTCCACAGGCGACAGCGTTTGCTCCGAAGGGCGCCCTCTTGGGATGGAGGATGGCCGCATCCCGGATGACCGCATCACAGCTTCGTCTGTTTGGGCAAACCGTGTCGATATTTGTGGATCTCAGAGAGCCAGGCCAAATATTCAAGGTAATAATTCAATTCACAAATGTGACCTGCCAACACAAAATGAGCGTAAAGTTGCACGGTGGTTTTCGGAGTTAAAAGCAGAAACTATTTTCTACAGGAAAGTCGATTTCAGTTGAACTGAACATTTGAAAATCTCTATTCTATCATATCCCAAAGTTTTCTAAACTGTATCTAGTCTCGAAATATTTATCTTTTTTGAACGTGGGTTAATTGTTCAGATAAAAACCTTTTTTGAGCTCCCTTTTCACAAAACGGGTATCGAATCTGTGACGACTCAAAGGGTGTATCAGGGGCTAGGAATGAGGTAACAAAACAAATATCAAATTGAAGCTTTTAGCCTGTACTTTTGGGAAATCTAATCTTGATTTCAAATTTTGCAACTTTACGCCCATTTCGTGGAACAGGTCACAAGTGAGAGTTCAATCCAACTTTAATATTATATACATGTATATACAATGGACACGAGCCTTGCTAGGGGGTGGGGCTAGGGTGTGACACCCCTTTTTTTTTTCTTTTCTTTTTTTACGGCAAATTCGTGTCCCTATCGGCAAAGTGTATGGTGTATTCTGCTACGTTCGAGATGTCACAAATTTTAATGGCGCCCCCAACGGCATAAACACTCCCCGCCCCCGGTTTTTAAATTTGTTTTGGGCGGCAACTTTTGGGTGAACTTGTTTGGCGTTTTTGGTTTTGGGGGTTTTTTGCTCACACATTGCTGGCAAAATTGCATTGATATTCTTATTAAAATGGTCTGTGCGACGCCCTTGACAGTGGATATGCAGCTCTTACAATTAGGAGCAAGTTCTGGTGCTGCTGACCTAGTCCCTTTTGTCGATTTGCGATTTAAATCACGCATGCGTGGTCTGTTTTTCACTCGAACGCGTTTAGTCGTTCGATTACGTAAAATCTCTAGTGTGCAGCAACAAACTGCAAAGAATGTCGTCTGCTAGTTAACGAAGCAAATGTTGGCGCGACATTTCTATTTTCTATTTATATATATTTTCTCCACTTTACTTTAGTTAAATAATTAATCTTATTGCAAACGTTTGCACAACTCGCCCAGTTTATCTATCCTCCATATGATCTTGAAACCGTGACGTAACTCGCCAATTTGACTAGAGGAAGTGCTCCTGGGCTAGGTAGATCCAGTTGGAGTAGCTAGTCAAACCACGCAGCGTTCGAGTGTCATCTAGATTGACTAGGGTTAAGTCTAGTAGACTCTAGTCGCCCAACCGAACTTGCTCTAGGCTTCGCGTATATCACCACGTGGTACAAAAATGCCCGTTTTCAGTAGATGTGGAAAGTAGGTGTTGGTTCTTCAATTTTAAGACGATCCTTCAGAGTGCTAATGAGCGCTTTTTGTTTAACCTTTGAAGTTACTGCTGATGCAAAGGGCATAAGAACAGTACTAAATTAGTCCCCAAAAATAACTCAACTGGTTAAAGAAACACTGGCTATCGAAGTCCAAGCAGCTATATAAAGTGAGAATCAATTCAAACATGGAACTTGCCAAAGAAAATGTAGACACATTTGATATTAGTACACAAAGCTGTGGAGGCACTGTTGTTCCTTAGACATCTGCTTTGACACATGAATATGAAAATGGTTTTGTGCATACACCGTCAAAAAAGTTCTTTCTAGAACGGCTACATAAAAGGAAATTCATAAAGGCATTGAAAGAAGTCTGTCCTGCACTTACTCACTTCGTCACATTCCTATTGTTTGGTTCATAAGGACACATTTAAAACACTTTGCACTAGGGGAAACTAGCTAAAACATGATCCCATTACAGCAAACTACAGAAATTCTTTTTCATTGGCTGAACAGGTGTTGCCGCCGCCTGGTGCAATAGTGGAACCGGGGACTCCAATCCGTGGATACAGGTTGACTTCAATGCTGTGGTCGCCATCACCAGTGTAATCACTCAAGGCCGAGGGGATACTGACCAATGGGTGACGAAGTACCAAGTGGCGTACAGTGATGATGGCTCGTCCTGGAACAACGTGAATGGCGCAGACGGATCCCCGATAAAGGTGGGCGTACTATACAAATGTATTGTGTATCGGGTCGAGATGATCATGCCCAAACCAATCAGAATTTCGTTCCTTGCGCTTCAGCTCGGCTGCGTCTTGGGTAAATCTGGACAACGTGGGCTTTTACTGGTGCAGACTGAGGGAACGATCCGGGGTCGTTCCGGTCATATGACGTACGTAAGGAAACTTGCATTATAACATTAACGTAAATTCCTGGGTAGGGGCATAGGGCCGAATATTTACTCTTCTGGTCCAAAGAATCGCCACGCCACGCAATTGTTTTTTCATGCACGGGTTTCATTAATTAGATCACATCGGGCGAACTTGGATGTGAAAAGGAGGGTGTTTTTTTTTTTTTTTCAAGATTGCAATAAATTTTCAGATTGATTTGATTATATTTAAGCGTCCGCAGTACAAATGTAATTTGTCGGAAATCGTGTGTACTTCCTCAAAAGTGCATGTAGTACTAGCTCAAAAGCCCGAAGAAACATGTAGGAAGACGCAGAAGTGTGGGAGGAAAACTCCAGAGTGATAGTCTGTGGGGAACCCATGCAAAGAACCCAATCCAGATATTGATCCGAATGGGAGTCGAACGTGGGTCACAATAGTAGATACTAGACTCCTATAGTAACCAGTAGGCAAAATCACCATCGTGTTTGCGGACCGAACAAAAAGCACACATTTTTATATTTACATTTGTTTTTCTTTTTTCAGTTTCCTGGCAACACTGACAGAAGCACTAAGGTGGTTCACCGATTCCCTTCAGCCCTGCAAACCAGATTTCTGCGCTTTCTACCCACTGATTACCACGGGTGGGTCAGCATGAGATTTGAAGTGCTGGGTTGCTATTAGTCTTACCCCAGCAAAAAAAACCGGTACCGGTATATGACGTCGCTTTAGTGTGTCCACCCATGTCCTACGTAACTTTATACCATATCGAACCATCTTAAGATGTGCATTACACGCATATGTACTGTGTATATTTCACTACTAACAGTGCACAATTAGTGTACAAATATAATTTGATTACCATATTCCTTGGTTTCTCACCCTCATCAAAGCACTTAATGGGACACATTGCCTTAGAGGCCGCCTAATTGGGCAACAAAAATCGTTCGTCCTAAAATTGCTATAGTTGGAAAGATCATTTAAAAGTAGAATATAATCGTGTACACGACCATCGCTATATTCACCGTGAAGTAGTCTGTTACTTTTAAAGGCCGTCCTTATAAATAGTAAGCTTTTATATTGAAACTCTTTCCAAAACCATGTCGTGCCTTTTAACGCATACGTCAACCATTTTCGGGTATTATTTGCTTATTTACCTCTGTATTATTTCCACTGAATTGTTTGTCAACACATCAATAAACGAGATAAAAACGGATATTAACTGAATATGTGTACGGCGTGTATTTTCTCCGGGGGACTTTGATTCGGAGATAATCTCTTTATAATCTTCTTTATAGGCGCCCACAAATGCACAATAATACACTTCGTTAAATTTCACAATATAGCTTCAGACTGCAACTGAAAACGGAGGGGGGGGGGGGAAGCAAACCCATGGGACAACAACTATGATATATATGGCGGACGACAGCTTCAACTCGCACAGTCAATCCAGATTATTATTTGTTTACGCGGAGATCAGTAAGGCCTGTAGCTAGTACATTGAAATCACTGATCTCTACTTAATTCACAGCTTTCTTTATGGTTTGAGCCCACTGTGCGCGACGGCCACATCGTCCGTTTGCCCACGGAGTTGTCAAATTTTAACCGTTCACGTTTGGTTCTGCCACCTTTGGCTAGATTGGGGATCTTTTTAATCTTTAAAAAATTCATGAATTTCCTTTCGACCGTAGTTTCCAATTTCTCCTGCTCTTGGTAGCATGTTGACAGTTTATAAGAATGGGGGTATCCTAGGCCTATTCTCGCGCAATGTTACTTTATCCGACGGTGGATAACTAGTAGCAAGTGGTACAGCCCACGACTATGGAACGCCATTGCTATCTTGGGTGGCTTCAGATCGTTGGCTTCGGCAATATCGCCATTCCGTTCGGCAATATCGCCATTCAATTCGGCAATATCGCCATTCCGTTCGGCAATATCGCCATTCAATTCGGCAATTTCGCCGTTTCGTTTGGCAATTTGGTAGTAATCGATTCTCCGTGCTCGCATACCTATTTGGTTTTACAAGTAATCGTCCTTTACTGCAAATTCGTCCTTTCATTCGCCAGTTCAACATTCCGCAATTCAATTTCATCGTTCCGCAATTCAATTTCATCATGCGGTGTGGCAATTCAGCGTTCTGTGTGCAGTGACCTTTGTATGGTGGCCGTGAAGGGACATTGCAATTTGTGAATATTGACGTCAATATTCGCGTAAAAAAATCCACGTCCTGCATGCTATCCAGTAGTGATTTGTTTTGACGCGATTTGTTTTGAGCAAGCTGGGTGCTGGTTGGCAAGTCGATGTGCGCATGCGCAAATTGCATTTCACGAATGGTACAGCTAGCTTCGTAAATACTGTACATTAGTTCACACGCGTGTTATTATAATTGTGGTACCCTGAGTTGTCATTGTTATTGCAACTTTGTCACATGTGGGTGATTTGGTACTGCCGGGCAAAAGCTAGCCCGCGATTCGGCCCGCGCCCGTGCATATTGAAAACTTGAATCCATGAGACAAAAGGAGGTATACTGTTTAAAAGGAAATATCTAGATTCATGCAACGGATTTTCGAGAAATGTCAAGAAATTATTAACCAATTTTGCATAATATTTCAGAATAGGTTTCAGCAAAGCCACACCATGTAATGTTTGGCATTGTTTTATGAGTCATTTTTATATAATATTTACGAGTCGTTTCCAGTGGGCTCATTTGAAAGAGTTGTTGACACCGATTACTTTGGGTTCAGCCTCTGTTTGAAAGAAAGTGTACCGCTCATGTTTTGAGAAATTCATATTTTTCCTTCATACTCCTAATTGTCACCTTCCTGGGCTTATTCCAGTAACGGATTATTTTTAAAAAGCAGTCTGTTTTATAGGATTTCCCGGCCAATTTCACAATGTTTTCGTTCATTTTAATGCCTGGCTCATTCAATTTAGATTGAAATTAAATGATCACGCAGATAGTCATTCAACAATCAAAAATAATCATTCAAATTCACTATCCGAGCATTCCATCGTCTTTTAGCTTCAGTCGTGCCTGTAAAAGATGCATTCAAATTAAAAGTATCGTATTGTTTATTAAATTTCGTCTGCACCAACGTGTAGATCGGGCATTCATTTTCATGAATGGGCAAACATATTTCACCTTTTTTCAGGCATCTTTTACTGCATGCCAACATTCCTGCGTGTCCGTATTCCTATAAAGGTCTGAGTTATCTTAACATAAATCATATATGACGTCTTCAATCCGTAGATGCACACCTCTCTTTCTTAACTAAGTCTTCAGACAGACAAGATGGCGAGCCTACGAGGGGAGGTGTGGTCGTCTGATGGAATCTGCCCAAGAAAACAAATTACCCAAGAGAAGTGTTTCCGATGGTACAACCATTGCCAAACATACCGGTTCATGCCCCGATGTCTTGCACATGAAGAGATCGATGGGTGAATCAAAACGAAAAAGAACAGTAAACAAAGTTAAAGGATTTCCAAACATGTCAACATACAAAAGCCCCTATTATGTTTTGCTCAAACTTTAAAACAAACAAAGATAAAAAAAAATAGCTGGCTAACATTTCGAACTTATGCAATTTCTTTCTCAAAGGCAAAGGACATACTACAAGAAACAAACATGTACGGAACACACATCAATCAATCAGTCAATCAATCAATCAAGTCGAGGCCTTTACGGCAACTCGAGCCTGCTCGGTGATCTTGGTCCAGATGTCTCGGTCCAGCATGCAGGAGCGCAGTTCCTCTGCGCTGGCCAAGCCGGTGTCCCGTTTCAGCATATCCACGAAGGAGACACGTCTTCTCCTACGTGAGGCAGTGCCCCGTGCGGGCTCCCAGAGAATGGTTGTGCTAGGGGCAAGCTCCGGGTGACGGACGCAGTGCCCTGCAAACTTAAGACGGCGTTCACGGATCTTTTCCGTCACCTTCGGCATGCCGGCGTAGAGGTCTACATTCCTCATGTGGTCCTGCCACGAGATGTTCAGGGCCATGCGCAGCATCCTGGTGTAACACCCATCCAAAGACTTCTCCATCTTAGTAGTGAGGGTCCAGGTCTCAGCCCCGTACAAAAGTACTGCCTCAACTGTAGAAACAAACAGTGACCTTTTCAGTTGATCACTGAGCGCCGATGACCACACCTTTTTCATGTTGTGGAGTGCTGACCACGCCTGTCCTCTTCGGGTCTTGAGGTCTTTATCGCTGGAGTTGATCCATGCTCCAAGGTACTTGAAGTCTGATTCGACCCTGAGAGTTGTACCATCCCTCGTGCGGACAGCCGTGTCATTGGAGTTGTAGGCTAGCACCTTGGTCTTCTTTGTGTTCAGCTGGAGGCCAACCTTCAAACACTCCTCCTCGACCGATGAAAAAAGGTCTCGAGCCTGCTCCACTGTATTTGAGACCAGTGCGATGTCATCTGCGAAGTCCATGTCAGTGATCGTCACAGGAGACACTCGCCGGCTCTTGCGGGGCATTATGGTAAAACCCAGCTCCTCTTCTCTCCCGTCGATGGCCTTCCTCGGGGCGTAGTCGAGGACAATGATGAAGAGAAATGGGGCCAATGTGTCACCCTGAAGCACACCTGCCATGATGTCAAAGGACTCTGTGTCACCATCTGGTGAAGTGACCCTGGCCTGTGTGTTTGCGTATAGGTCGCCCCAATAACTTTTATTAACTTATTGGGGATCCCGTATGCAGTGAGGATGTTCATCATCTTGACCCGGTGGACAGTGTCAAATGCCTTGCGGAAATCAATGAAGGTAATGACTGCAGGGAGATGTTTATGCTTGATACCTTCAATAATTCTCAGCGCAATGATGTGCCCCACCGTGGACCTCTCTTGCCGGAACCCGTTCTGTGCTGTTCTCAAGAGTGGGTCTAGCACTGGCCGAATCCGGTTGAGCACCATCCGGTTAAGGGTTTTGGCGACAAAAGAGGTAAGACTTATCCCTCGGTAGTTGTCCGTGCATGTGAGGTTACCAGATTTCGGAACCGGTATGATATTGATAGTGCTCCACTGATCTGGTAGTTCCCCCTTCTCATATGCATTGTTAATGAAGTCGAGCATGAGGTCATCGATGGGGACATGCTTCAAGACTTCTGGGACAACTCCATCCTCCCCACAGCACTTTCCACCCTTGAGCATCTCCTTTGCCTTGATATACTCCTCATGATTGAAGGGACCGTCCTCGATGTCCAAGTCCTCAAACACTTGTTCCACCTCCACCTGTGCATCCAATACCTCCGGTTCATCACCAAGAAGGTTTTTGAAGTGGTTGTACCATGCCTCTACCCGTTGCTCAACGGTATCTCCCTTGATCTGAGAGGGCTTGGAAGACCTTCTGCCAGTAATCTCATTGATCAGCTTCCAGCTCATCGCATGCTTTTGGTTAACATGAGCTTCTTCCACTTCACTGATTTTCTAGGTAAATACCTCCTCCTCAATGAGATCATATGTTTCAAATAGGACCTTCCTCTTGCTTGAGTGCTCCTCACGGTTGGTAAAGTTGGGGTCTGCTACCAGAGAACTGTAGGCCACTTCCATCTCCTCCCTGGCTCTGATTACACTAGGATCCGATGAGGCTTTCGCCCTCCTCTTCACCTTGGGGACCTTGTCCATGCAAACCTCCGCGGCCTCCATGTTCGCTCTCACAAACTTATCATAGCGGCTGGTTGCAGATTCCCCATCCTCCGTCAGAACCTGGAAACGATTGCGAACTTCTACGGCGTACCTCCCCTGTAGATCGCTGTTTCCCTTAAGCTTCCCCCACTCGTACTTCACCCTTCCCGTGACTGCTTTGCGCTGTGCTCGGAGGCTGAGACGCACCTTCGTCACCACCACTCTATGGTCTGATCCCACTGTAGAGAAGGTACTGTGGGCACAAGAGTTGACGATGCTGTTACGCCATTTCCTCCTGGTCAGGATTAAGTCGATCTGGGCCTTCGTCCCTGATGGTGACAACCACGTCCACAGCCTTCCCTTCCGCTTTTCAAACAGTGTGTTGTTGGCGAGAAGAGAGTAGTCTTCAATCAGTTCCAGCAAACGCACCCCGTTGTCATTCGTGACTTGATGAAATGTGAAAGGAGCATCCCCCTGTCCCAGTCGGGCATTAAAGTCCCCAAGGATGGCGAGGAAGTGATGCTGGGGAACAGCCTCTACTGCTCGTCTTAGCTCATCATAGAACTTCCTCTTCTCCTCTTCAGGTGCTAGGAGAGTTGGCGCGTAGGCCACTACGGTGGTGAGGATTGGATTGCTTTTGAAGGAGGCAGTGATTACCCTATCAGAAGTCCGGGTAACACTGACAATCGCCCTCTGAGCCTCCCTGTTCAGCATGAGCCCGACCCCACCAGTTGCCGCCTGAGCTTCGTTTCTCCAAGCTGATGCCGTGACAAGGTAATATCCCTCAATCATGTTGGTAACCACGATTTCCCTCATGCAATCAGCGTGCACCCTCCTGTGCTCCTGGATCCCACACACGGCCACTCTATGTCTCCTCATTCTTTCCACTAACTCCTTGGCTCTCTTGTCCTCCCTGATTGTTTGCACATTCATGGTGGCAAGAGACAAACTCCTCTTACATCTGAGTAGCGCGTCGGTTCTCCGGCACCCGTCAGCCGCCCCCCTCCCAAGGGAAACCTTGGGGTTTGAGGGAGCGCCATCATCATGTTCGCAAGGCGAGCGTGGGCGAGTCCCCTCCGCTGAGCTCCTGCGGACTTCGGCCGCTGGCAGTATACGATTCATCATTGGATTTAAGATCATGATTAGGCTTTTCATTTGCGAAAGTAGTACTCGGGTGGTCGCAACTCCTCTCCCAAGACATGTGATTTGAAGTCAGAGTTTTCCTTCTCCTAGGAGGGCAACCTTCCCAGGTTAACGAGCCCCTCCTGCCCGGGTTTGGAATCAGAGTACCATCTCCTAGGTGAATTGCCTCCCATGGCTGTCGAACCCCACCTGCCCGGAGCAATCTGGTTTTGAGGCGCCAGAAACTCGCCTTTCACACCTCTGCCATCGGTTAAAAAACAGGGATCGGCACATGAAGCCAAGCAATAGGAGTTTGACTAGGAGAGGCTATTTGAGACGCAGACCATATGGGACATTTCAAGGATGGGAAGTGGCTCAATACTCCCCACAATCCCGGTCATATCCTAATCCTTTGACCCCCAAAACATGCAAGAGAGGGTGCAAATAGGAGGTGGTAATTGGGAAATAGAAGGAACAGAGGGATGTGGCAAGGCCAAACGGGAAAGGGAGACATCCAAGTGGGCAAGAAATCCTAATAGGAGTGTTTGCCAGGAGGATTATCTGTAAACAAATGACAATGGGGGGGGGGGGGGAATTAAGAGTTAATCATTCCCTTCCTGGATGTTGAGACCATGTGGTTGAATAGTCCGAAGACGCTTTCATCCACACTTTCTCCCTGCTAAGGCGAACTGAGTCCTTGCTCTGGCCAAGTGATTATATGCCCTGTATATCAGAAATGGAATGGTTATGCATGAAAGTCCATTTTCTTGGTATTCACAGTCGATCGATGGCCATAGAAACGCTTCTTGAGCGTGTTCTTGTTCTTCCCGACATACTGGATTCCACAAGCCATGCAAGAAATGAGATATATGACATTAGAGGTGTTGCACGTAATGTTACCATTGGTTCTGTGAGTAGTGCCAGATGAATGGCCAGAAAATGAGTCAGACTCCTGTATGTGAGTCTGACAAACAACACAACTGGAATTGCACTTAAAAGTGGGAGGCGATGCAGCCAAGGAGGATCTCGGCTCGAACAATCGGGTCTCGTGGAGAGACCAACAGTGAAAAAGAAAATTCATTAGCCCTTTTTATTTTATTAGCCCTTATTAGTTCGTTACACCAGCCATCCATAATAAATGGTAAACAAATTCCACTATAAATTGTAGACAATTTGTACAAAAACCTCAGAGGACAATAGGAAAATATATCAATTAAAAATCTTATTAATTTGAATAACCATTTGATGTAATTGCCCATAAATGGATAAGAAAGGAAAAGCATGGTCATCCGTCATATGCACACCGACGTCATAGGCACACACGGAGGTTACAAAACTCAATGTAAGAATGCAACAAATGAAGTTCAAGACTGTAAAATGTGTAAAATGCCGTGTTTAGAAAGGTGTATCGGAAAAATTCATATCTTTCCTTACGATTTCTAATTTTCACTTTCCTGGGCACACTAAAATTTCAGTAAGGGCGTATTTAAGCGGCTAATCGGAACAGAACGCTTGATTGGAATAAGCCCTGACTTAAATTAAGTGTACCCAGGAAGGTGATAATTAGGAAAAATGGACCGTCGGGAAGTGTAAACAAACGCAGTCACAGAAGACAGCTTGTACATCGTGTTGAATGTACTGGCTTTATTGTTTGATCTGTGAAACAATAACGAACAAAAAAATAGAACTTTAAGTTTGTTATCTGGAAAATTATGTGAAATAAACAGTTCTAAATGCCCGTTTAAAATCGCAATATCCGAATTATTGGAAAGTATAACCTCTCTAAAATCATGTCTATCATATCTCTGAAGTCTACCAATAGTCATCTCTATTAGTATATGAAGGGCCGGAAAGATTACACAATTATTTTTAATACTTAATATAAGTAGCATGAAAAGTCAGTTCTAAAGAATACATCGTTTAGGTCTACAGGTACCGTTTCATGTCAATAATTTAGGCAAAAATACCATTCCAAAAACGCAGAAAACTCTTTTTCAGGGAACTAAGCACAGAATTTGGTTGTAAGCAAAATCTGTAAAAACTGGGTTCTATTTCCACCCAAACTGACTGAAGACAAAACATAAGCAAATAATAATGGTTGAACTGATTTATGTGACATGCGTGCATGAACTAACTAAACCATTGAGGGCGCTCTTCACCCTGGCTGTCTGTCCAGCAACTCTTGTTTATCATAACAAAAATATGAAAACGAGCGTTACCGTGACTTTCTTTTGCACATATGATATTGTTCTAAACCCAAAATAGTCGGTGTCAACAACTCTTTCAAATGGGCCCTCTGAAAGCGACTAATTATTTCATAAAAATTACACATAGAACAACGCATGGCGTGAAATGCATTTTGCGCATGCGCACATCGACTTGACAAGCAGCACCTAGCTTGCTCAAAAAAAATCGCGTCAAAAAAATCACGACTGGATAGCATGCAGGACGTGGATTTTTTTACGCGAATATTGACGTCAATATTCACAAATTGCAATGTCCTTTCACGGCCACCATACAAAGGTCATTGCACACAGAACGCTGAATTGCCACACCGCATGATGAAATTGAATTGCGGAACGATGAAATTGAATTGCGGAATAGTGAATTGGCGAATGAAAGGACGAACTCGCAGTAAAGGACGATTACTTGTAAAACCGAATAGGTATGCGAGCACGGAGAATCGATTACTACCAAATTGCCAAACGAAACGGCGAAATTGCCGAATTGAATGGTGAAATTGACAAATTGAATGGTGAAATTGCAGAATTGAATGATGAAATTGCCGAATTGAATGATGAAATTGCCGAATTGAATGGTGAAATTGACAAATTGAATGGTGAAATTGCAGAATTGAATGGTGAAATTGCCGAACAAAATGGTGAAATGCCAAACGGAATGGTGATATTGCCGAATGTAATGATGATATTGTCAAATTGAATGATGATATTGCCGAATTGAATGATGATATTGCCGAATTGAATGATGATATTGCCGAATTGAATGATGATATTGCCGAATTGAATGATGATATTGCCGAACAGAATAGTGACATGCCAATAAACGGAATGGTGACATGCCAAACGGAATGGTGATATTGCCGAATTGAATGATAAAATTGCCGAATTGAATGATGAAAATGCCAAATTGAGTGGCGAATTTGCCGAATGGAATGGTGAAATTGCCGAACGGAATGATGAAATTGCCAAACGGAATGGTGAAATTGCCGAATGGAATGTCGAAATGCAAAACGAAATGGCGAAATTGCCGAATGGAATGATGAAATTGCCAAATTGAATGATGGAATTGCCGAACGGAATGATGAAAATGACGAAGCCAACGATCTGAAGCCACCCAAGATAGCAATGGCGTTATAATTCCATACACGACGGGTATACGTATACGCGTTAAAACTTCACTGGTCCACGTAGAAGCGTGAATTTTAAAAAGCAATGGTGCGTGATCTAATATGCAGATTAGACGTTCATAAGACGCATGCGCATTATTGGTAACAAAAACACCATTCCCAACTGACTTGTGATACACGCGGGGCATGGAATACACCCGAGTAAACCGCGGGTTTGCCTACCCCCGCCCACCCACACCGTACCTGGTAAATAGGTTCACAAAGGTGTCCTTACCATCCAGAAAATTTGTGATTGCCTCTGTTTGTTTGGGTTTCAGAGCACTCGAAATTCCCAGTTTTTGCAATCCATGGCCAACGGAACATCTATACCTTTCAGTGCTTCCTCCAATACCTCCATTGTTTCGTTCGAGCGACACGAAATCCGAAGAAATGATGAAGAAACGTGGAACTTTTCTTCGCAGTTAACACATTATACACGCGCGTTTGCATCAACGTTGTGTACATGTGGGCTTGCTAATTCGCATTTGCAGAAAGAACGGTAACATGAATATTCATAATTGCACACAAGCCCCAACCCTCTTCCTGGAGGTCAGATTTAATCTACCCTTTGCTTCTTAATCTACCCTTCGCTTGTCGCGCCTAACAATATAATTTTTCATCAGAAAAACAAAATACAAAACAAAATTATACAAATTGAGTAAAGAGCATGAAGGTTTAGAAAAATCAAATAATTTCTTTATTACAAAGCAGAAAGAAAAACTGACCAAAAAAATGAGAACTTGTCCTTCGTTTTTAATCAATATGTCGAATCTTTATACCCAGCACAATATGGGGCAGAGGGCTACCCCCCCCCCCCCCCCCCCCCTTGTCCCAATACATTCTCCAGACTATTGTTACCTAACACATCCTCCCAGACATCTGAAAAGAATTCCTGAAATTCCAGGAAAACAATGACCAACACAAAAGAGGTGGGGGGGGGGTTCCCTCTGCCCCCCCATATCGTGCATCATATGCGAACCTTGAACATGTGTCCTGGTCAATTTCTTTCAGATTTTTTCATATTGGGACAATTGTATGAAATTTCAGTTGATGACAAAATGAAGAAATGAAGAGACAAATAAAGGAATAAGTGAATGGAAAAATAATATCACGAAGGTACCTCCATTATAATACATGTAGTTACGAGTTTTAGTGACATGATTTAGTTAAATTTATAAATCGGGGAATACATTTGTACAATGTCATTTAGACGGGCTAATATGCAGTAAATTAAGGACTGAAGTTTGTTCACATGTAAAAACCAGATTGAAATGTTGAGATTGGTTTTAAGTTGGCAGGTATCAGATTTTATTCATTCTTTATTGTTTAATGTATAAACAGAAACAAATTGTTTTAACGGAAAGTATCCATAGTTGAATTGTTTTTAATTACAAAGTAACAGTCATGAAACATCTGAAAAATATATGAAATCAAACTTTGCTCCACTCAGGAAGTGTTAATTTATGTCAATGGTTTCACTACTAATACTCATAACTGCTAGGCCTACTTGTTACGGTCTGAAAATCTCCAGACTATCCGTAAATATAAATTACTAGAAAAAAGCCTGAATTTTCTCAGAAAGCAAACAAGATCACACTGATATAAATAACAAAGAAATAATGTGATTTAATAATGAGAAGATTCGAGAATCAATAGGGTTTAACAAGTGTAGAATTAAAAAACGATCTTATACAATATATAACTTAAAAGATCTTACGAGCGAGGACTTATAGAGTACCGAAGTGATGACGTCAATCAATGCAATGTTTGGAACCAGAATACATTCTAAACTGCATGTGTTTGGAACCAGCTGCCGCGGTAACTGACGTCAAACTTCGGTACTCTATATAGGCGAGGGCTCAGACGACTTCGGCACTCAGCAACGGACAAGGACGACTCTAATAATACGAGCGGATACAGTTCTTTGGCGAGCTGGAACACGGGGTGAATTCACCTCCAAAACAGCCGAAGAGAGACGAAAACAGCGGGGGACGACACAAACTGATGGCTCCCGTCGGGAAAGTATGGGGATATGAGACCCCAAATAATGAACCGACGACAGTTCACAAATAAATGTCTCTTTTTCCGGTAATAAAACCCAGCTCTAACTGTCTCCAGACGCTCCTACGCAGACGAGTCATATACAGGTCACAGGTCCGAATTAAAACGGCTCGATCAACTCGATAACCAAAATCCCGACAAAATTCTTCGTCCGTCTAAAGTCCTGATTTTGTTTTGAAGTTAGCCCGTATATAAAATAATTTTTGTTTTATTATATCATTGAAGATGAATACAATTGCAAGAAATAAATATTATAGTAAATGACAAAAACAAAATCATTTTCACTTTGAAATACTTTTTAATGATCAATTTCTTTGAGACATAATTTAGTTTTGTGCCATATGTACAGTTATATTTGTTTTTAATGATATTTGCAAAAGGTGGCTCTCCACAACTGAATGTCAGAAATTCAGAATTAATAAATAAATAAATGAATAAATAAAAGAACGCAAGGAAAAGGAGGGAGAAACATTAAGTATGCAATGATAAGACCAATTCTTGCCAAATTTTGTTGCAGGTGTCATTTAGTGCAATTAATTCAGTGCGGAGCACCAAGTCTTCGTTTTTTTTCCATTGTGAACTACAGGGAAAACTTCGGTTGGTCGCAAGTTTTACCTGTCAAAGGTTTGAGGGCGCCCTATCCCATGAGCAACTACTTCCTGTTTCACTTTTTCAGCGCAGTGTCCGATCTTTCCCTTCTATGATCTTTGCACACACTCACATGCCCTAGGCGGATAGGCCCTATGCCAATTTGGCCTGTCAACTCCGAAAGCCCGTCTACATGTACAAAGAGAAACCTTAGAGAAAGGTTGCTTGTATCGTGCACAACACATATACCTCTGTCATTCTCTATTCGTACAAGTACACATGCTGTACGTCCTGTCATGGAATACTGCATATTCATATCTGGGCTGGGGACCCAGCTTATCTCTCCCTGTTAGGTCCAGCGGCGTGTTGTTATTTGGTGGGACACGATTTAGCTTCACGCTAGAACCTCGTTCACACAGTCGCTCTGCCATTAGATATTATACAACGCCTGACTAAATCCCCGAAATCTGATTGGTGGATCGTCGATCAGGTGCATTGAATTATTCGTTCCATCGCACGCCGCGAGAAGTTACATCACACGGTAGGCGTGTGATATAACTTCGCGAATTTCACGGTCATTAGGATGCACTACAACACTGCTGTCATTCATACAAAATGGCGGACGATGTTCCCGAACTGCGGCTAACAGACGACGAAATATTGGAACTCTTAAGCCCGCTTCATACTTCATGCGAATGTGAAGCGAATTTCATGACGTCAACAATTTAAGTTTCATTGTGACGTTCTCCGTTCTTAACGAATTCGCTTCGCATACGCATTCGCATGAAGTATGAACGGGGCTTTAGGCGATGCTGACGCTGCTATTAACACAAGGAGACAAATCAAATATGCAGTCAAACGATTAGAGGAATTTGAAGACACGCAGGAAGAATAATTGAAGCTCTAACTGATTCGGAACTTGACAACTTTTTGTCGCAGTTTTATGCTGGACTGAGAAGGGAAAACGGCACATTGTACACAAAGAAATCCATGCATGCAATCCGACGAGGATTTATTCAGGTGTTGTATAAAAAAAATAATGAATGTTTCACATTCGTGCAATGGTAAGAAAAATTTCATTCGGTGACAGATGGAATGACCCATTCCACTCGGCTTCGCCTCGTGGAATGGAACATTCAATCTGTCACCTCATAAAATTATTCTTACCATCGCACTCATAAACATTCATTATTTGTATACTATTGCGGAATGTGTTCCAGTGGCCTTCCTCTGCTTATTCCACCTAACCGTTCCATTGGCCGCACTACACGTTTTTCCGTTCGTTTACATCCACATAAGTCACTGTCCCCAAAGCTAATACTATAAAGTATTAGTCCAGTTTCTTTCCACGCACTGCCTTTATTTCCTTACCTGCAACTGTTTTCCTTCTACTTATATCTTCCAGTTCAAAGGCAACCTCAATGGTTATTTTACTCTGTAAATTCCTCTTTCTTGCTTCTTTTTTTTTTTACTCCAAATCATATGCCTGTCCCACAATGTGGCGGCATATTGTTGTTGCTATGGCGACGTTGGTATTGACACTGTCTATATATAGATAGCAAGCAAGGGAGTTTGTTGCGAATACATTCTAAAAACAGATTGGTTGAAAACAACCAATATTTTGGCAGGATTGGTAGATATGTGTCCAACCAATCCAATTGGTTGGATACATATCAATCAATAATTGGTTGTTTTAACCAATATTTGTTATTTCAACCAGTCGGTTTTTAGAGTATACAATCTCTAATAATACTAATCTGACTCATAATAAACAAAATAACTTTCTTTCGTTATGTGCAATGATTATTGAATTGATGACCCCCTACAAATTAGCCCTGAAAAAGTCACTGATTCAGCGTGTGTGCAATCAGCTAAATTTACGTAGGCCTATTGTCCATGATAAAAAAGCCTTTTTATATATACATGTGTAGGATACGCAATAAAGGCAGATATGAATCATCAGTACAGTGAACAATGTCTCCATAGCAGCAAATTAGAACTCTACACCGATCCTTATAGAGGAAGACTATGTTCCAGACATGACCGTCAAAATACAACAGGCACTGCCCAGCAAGCAACACATGAACGACGTACAGACATCAACTAGAGGGCGTAAACAAAGTAAGAAACACCAAGTAATGCGATTTTGAAATTACGTGAAACGTTTTTGTATTATATCATTGAAGATGAGTAAAATTGCAATAAATAAATATTATAATCTATTTTTAAAATATTTATTTTGAAATACGTTTTAATGAACAATTTCTCTGATAAATCATTTAATTTTGTGCCATATGTGCAGTTATATTTCTTTTTAATGATATTTGCAAAAGGTGGCTCTCCACAATTGAATATCAGAAATTCAGAATTAATCAATAAATTAATAAATAACGAAAGAAAGAAAAAAGGTAGAAACATTAAGTATGTAATGTTAAGATCTATCGCTGTCGAATCGCGTCAACGCAGCTTGTGAATTATTGTCCAATCACATCAATTATAATTCCATGTGGAACGCGCAAAATCTAAGACAAACAAAAATTACCACACAAAATGACCATAGGGTTGTCTAAGGGGCGTAGTTAACTCGTAAACGGCGATACGTAAATTTTGTTGGAGGTGTCATTTAGTGCAATTAATTCAGTGCGGAACGCCAAGTTCTCGTTTTATCTCCATTGTGAACTACAGGGAACACTTCGGTTGGATGCAAGTTTTACCTACAAATGGTATGAGGGCGCCCTTCCCCATGAGCAACTACTTCTTGTTTCACTTTTTCAGCGAAGTCTCCGATCTTTCCCTTCCACGATCTTTGCTATTAACTGTACGACGTGTCGACACAGCAAAAGCAAGCCACGCAATGCACGCTAAACGCGACTATGGTGGCCCTGAAGAAACATCAAAGACGCCAAAAAAAATTACGACATCGTACACTTTTTTCACGATTGTTGCAACAAATGTTACGACATCACAATTTTCTTTACGACATCACAATTTTTTTTCACGGCCGTTGCACATTTGTTCACGACAGTTGCAATTTTTTTCACGGCTGTCGCAAATTTCTTTTACGAAAGTCGCCATGTTTTTTTCCGCGACCGTTCGCATTTTTTTACGACATCACAAATTTTTTCACGACTTTTTATATTCACGACATGCATCCAGGTCATGAAGTTTTGTCGCGAATTATTTACTTGCACCTAATGGGTCTGCTGCTGACCCTGTGCACCCGATACTTCAGCGCTTGGGGATTGCATTCCTTTCCTCTCCAGTGGGCACAAGCGCATTTAAAGGGTAGAGTGGGTTGTTGACAAGATGGAACCTCAAGATGGTGATCACGCGAGTTCAAAAGTAAGTTTACTTTTGTTTTAATTATTGGTAAAAAAAACACATTAAACTACTTATTGAAACACACCGCCGTTCCCTTACAACTGACATTGCTGCACAGCAACCACAGGAGCACCTGTAATGTAAATAACATTAACAATTTGGGTATTAAAACTGCAGGTCCGAGTATTTAAGGTTCATGGTATTATGTACGGATGGTACATGTACGCACCTTTGGGAATTGAAGAAATACAAGCAACAGTGGGCGTTGTAACTAATGGAAAATTTCAATGTATATTTACCTTGTATAACATTGAGTATTGTGATATCATGGTGGGACAGGAGGGTGCGAATTATGTCAACATTGTAAAAAAGTCACTTCTCAGGAAACAACTGGCTGCAGGATACTTAAGAGTCATTTCGTGTAAATATTTCATATAAGTGTCCACGGTCAAAAAGTAGATCTTTTTAAATATTTTGTGGGATGAAACTACTTTGGGAGTAAGTAACCGAAATAGACTTTTTAAATCCATATTTTGCCCGTTGCCATTGTAACAGGCGGTACGGTTTTTGGCCATTTGAGGCTATTTTGGGAGCTGCGAAAACGGATTTTGGGGGATTTTTAAAAGTCCATTCAGCCAAACTGCAAAACAATATCACTTATATAATTATATCAATGCAAAGCATTGTACTAACACTTCCTGGCAAAAATATAAAAGATATTTTGAAATACTTTCTTGTATTGCAAATTTTACCCCATTTTTACCCCCAAAAATCAAATTGCCAGGGCACTTAGAATTGTTTCATTTTGGTTAGAAGTAGAACCAACATGGGTCTTTTCATATCTGATGAGAAAACTTCTATACTTGTTGAGAAAACTTGTGGCCAATTGTATACTGTTGGCGCTGTACTGTTCCAAATATGGCTATTTTTGTAAAAAGAAAAAAACCCGGGTATTTCATGTTTTTTCCTCTATTTATAGCTTTTATAATACACACAAATGAAGCACTCCCGATTCTATCAAAACAAACAAAAGTATCAGTTGTAAAGCAGTAGATGAATATGCAGGACAACGTGCCCCTTCCCCGCTATACCCTGCCCCTTTTCACTTTGTTTAAATTTTGTTTGCTATTTCAATTTTTTTTTAATTCTCCTGTCATATCTAAGAACAGAGCTATTGTGTAACGATTGTACACATCTGTACTTTTTTACAGCTCAAATTTGGTTTATCAAATCGTTGTCACTTATACAGAAACATGAAGTTTTGCTAAATATTAAATTGGTCTAATTTTGTTTTCCTATAACAGAAATTTTTTGCTGGACATTTGTTAGACATATATTTTGCAAAATATTTTAAGCAACAACAAATAACTGCAAAGCATTTCTAAAGAGCCAAACCCATGTTGTTAAGGGGGAAATCAGCTAGGTTAGGAGAGCAGGACGCTCGATCAAAGTACAAGACGGACCTAAAAATAGAAATAGCAATGCAAGTAACTTACATTTACATTAAATTTTGAAAAATTGACAGACAACGGGGGAAAAATACAACATAATACTGGCTACATCAACTTGGTAGCAAAACTTAAAAGAAATAAAGAGCTGACGCCCATTAATCTGATGCCTCACCAATCCAACGTACTAGGGCCTTTTTGTATGTTCAGTCAGTTAGTCAAGAGTGACTACAGTCTATGGTGGATCTATTGTTAAAACTAATAATGGTCCCAAGGATTTAAACACAAAAGTCAAAGCATTATAAAACCTGGGTGGAGGAGCAAAGCTGGGCCTTAAATGCTCATTCACCCATACCGATTTCTTTCAATTGCATTGCTGACACAGTATTAGGGGCCATGCTTACAAGCTCTGTTTTATATGCGCGATGCCCAGCGCGATACTGGGGAAAAGGGTATCCCCCACCCCTTTGTCCCTATATCCAAAGCACAATCCAGACTCCTGTTACCTAACACACCCACTAGGTTTCTGAAAAGAATTCCTGAGATTCCGGGAACACAATGAGCAACACAAAAGAGGGGTCCCTCCCCCCCCCCCCCCCCCCCCCCCCCCCCAGGCGCGCTTCATACGCTATGCGCCTCTACAGCCTTCACTCTTTGGTACCCTCTTGTGTCCAGTAAACGCAAACAATGTGCATACCACAGAATCCCAAAGAGCCCCCTTTGGTGTAAATGAAAGCTTTGTTTGAAAAAAGCTCCATCTGATCATTATACTCCCATTTAAGAACAAAACGTTGTAAATAAATGAATTGAGTAAGCCCAGGAATGCGCTATAGGCGTCAACCGGCCAGGTGGTCTTTTCCAAACCGCAGACCTTTATTATTAAACTATTTAAGTTAAGTGTTAAGGTACCACCAGTTAAGGTAATCCTCGTGCTCGTTTTATGCCAGTCGCAGAGTCACGTGCCCGAGAGCTTTGGTATTGGCCAATAAAATTCGCACAGAAATTCGCGTATAAAAGGGGGCCGCAACAAGTCAAGCCAGACGCATTAAGAAGTTCACTCCATAGATAGCGATGAAGTCAATCGTTGTAGCAAGCGTTCTCCTGGTTGTCCAATGCTATGTCATTGGTGCCTATGGAGGTTGCCTGAATTCGTCGGCACTAGACGTCGCTCTCCAGCCGTTGTACAGTCAGCTCGAGACGTTCAGGATTCAACTCGAGACCATCAAATTGCTGTCCACTTTGCAATGCGGTGATTGCGGTAAGTTGGAAACTTGAGCGATAAGTTTGTTTAATAAAACAAATACATGTAGGCTCTCAAGTTGCCTGTATCTGCACATGGTAGGTTTTTTGTCTCTCTGGTTCTTATTTAATTGTAATAGAAAGAAATAATATGGGAACAACTCGTCGACCTGTAGGTATTTGTTAGTGTGCTTGACGTTTGTTTTATTAAACGGTCGTTCTAGAGATTTTGGCGGAATCTTCGAGGGATTCCGTTCTGTAAAAGTGTACAAAAAGAATTTCAAAGCAGTTGAATGCGACATGAGAAGCTGAGGGGATGAACAAAAGGAGGGCGTTTAGATATTTAAATAGTTTTTGCATTTGCCCATTTAAGAGCACAGTGGGGCTACTTTTTGTTAAGTTGCAAATCGCTTGGCTGCAATATAGCAAATAATTGGGCCCAAAATACAAGCCTGTAGTACCATAAGTAACTTCCCATAGAATGTCACTGAAAAACCACAATTAAAACGTGCTATTGGCGTCTTTTTAAATCTATAACATTTGCAACTACCGGTATTGTCCTATCATAGAAAAGGAAAGCCTATAGAGCGGGAAAGGAAGGTGATATATCGGGTATTATACAACACCTGAATAAATCCCAGCCATCCCATTGGTGGATCGTCGATCACGTGCATTGAATTATTCGTCCCATCGCACGACGCGAACCCGCACCGCCAAAACGTTCTATCGCATGGTTCTATCACACGGTAACGCGTTTGATAGAACTTGCGCGCCTTATAACACGGCTGTCATTGGACTGGTTCCCGTTGTCCTTCGGACTTCAAATATTTATTATATACATACGGGGACCGGGAACCAGTCTAGGCTGTCATTCACACAAAATGGCAGACGGTGTTTTCGAACCGCGGTCTGTTTTCCTAACAGACGACGAAATATTGGAACTCGTAGGCGATGCTGACGCTGCTAACCCAAAGAGACAAATGAAATATGCAGTCAAACGATTAGAGGAATTTGCAAGACGCGCAGGAACAAAGCTTTTACTGGACCACTTTTTTCTAGCAGTTTTATGCGGGACTGAGAAGGTAAACGGCACGTTGTAGGCTACACCAAGAAATCCATGCATTGTAATCTGTCTGATGTATTCAGGCGTTGTATAAACAAATAATGAATGTTTCACATTCGTGGAACATTCAATCTGTCACCATGAAATTATTCTTACCATCGCACTCATAAACATTCATTATTTGTATGATATTGTTGCATAAATGCATTGGTCATTAATGAATGACTTCCACAGGTGACATCGTTTGCTCTGAAGGGCGCCCTCTTGGGATGGAGGATGGCCGCATCCCGGATGACCGCATCACAGCTTCGTCTGTTTGGGCAAACCGTGTCGATGTTTGGATCTCAGAGAGCCAGGCCAAATATTCAAGGTAATAATTCATTCACAAAATGTGACCTGCCAACACAAAATGAGCGTAGAGTTCCACTGTGGTTTTCAGAGTTAAAAGCAGAAACAATTTTCTACAGGAAAGTCAGTGTTCACATTTGAAAATCTCTATTCTATCATATCCCAAAGTTTTCTAAACTGTATCCAGTCTCGAAATAAACATGATCCCATTAGAGCAAACTACAGAAATTCCTTTTCATTGGCTGAACAGGTGTTGCCGCCGCCTGGTGCAATAGTGGAACCGGGGACTCCAATCCGTGGATACAGGTTGACTTCAATGCTGTGGTCACCATCACCAGTGTAATCACTCAAGGCCGAGGGGATACTGACCAATGGTTGACGAAGTACCAAGTGGCGTACAGTGATGATGGCTCGTCCTGGAACGACGTGAATGGCGCAGACGGATCCCCAATAAAGGTGGGTGTACTATAAAAATGTATTGTCTATCGGGTCGAGAAGCCCAAACCGATCGGAATTTCGTTCCTTGCGCTCAAGCTCGGCTGCGTCTTGGGTAAATCTGGACAACGTGGGCTATCATTCGCGCAGACTAAAGGAACGATTCGTGGTCGTTCCGGTCATAGGACGTACGTAAGGAAACTTGCATTATAACATTAACGTAAATTCCTGGGTAGGGTCATAGGGCCTAATATTTACTCTTCTGGTCCAAAGAATCTCCACGCCACGCAATTTGTTTTTCCATGCACGAGTTTCATTAATTTGATCACATCGGGCGAACTTGGATGTGAAAAGGAGGGTGTTCCAACTTTTTCTATTTTTCAAGATTGCAAACAATTTCAAGATTGATTTGATTATATTTAAGCGTCCGCAGTACAAATGTAATTTGTCGGAAATCGTGTGTACTTCCTCAAGTGCATGTGGTACTAGCTCAAAAGCCCGAAGAAACATGTAGGAAGACGCAGAAGTGTGGGAGGAAAACTCCAGAGTGATAGTCTGTGGGGGAACCCATGCAATGAGGCATGGAATGAAAACCCAATCCAAATATTGATCCGAATGGGAGTCGAACGTGGGTCACAATAGTAGATACTAGACTCCTATAGTAACCAGTAGGCAAAATCACCATCGTGTTTGCAGACCGAACAAAAAGCGCACATTTTTATATTTACATTTGTTTTTCTTTTTCAGTTTCCTGGCAACACTGACAGAAGCACTAAGGTGGTTCACCGATTCCCTTCAGCCCTGCAAACCAGATTCCTGCGCTTTCTACCCACTGATTACCACGGGTGGGTCAGCATGAGATTTGAAGTGCTGGGTTGCTATTAGTCTTACCCCAGCAAAAAAAAAACCGGTACCGGTATATGACGTCGCTTCAGTGTGTCCACCCATGTCCTACGTAACTTTATACCATATCGAACCATCTCAAGATGTGCATTACACGCATATGTACTGTGTATATTTCACTAACAGTGCACAATTAGTGTAGAATAGAATCGTGTACACGACCATCGCTATATTCACCGTGAAGTAGTCTGTTACTTTTAAAGGCCGTCCTTATAAATAGTGAGCTTTTATATTGAAACTTTTTTTCCAAAACCATGTCGTGCCTTTAACGCATACGTCAACCATTTTCGGGTATTATTTGCTAATTTACCTCTGTATTATTTCCACTGAATTGTTTGTCAACACATCAATAAACGAGATAAAAACGGATATTAACTGAATATGTGTACGGCGTGTATTTTCTCCGGGGGACTTTGATTCGGAGATAATCTCTTTATAGGCGCCCACAAATGCACAATAGTAAACTCCGTTAAATTTCACAATATAGCTTCAGACTACAACTGAAAACGAAGGTGGGGGGAGGAGAAGCAAACCCATGGGACGATAACAAAACTATGGGTTATAGATATATGGCGGACGACAGCTTCAACTCGCACAGTCAATCCAGATTATTATTTTTTTTACGCGGAGATCAGTAAGGCCTGTAGCTAGTACGTTGAAATCGCTGATCTCTACTAAATTCACAGCTTTCTTTATGGTTTGAGCCCACTGTGCGCGACGGCCACATCGTCCGTTTGCCTACGGAGTTGTCAAATTTTAACTGTTCACGTTTGGTTCTGCCACCTTGGGCTAGATTGGGGATCTTTCTAATCTTTATAAAATTCATGAATTCCCTTTCGACCGTAGTTTCCCATTTCTCCTGCTCTTGGTAGCATGTTGACAGTTTATAAAAATGGGGGTATAGGCCTATTCTCGCGCAATGTAACCTTATCCGACGATGGATAACAAGTAGCAAGTGGTACAGCCCACGACGGGTATACGCGTTAAAACTTCACTGGTCCACGAACCGTACAAGCGTGAATTTTACAAAGCAATAGGGCGTGATCTAATATGCAGATTAGACGCATGCGCATTATTGGTAACAAAAACACCATTCCCACTGACTTGCATAGCCGTGATACACGCGGGGCATGGAAACATACACCCGAGTAAACCTCGGGCCGGCCTACCCCCGCCCACCCACACAACGTACCTGGTGGATAGGTTCACGAAGGTGTCCTTACCATCCAGAAAATGTGTGATTGCCTCCGTTTGTTTGGGTTTCAGAGCACTCGAAATCCCCAGTTTTTGCAATCCATGGCTAACGGAACCTCTATATAGACCGTGGGGCGTCCGTTCGTATCGTTCAGCTTTGTTCTCTTCGGCAGAGGGGGGACACGATATAACTCTCTCAAGCAAGTTAACAATACAATAGTTATTATTTTTGTTGATCCCGCATTCATAGGTCTCGCATGTTATGTAATTTTGAAGATAAAAAAGTATCTATTTTGTGCGGAATAATATCATACAGAATCAGTCGTGCGTGTGTTTGTCCAATGAAATCGGGTTTCTCGTACCTCGCGATCTTTGTCACTTTTGGCTTGGCGTTCATTGGATACTAAATTTCATGCGCAAATGGAAAACGATTTTGTAGCCAATGAAAATAGCTGTTATGGCCACACGCGGGACGTCAAAACCAGTGGCAACGTAAACAAAACGACCGCCATGACGGTTTTCATCGCAAATGCTCAGTACCAAATTCCAACGATTCTACAAACAGAAACGGGCTCTCCTTACTTGGAAAGCAGAAACAAGAAGCAAACCTAAGCTTTGTCAGCAGCGGGTAAGCATAGAGTTTATTTATTTTTTATTTTCAAACGAGTACTAGCCCCACATTAGTCATGTTGGTGGTTTCCCTAACGTTGTGAACGTGGCGCAGTAGGCCTAACGACACGTTAGCGTTTAAGCCCTTGCATTATTTATACCCTGACTTTACTCATGCAGTGTTGCCAAACTTCTTTGTTGACAAAAACATCAAATTCATTCAGTGAAATACTGGTACTTTTACCTTATATTGCCATATTCATGCAAACAGTTTTATTGGGTTCACCACCAATAGGGAAACCCCTTGCCAATTTTTGAACTGGCAAATGTATGAAGTTTCGAAAAAACCTGAATATATTCCTCAACCTGTCTGGGTGTTTTTTTTCCAGACTTACTTTACATGTATACTGCAAACAGATCTTTGGGGGGGGGGGGGGGGGGGGGGGGGGCTGAACAAAACAGCTATTCAGAGCTCTACTGAAGATAACAGAAAAAAGAAAATCAGCTTTGTTGGGAATAGAATGTTGAAAAGAATTTACACTTCAATGTTATTATATTGTCTTGCATCGGTGTTATGTATATTTAAATAGGGGTTTGCGCTTCTATTAATGTACCCTTCAGATAATAACGGTTGACCTGGTGGCTGATATTTTTGGGCCGAAATATACATTTAATAAACATTTCAGTTGTAATGTGTTGTGTATATTTCCTTTGTTTTACAGATATCAACGCCGGTGCACGGACAAGAGAGCGCTTCAGACACTGAGCCTGCTGAACAAACAGATTTTGTAGCTGATGAACATGGCTGTTATTACCACATGTGGGACGTCGAAACCAGTGGCAACGTCAAAACAATGAACATAGTTATTATTACCACCCATGGGACGTCGAAACCCTTGGCAACGTCAAAACAATGAACATAGCCGTTTTATTATTACCCATGGGACGTCGAAACCAGTGGCAACGTCGAAACCAGTGGCAACGTCAAAACAATCGTCTTAAGTTAATATGGCCGATACTCGTAACAAAAATGAAACAGTCCACCAAATTAAAATGCTATGCACATTTATCTGAAGTTTCTGAAGACATCAAACCAATAACTGAGACATCGTGGACAAAGTTTTTAAAAAAGTGTACAAATTTGGAAGGATTTGGGTGGGAAATCGGCTGAAATAACGAGGTGTTTCGTAGCAGATCATGATGGCAGTGACGGTATACTAGCTGGTTCCAGACTCGCGATGCCTAAGAAATACTCCTTAAACTGTACACAAGAAACAAACGTTGAGGTACACATTTTTCGGTGGGAAAACTTTAATTCTGTTAATAGTCCAATCCAGGATAGCAATCCACAATGTAACAAACTTTGTTGAGAACAAGTTGGAAACTCTGGCTTTTTCATATTTTCAAGATTACGGTACATGTAGCTCGATTACCATATTTTCAAGTTACATTTTTAGAGGTGTAATGGCAGATGTGTATTGCCAGAAAGATTTGGTTTTTAAATTGTTTAGATAACAATTTTAAGCATAAAAATATAAGCAAAATAGGCACTTTGAAAGAACAATCTTCAAATAAGGTAATGTTACAATTCGGATGTGTTGATAGAATTTGTTCAATCAAATCCGCCTTCAAACTTCAAATACTTTTCAAACTGTCAACAAGAAACAAACGTTGAGGTACGCATTGTTTTTGGTGGATAATAAAACATTGATCCTGTCAATAGTCCAGTCCAGGATAGTAATCCACATTCCACAATGTAACAAACTATGTAGAGAACAAGTTGCTAACTGTGGCTTTATATAATTATACATCAGCTATAAATAATGGATAGACATGAAGAGAATATGCTATTGGAATGAACAGAAAATTAAGGTATTTGCACAGGATGAGAAATTGCTGTAATTTGCGTCATTGTAATGTTAACTCAAATATAAGGGATAACCCTTCCAGCTAACTGCATGCGATATACATGTTGCCTAGGGATCAAATTTGCCAGTGATCCCATCTGCACAAGAGAGTGGAAGGTTGTGGGTTCGAATTCCACCCAAACAGTATGTGATTTTGTATACCTCACATAGACTGGAAAGCACCGAGCATGCAATGCTAATTGTAATGCATGTACATGTACTACTAGGTTGGGAAGGGCAAACCCTTATTTTATATTGAAATAACGGAATGATAATTATTAGAACACACAGGGCTCTATTTTTTCATCAGATTGGAAATGTTTTCAATTTGATTTCCAAAATTTCAAAAATTTCAAAGGAATGCTTCTTACAAAGACTACATGTAAACTACAAAAACTGCATGTCCCATGTATATTGTTTATACAATGTAATTATTCTTTTGTGTCCGGTTGAAACATGACAAGTAATACAACTGAGGTAATGTTATGTCGTTCACCTTTTTGAGGGTTGTGTTGATTTCTATAGACCTTATAAAAATGTCCTTCATAAATTGCAAATAAATATTATCCATGCTTTAAAAAGAAAATAGCATATTTTTCAATAAACACATTTTCTTCAACAGATAGAATTATAGAATGTTTTTCTGAATTTTTGCAACTCTCCATTTTTTTAACTAAAAATGTTCGCACACTCGGAGAATTGCGTGGATTAAACTTTTAGACATGACATTTGCCATAAAGTCTATAAGTGATCCTATTGATTTATCTTCACATGCAATAACTCTTTTGGAAGCATGCACATGTTTTGAAATTTCTATATCTACTGATTGGCAAATGTTGAGGACCCCCCCCCCCCCCCCCCCCCCCCCCCCCTCTACCGATGCGTTCTCTTTTTTTAGTTAAATGCATAAAAATAGTTTCTACATGCGTTAAGCCAACAATATTTCATTTTACATTAACCTCGGTGACCTTAAAAATGACCTAATAAAAAATATGAAGCAAAACCACATATTGCACCTTTTCAAACCCACGGGCCTACATGTAGTTTGTGTACTCCAGCTTTATCGTCGAAAAATAATTTGGGGATTATAATGCCTCAACAATTTTTTTTCAATAAGTCGAACCAAATTTCACAAATTTATCTGGTAAAAATAATAGAATACCTATAAAATCTTTGAAAATAACCATTCACATAGCTGTGTTTATTATATAAAACAAATTAATCATTTCCTTCAACATGAACAAAATTCCCATCATATCATAATATTTGAGGTACAGAATGCTGAGCTTAATATATTTCTAAATATATTTTTGGTCAAGCGAGGGCGCTGTTTTTCTTATGTTTTTCTTTAAAGTGAACAATGTGAAGATTTTTTTCGGGAATTACACATTACTGTGCAATTTTTGAGCGTGGGATCAAGTGAATCCTTGATTATACACATGTAATCTACCATTTGAGCCATATTGTGTGTTCCCCCCCCCCCCCCCCCCCCCCCAAACGTTGTAGAACAGAAATCGCTTTCTGAAAGGATTTCAGGCCCATGCCCTACAGTCCGTTTCAGTGCTTCCTACAACACCTCCATTGTTTCGTTCGTTGAAGAAACGTCGAACTTTTCTTCGCAGTTAACACATTATACACGCGCGTGTGCATCAACGTTGTGTACATGTGGGCTTGCTGATTCGCATTTGCAGAAAGGACGGTAATGTGAATATTCATAATTGCACAAGCCCCAACCCTCTTTCTGGAGGTCAGATTTAATCTACCCTTTGCTTCTTAATCTACCCTTCGCTTGTCGCGCCTAACAATGATTTCTCATCAGAAAGACAAAATACAAAACAAAATTATACAAATTGAGTAAAGAGCATGAGGGTTTAGAAAAATCAAATAATTTTTCTATTACAAAGCAGAAAGAAAAACTGACCAAAAAATGAAAACTTGACATTCGTTTTTAATCAATAATAGGTCGAATCTTTATACCCAGCACAATATGGGGCAGAGGGCTACCCCCCCCCCCCCCCCCCCCTCCTTGTCCCTATACCCTACACTGTAAAAACGTTAGGTAAAACATAATTGGGCAACTGTTATTTACCCAATATTGGTATTAATTTACCACATTGTTGGTTAATTCAGGTAAAAATGGACCAATTATTGGGAAGAATTTGCCCAAGATTTTGGGTTGTTGATATGTTGCCCAACATTGGGCAAAATATCAACCCATTTTGACCAACTTTTTTACAGTGTATACACTCTCCAGACTATTGTTACCTAACACATCCCCCTAGACATCTGAAAAGAATTCCTGAAATTTCGGGAACACAATGACCAACACAAAAGAGGTGGGGGGGGGGGGGGGTTCCCTCTGCCCCCATATCGTGCATCATATGCGAACCTTGAACATGTGTCCTGGTCAATTTCTTTCAGATTCGTTCATATTGGGACAACTGTATGAAATTTCAGTTGATGACAAAATGAAGAAATGAAGAGACAAATAGAGGAATAAGTGAATGAAAAAATAATATCACGGAGGTACCTCCATTATAATACATGTAGTTACGAGTTTTAGTGACATGATTTAAATATACCTATAAATCGGGGAATACATTTGTACAATGTCATTTAGACGGGCTAATATGCAGTAAATTAAGGACTGAAGTTTTTTCACATGTAAAAACCAGATTGAAATGTTGAGATTGGTTTTAAGTTGGCAGGTATCGGATTTTATTCATTCTTTATTGTTTAATGTATAAACAGAAAAAATTGCTTTAACGGAAAGTATCCATAGTTAAGTTGTTTTTTAATTACAAAGTAACAGTCATGAAGCATCTGAAAAATATATTAAATCAAACTTTGCTCCACTCGGGAAGTGTTAATTTATGTCAATGGTTTCACTACTAATACTCATAACTGCTAGGCCTACTTGTTACGGTCTGAAAATATCAAGACTATCCGTAAATATAAATTACTAGAAAAAGCCTGAATTTTCTCAGAAAGCAAACAAGATCACACTGATATAAAGAACAAAGAAATAATGTGATTTAATAATGAGAAGATTCGAGAATCAATAGGGTTTAACAAGTGTAGAATTAAAAAAAAGGATCTTGCGAGCGAGGACTTATAGAGTACCCAAGTGATGACGTCAATCTATGCAATGTTTGGAACCAGAATACATTCTAAACTGCATGTGTTTGGAACCAGTTGCCGCGGCAACTGACGTCAGACTTCGGTACTCTATAATAGGCGAGGGCTCAGACGACTTGGGCACTCAGCAACGGACAAGGACGACTCCAATAATACGAGCGGATACAGTTCTTTGGCGAGCTGGAACACGGGGCGAATTCACCTCCAAAACAGCAGAAGAGAGACGAAAACCGTATTTGTAGAAATGTCCTATCTTCCAGAAATTACTTCTTCTTACAATTACTCAAACATCCAAGAAATAAACTTATAGAATTACGCAAACTTCCAGAATTAAAAGTAGAGTTTCGAGAAAGATCTGGCACAAAAAGAATGATCTCCTTCATTCATAAAACTCATACATTAGGGTCACACGCGAGTCAACACAAGTTGTGTGTGCGATGCGACAAAACGACCTCGCCCACACGTGCCGTGAGGGGTGTACATACGCGTGAGGGGGTGTATATAACACTAGTAATACTAATAACTGCTACTTCAGAGTTCAGACAGTCAGTAACAAAGTAAGACACACCCAGTAATGCGATTTTGAAAATACGTAATACGTTTTTCTATTATATCATTGAAGATGAGTAAAATTGCAATAAATAAATATTATAATATATTCTTTAAATATTTATTTTGAAATACTTTTTAATGACCAATTTCTCTGAGAAATCATTTAATTGTGTGCCATATGTGCAGTTATATTTCTTTTTAATGATATTTGCAAAAGGTGGCTCTCCACAATTGAATATCAGAAATTCAGAATTAATCAATAAATTAATAAATAACGAAAGAAAGAAAAAAGGTAGAAACATTAAGTATGTAATGTAAAGATCTATCGCGGTCGAATCGCGTCAACGCAGCTTGTGAATTATTGTCCAATCACATCAATTATAATTTCATGTGGAACGCGCAAAATCTAAGACAAACAAAAATGACCACACAAAATGACCATAGGGTTGTCTAAGGGGCGTAGTTAACTCGTAAACGGCGATAGGTCAATTTTGTTAGAGGTGTCATTTAGTGCAATTAATTCAGTGCGGAGCGCCAAGTCTTCGTTTTATCTCCATTGTGAACTACAGGGAACACTTCGGTTGGACGCAAGTTTTACCTACCAAAGGTATGAGGGCGCCCTTCCCCATGAGCAACTACTTCTTGTTTCACTTTTTCAGCGAAGTCTCCGATCTTTCCCTTCCACGATCTTTGCTATTAACTGTACGACGTCTCGACACAGCAAAAGCAAGCCACGCAATGCACGCTAAACGCGACTATGGTGGCCCTGAAGGAACATCAAAGACGCAAAAAAATTACGACATCGTACACATTTTTCACGATTGTTGAAACAAATGTTACGACATCACAATCTTTTTACGACATCACAATTTTTTTCACGGCCGTTGCACATTTTTTCACGACAGTTGCAATTGTTTTCACGACTGTCGCAAATTTCTTTCACGAAAGTCGCCATGTTTTTTTTCCGCGACCGTTCGCATGTTTTTACGACATCACAAATGTTTTCACGACTTTCTATATTTTCGACATGCATCCAGGTCATGAAGTTTTGTCGCGAATGATTTACTTGCACCTAATGGGTCTGCTGCTGACCATGTGCACCCGATACTTCAGTAAGTTTACTTTTGTTTTAATTATTGGTTAACAAAAACACATTAAACTACTTATTGAAACACACCGCCGTTCCCTTACAACTGACATTGCTGCACAGCAACCACAGGAGCACCTGTAATGTAAATAACATTAACAATTTGGGTATTAAAACTGCAGGTCCGAGTATTTAAGGTTCATGGTATTATGTACTGATGGTACATGTACGTACCTTCGGGAATTGAAGAAATACAAGCAACAGTGGGCGTTGTAACTAATGGAAAATTTCAATATATATTTACCTTGTATAACATTGAGTGTTGTGATATCATGTATGGTGTACTATTTACGACACATCGCTTTGCCTCTTCCATACGCGACGCGACTATACGACGCGACGGCACGACGGCTGCGTTGCATCGTGCCGTCGCGTCGTGCCGTCGCTTCTTTCCCATTACTTCTGGCGTCGCGTCGTGCGTCGCGTCGTGCCGTCGTGCCGTCGCGTCGTTTTTTTCTAGCTTGCAGGTTTTCTTTCCTCAACTTCGCCCCTTCCGTCGCCCATCGCGTCGTACCGTCGTGCGTCGCGTCGTGCGTCGCGTCGTGCTCGCGTCGTGCGTCGCGTCGTGTTTCGCGTCGTGTTTCGCGTCGTGTTTTGCGTGGAGTAGTCCGGTCACAACCTCGTTACCATGGGCACGATCTTGCGGCGCCATGTTTTCCCACCATGCCTTGCTCGATCTTAACCCCTGGAATTGTGTAATTACCATATCCCACATAGTGGGATATGGTAATTAGGACTGCAGTCGATGTGGTTAACGCGCGAAGCAGTGTTTTTAGTAGAAAGGTTTTATTTGTAGAATCAATCTTTTGGAAGGATGCGATTAGCTCAAAATAACATGCCTAATGTTTTTCCCGCCTGACGTAAAATCTAACACTGCACTGAGTAGTAGTAACAGCCGGCCTGGTGGGATCGGGAGGAAGGAAAAGTATGACGACCGTAATGACCGTTTCCGCCCATTATCGCCGGATGTCAGTTGTGTAATTCTCCAAATGTTTTTCTCAGCTGTTTTTGCAAATTTGTCAAACCTTTCGATGCATCTTCTGCAGCGGCGGAAAACACCGTCATTGAATCGAGAATGAGCTGCTTTCTTGAACTGGATAAATGAGTAAATTTACTATCGATTGGAACAATTTGGATTTCCGGCCTCGACTCGAATTTATAATATGTGTGCCTTTTCTATCTCTGTTTGAACATAAAATACATGTATTTCCTGACCAGAAAAAACCCATATCGTTTATCGTAGCCACCAAGACTAGTGGCCTTGTTTTGATAATGGAAAAAAAGTGCTCGGAGTCGTTTTGCTGACGTGACGTGACGAACAGGATGTTAACGCGGGCGCGGCGCGAGCGCACACAGGGCGTTCAACATTCGGATTACGCGCGCGGTTCACTTTCAGTACATAAATATTCATTTCGAATAGCCAGTCAGCGTCGTTTACGTATTCCACACGGCCAGGGGTTAGTGAAGGAACGCACACGCGCCCATGGAGTCTAGTCGAGGATGGTCCGGTCATGCTATTGTGAACATGCGCAGTTGAAATACCGAACTGGCTCACAGAATAACCCGCTAATAAATTTAAATTTTTGCGCGCATGCGCTTAACCGCGCGGTGAACAAAAGGCCTGAGCTGTGTATTTGAAATGTGTAAAAAGACGATTTTGCTAGAATTCTGTTTGTATTTTCCCAATTTTCGTAGCAAACAATCTACAGAATCAACAACGGTACCGCGATAACAGCGGTGTCTGGCGGGACAAAATTAATATTGAAAAGAGAGAAAATATTTCGTTCCTGAGTATCATTAGCCTTTTAGAGGTATGGCGGACACAATAGGAGGGCGCTATTTTATTTGGGTATAAATACACAGGTTTTACCCAAATCAAATAACGCCCTCCTATTGTGTCCGTCATACCTCTAAAAGGCTAATGCAATGGGCACTTCAAACATGCGCTCATTGGTACGGTTCGGATGCTGACAAGGGTTTTGTGCTATAAGGCGCGGGTCCGGGGGGGGGGGGTTTCAACCCGCCCCCCCCCCCCCCTTCCCTGCTCGTGGCCATGTTTTTTTTTTTTAGGAGCCTACGCCTAAAGTTGCAAACCAGAAAAGCAGAAACCACATGTCTTATTTTGCCTATGCGTAAGAACAAAACAAAGTGGTTAAATGGCGCCACCAACGGTGAAAAAGTGTAACTCACCGTAAACAGTAGCGTATCCAGTTTTTTTGTGCCAGGAAGGGCAAACAACGTCTGAACCGTCTTAAAATCGTTTTAAAACACTATTTTTTAAAAAAATTTATGACGCTTCAAATGCCGCCAGGGGGGCAAGTCCCCCCCCCCCCCCCTTCCGCTGGATACGCCACTGACTGTAAAGGTTTATAAATGTTGAAACAAAGTTGCCGTGTGCACGGGTTTATATAAACGGCGTAAAACAAAGTTACAATAAAACTACACGTTATGAGCGGTTTCCATTTCTCGTCAAGGTTGGTGGGTGGGGGGGTGTCTAAGGGGCGTAGTTAACTCGTAAACGGCGATAGGTCAATTTTGTTGGAGGTGTCATTTAGTGCAATTAATTCAGTGCGGAGCGCCAAGTCCTCGTTTTATCTCCATTGTGAACTACAGGGAACACTTCGGTTGGACGCAAGTTTTACCTACCAAAGGTATGAGGGCGCCCTTCCCCATGAGCAACTACTTCTTGTTTCACTTTTTCAGCGAAGTCTCCGATCTTTCCCTTCCACGATCTTTGCTATTAACTGTACGACGTGTCGACACAGCAAAAGCAAGCCACGCAATGCACGCTAAACGCGACTATGGTGGCCCTGAAGAAACATCAAAGACGCCAAAAAAAATTACGACATCGTACACTTTTTTCACAATTTTGTTTACGACATCACAATTTTTTTTCACGGCCTTTGCACATTTGTTCACGACAGTTGCAATTTTTTTCACGGCTGTCGCAAATTTCTTTTACGAAAGTCGCCATGTTTTTTTCCGCGACCGTTCGCATTTTTTTACAACATCACAAATTTTTTCACGACTTTTTATATTCACGACATGCATCCAGGTCATGAAGTTTTGTCGCGAATTATTTACTTGCACCTAATGGGTCTGCTGCTGACCCTGTGCACCCGATACTTCAGCGCTTGGGGATTGCATTCCTTTCCTCTCCAGTGGGCACAAGCGCATTTAAAGGGTAGAGTGGGTTGTTGACAAGATGGAACCTCAAGATGGTGATCACGCGAGTTCAAAAGTAAGTTTACTTTTGTTTTAATTATTGGTAAAAAAAAACACATTAAACTACTTATTGAAACACACCGCCGTTCCCTTACAACTGACATTGCTGCACAGCAACCACAGGAGCACCTGTAATGTAAATAACATTAACAATTTGGGTATTAAAACTGCAGGTCCGAGTATTTAAGGTTCATGGTATTATGTACTGATGGTACATGTACGTACCTTCGGGAATTGAAGAAATACAAGCAACAGTGGCCGTTGTAACTAATGGAAAATGTCAATTTATATTTACCTTGTATAACATTGAGTATTGTGATATCATGGTGGGACAGGTGGGTGCGAATTATGTCAACATTGTAAAAAAGTCACTTCTCAGGAAACAACTGGCTGCAGGATACTTAAGAGTCATTTCGTGTAAATATTTCATATAAGTGTCCACGGTCAAAAAATAGATTATTTAATATTTTGTGGGATGAACCTACTTTGGGAGTAAGTACCCAAAATAGACTTTTTAAATCCATATTTTGCCCGTTGCCATGGTAACAGGCGGTACGGTTTTTGGCCGTTTGGGGCTATTTTGGGAACTGCGAAAACGGATTTGGGGGATTTTTAAAAGTCCATTCAGCCAAACTGCAAAACAATATCTCTTATATAATTATATCAATGCAAAGCATTGTACTAACCCTTCCTGGAAAACAAATAAAAGATATTTTGAAATACCTTCTTGTATTGTTTTTAGACCTATAAAAACAGCTGAAATTTTGAACTTTAAAAATTGCAAATTGTACCCCATTTTTACCCCCCAAAATGACAGGGCACTCAGAATTGTTTCCTTTTGGCTGGAAGTAGAACCAACATGGGTCTTTTCATATCTGATGAGAAAACTTGTATACTTGTTGAGAAAACTTGTGGCCAATTGTATACTGTTGGCGCTGTACTGTTCCAAATATGGCTATTTTTGTAAAAAGGAAAAAAATACGGGTATTTCATGTTTTTTTCCTTATTTGTAGCTTTTATAATACACACAAATGAAGCACTCCCGATTCTATCAAAACAAACAAAAGTATCAGTTGTAAAGCAGTGGATGAATATGCAGGACAACATGCCCCTTCCCCGCTATACCCTGCCCCTTTCCACTTTGTTTAAATTTTGTTTGCTATTTCAATTATTTTTTTCAATTCTCCTGTCATATCTAAAAACAGAGCTATTGTGTAACGATTGTACACATCTGTACTTTTTTACAGTTCAAATTTGGTTTATCAAATCGTTGTCACTTATACAGAAACATGAAGTTTTGCTAAATATTAAATTGGTCTAATTTTGTTTTCCTATAAAAGATATTTTGGCTGGACATTTGTTAGACATTTCTTTTTGCAAAATATTTTGAACAACAACAAATAACTGCAAAGCAATTCTAAAGAGCAAAACCCATGTTGAGGAGGGGGAAATCTGCTAGGCTAGGAGAGCAGGACGCTCGATCAAAGTACAAGACGGACCTAAAACTATACATAGCAATGCAAGTAACTTACATTTACATTAAATTTTGAAAAATTGACAGACAGCGGGGAAAAATACAACATAATACTGGCTACATCAACTTGGTAGCAAAACTTAAAAGAAATAAAGAGCTGACGCCCATTAATCTGATGCCTCACCCAATCCAACGTACTAGGGCCTTTTTGTATGTTCAGTCAGTTAGTCAAGAGTGACTACAGTCTATAGTGGATCTATTGTTAAAACTAATAATGGTCCCAAGGATTTCAACACAAAAGTCAAAGCAATATAAAAACCTGGGTGGAGGAGCAAAGCTGGGCCTTAAATGCTTATTCACCCATACCAATTTCTTTCAATTGCATTGCTGACACAGTATTAGGGGCCATGCTTACAAGCTCTGTTTTATATGCGCGATGCTCAGCGCGATACGGGGGTAAAGGGTATCCCCCCACCCCTTTGTCCCTATACCCAAAGCACAATCCAGACTATTGTTACCTAACACACCCCCTAGGTTTCTGAAAAGAATTCCTGAGATTCCGGGAACACAATGACCAGCACAAAAGAGGGTCACTCCCCCCCCCCCCCCCCCCCCCCCCAGCGCGCTTCATATGCTATGCGCCTCTACAGCCTTCACTCTTTGGTTACCCTCTTGTGTCCTGTAAACGCAAACAATGTGCATCCCACAGAATCCCTAAGAGCCCCCCTTTCGTGTAAATGAAAGCTTTGTTTGAAAAAAGCTCCATCTGATCATTATACTCCCATTTGAAAGCCTTTTCTTAGAGACTTGTGACAGGCACGCTCCTCATAAATCCAGACGAATTCGACAATCTAGAGCGCCTTGGATGACTAAAGAAGTAATGTCTCTTATCCACAATAGAGACCAGCTGAAAAAACTGGCAATTAGGACAAAGCAAGATTCCATCTGGAAAGATTATAAAGAGACGCGTAATAAAGTCAACATAATAATAAAACAATCTAAAAAAGAATACTTTCATAATGTGATTAAAACTAGCAAGAATGACTCTGCTAGAGTATGGAAACATATAAAACAGGTTATCCCCTCTAAAAGTAAGGCTTCTAAACCGATGGTTGTCTGCAACGGAGAAAATGATGTAACAGAACCAGACGAAATTGCTAATGCATTTAATAACTTCTTCATTAGTATTGGACCTGATCTTGCCACACATTTACCACCAAACCAAGAAGGCGGATATGGCAACAAATATTCTAATGATAATTTCAGCATAGAACCAGTATGTGAAACCTTTGTGTTGAAAGAACTTCAAGGTATTTCAACTAATAAAGCCACCGGATGTGACAACTGTCCATCAAGGCTCGTTAAAATAGCTGCCCCTGTCATAGCTGGTCACTTGACCCATATTATAAATGTATCTATTGCGCTGGGTACGTTTCCTAATAACTGGAAAAAGGCAAAAGTTACTCCCATACATAAAGGAGGAGATAAAAAAGAACTTGGCAACTACAGACCAATCTCAGTACTTCCAGTTCTATCAAAAATAATTGAACGCGCAGTCTTTAACCAATTGTATGCCTATATGAATTCTAATAATCTTTTAAGTAAGTCTCAATCTGGATTTAGACCGCTACACTCAACATGCACAGCCTTAGTAAATGTGACGGATGAATGGCTAAGAAATATGGATAATGGAAAATTAACCGGGGTAGTAATGCTTGATTTAAAGAAGGCATTTGATACTGTGGACCATAATATTTTGATCAGTAAACTTAAACAATATGGTATTGAGGAAACAGCTCTCAAGTGGTTCAAAAGTTACTTACAAGATCGAACTCAATGTACCTCAATCGACGGTGTCAATTCAAACTTTTCTCCTATTATGTGCGGTGTTCCACAGGGGTCAATCTTGGGACCATTGATGTTTATTATATATATTAATGACTTACCTGATGTAATTAAGGAGTGTAAAATAAGCATGTATGCCGATGATACTGTATTGTACTATGGCAGTAAAAATCCTCACGACTTAGAAAACAAAATTAATAGTGATATTCTGAATGTTAAATTCTGGTTGGATAAAAACAGGTTAAGTCTGAATATAAAAAAAACGGAATATATACTCATTGGCACAAAGCCCAGTATACGTAAAGTTCAAGGAGACGTAATTAATATCGGTATCAATGGAAAGCCCTTAAAACGAGTTCACAAGTGTAAGCACCTAGGCGTGCATGTAGATGAGAATCTGACATGGAATGAGCACATCGATCATGTAAAGAAAAAAGTGGTGTCCGGAATACATATCATCAAAAAAGCAAAGAAATGTTTTCCCATAGCCACGTGTAAAATGCTTTATAATACATTTATTGCGTCACACTTCAATTATTGCGACGTGGTTTGGGGGAACTGTGGTGCCACTATGAAAACTAAACTACAGAAACTCCAAAACAGAAGTGCCTTCATTATCAATAACGCAAGCTGGAGTACCCCGAGTGAACAAGTGTTAAAGAAACTAAATTGGAATCATTTAAATGCCACCAGATACCTCCATGAGGCCATTCTCATGTACAAGACCATCCACGGTATTTCCCCTGCGTATCTACTGGATAAATTTAAAGTAGCAGACCATAACTATAATCTAAGGAGAAGTAACCTTCAATTGTCTCTTCCAAAACCTAAATCAGAATCATTAAAAAGAAGTTTTGAATACAGAGGAGCTATTACTTGGAATGACATTAATGCAAATATTCAAAATTTACCAAATCTGCCAACCTTTAAAAGGCAACTTAATAACTCCTTTGCTGCGTAAATCCGCGATGATGACGCCTCCACAGCACAGTGATGCAACTGATACTATATTTTAAACTAAGTTTGTTTATGATTCATCTATTTAATTTAATTTAATTTAATTATTTTATTTTATTCCATTGTTTTGTACCGATCTTAGCAATATTTCTTTTAAAAATGTTATACCTTTTTATTTACTTGTTAATTCGCACCTTTAAGTTCATTTTATGCTAGTTTTTATCTTATCTTATTTTGTGTTCCCACATAATAACTTTGACTTCTGACCTTTATTAATTCCTGTCTGTTTATATATTTACATGAAATGTCTGACTTCCATCACCAAAGTTTCATGTTGTATTTTCTCAGTTCATTTTAATTTTAATTTTAGATTTAGTTTTATATAACTTTAGTTTTACATTATTTTAGCTTTGTATTATAATAACTCGTCACTAAGGCGTCTTACTGTTTTACATCATTTTAGTTTTTTTCTACCAAGGTCATTTGTTTGTAAGCTTAAGTTCTTTTTCTACACGGCCCCTTGAAAAGCAGCACTATGTTGAATGGGCTACCGTGTCTAAAAAAGTGATAATAATAATAATAATAATTTAAGAACAAAACGTTGTAAATACATGTCACAGGTTGTCCCAACGTTTAATGGGTTCCTGCTAGGTTCGTAGTTTTGTTAAAGGAACTTTGCTCAGAAATAAATCCACACGGACAGCAAGTTATTACGTTGATCCTCTTTCTCGGGATAAAATGTTGTAATTCAATATTCATCACCCCAAGGTCATCACAAAAAATATACAGTGCATACAACAATAGAATTGAGGATAAGAAATAAATCAAATGGTGCAGTTCAGTTCAGTTCAGAAGCCAAATCAGTGAGTAATCCCAATTGAATGAATGTCTTGAATCGCTAAACAATAATTAAAATTTGACTACATCCATGAGCAATAAACTCAATCCGAAAAATGTAAAATAAAGAAGTACCTTGAATCGAATAGGCACAGGAATTACTAAATAAACAAGGGTTCATCCAGTTAGGATTAGCACTGATATGGTACACGATAATTCAATTAGAAACAAAATGGCAAATACATCATATTATAAATACAGGTTATGGATCTTAGCTGGGTTTTCTGGCGCTTGCATCAGAACTTGGGTGTGGCTTGATGGACTTGACTGAGGCTTGACACGGGGGTGGCTCCGAGTCCGAAGATCAGGGTTCAGGCACACAAACCGAGTTCCGATGATATCACGAACAGGGGAATGGGACAGGTGTGTGGGGAGGCGAACCGGGTCGGCTCCCCAAAGCATGACCTATATGGAAAGTACTCTCTGTATCAGCAGAGCACAATGGTGAGGGTGAGAATGGCTATCATTAGAAACGACTTTAGGGAAAGTACAACGTTCCTAATAGTGTAAACGGGCACTCAATCTGAACAGCCTTCTCACCAGAGGTCTTAATCGCTTCCTGAATTATCGAGGATCAACATATTTGTATACAGAACTAAAAATCTAAAAGCAATATCTCTAACTAAAATATGAAACGCTTAAAAGAATGCTTACAAAAAAAGGAAAGAGGTCAAACTGCATATCTTTTTTTGGGATGTTTGCCCAGAACACATTTCCAGTGGAATGACACTTTCAGTATAACTATACATTGATCAAAAGTTCACCCAGAACATGATAACCACGGTCAGTACTCCGCACAGTGGTAAATACCATAAAATGCTAATCAAAACATCAGGGAATAATTGACTTGGCCAAAACCCAATTGTGTTGGCCTATAGCGCATTGCGGTAACCTTACTCAAGGTCATCCTGGGGCAAGTTCCATGTGGTTGGTACACACTCGCTGTACACAATTAATAGTCAGCAGGATGTCACGGGACATAACAGAAAAGGAAGGTAATGTGTAGGCCTATACACACACAATTTGGAAGACAATCAAAATATTGGAAATCTCGTGAACAAGACCAGTTAATTTACGGAAAAACGTGCATGTATGAATTATTGGTCATGTCATACGAATGATCGAAGTTTTAGGCCACGAGGTATCATATGCAACAAGAATATTCAAAGTAATCGGAAATCAACCAAGAGGAAAATATAATTGTACACGGACTGAGAGTATAGTGACCGATTTAAGTGAATACTGCAGTCATAAAAGAATGGTAATCGGCAATCACAAATGGATCTTCCAATACTATCGGGAAATCAATGAAATACAAAACCGAACATGATAATTTCGGTCAATAAATAACAGCAAAAGTGACATCGATCAAGAGTCGACCAAATATCAGCAATATAATACAAGTAAATACAGGGTACAAGGCAAAAAAGGTTAATAGCTGAAGGCAAACGAATGCTGACTCAATATACTCATATTGGGGTTGTTCCACCCATCTTGAGATTGTCTCAAACCGAGTCAACATAATTCAAAATACAAAGTGTCCTGCACATAAGTCAAATGGTAATAGGAAATACAAACTTCTTTTATACAATGAAAATAGGCTTACCTGTATCAGCAGAGCACAATGGTGAGGGTGAGAATGGCTATCATTAGAAACGACTTTAGGGAAAGTACAACGTTCCTAATAGTGTAAACGGGCACTCAATCTGAACAGCCTTCTCACCAGAGGTCTTAATCGCTTTCTGAGGAGAATCCGGCGATCGGGGGGGAATATTATTCCTTGACCACGCGCTCTGCCCATTTCGGTGGAACAATCTCATTGGTCAAAATTATGAAACCAGGCAGATATTCCACCTTGGGATGGAGAGTGGCGAATCAGAAAGTTACTGACTACACGTGTTAGACATGGTCATAAAATGGCAGACAGCCATAACAGTTTTAGCCAGTGGCATAAAATGTAGCCAGGTTGGCTGGGTTCTCTGGCCACATCCCCACCTGGTCAATTACTTATCTGTGTTGAGACAAAGGGGTCGTCTTAACCACATATGGACTTGGTCAACTTAGGGGTAAAATCTGCTACTGGGTGCTAATTAAATTTACTGGAACATAGAGGTGGACCGTGCTTCGAAATCGTGGGAACTTTTCCTGTCGGACCAAGTGTTAAAATGGCAGTAAGGGGGAATTTTAACAGGGGCTGACATTCTCCCCTCCTTAAACCATGGCGTCCACGACATGGCCCATCACAGGCAGGTGATGTTTCCTATGTACACATAGCACTTAGAAGATTATTCGTTACTTCTAAGGCCTTCTGCTGCATAGCTAGGTGTTGCTCGAGTAATTTGGCTTTAGATGCCTCAAAACCATAATATTGAGGCGGCCTCCTGTTGCGCACAGGTCTAGAACTCACGGTTGGATCAGTGTCTGGTTCATCTGTGACGTCATCTGATGCTGGTACTTGGGGCTCAGGGTTCACTTCCTCCTTTGCCTCTTCGCCAATTTCATCGTCAAGGGGAGATGAATCAGGGGAAGAATTTGAAGCAGAACTTGAAGTAGAATTGTCAGCTAATAAAATTATCTCTTCACAGTTTGAGTCGTGTGAACCTTGGGCAGGTTCGCTGTGTTCTGATATGGACAATTCAATTGGCACATCATTGGTAGGGGGTATGGACTCTGCTGGGGCTTCCGCAGGAACAAACGCTTGGGCTCCTGGGTTGAGGGAAATTGACCGTCGTGGGGCTGGTATTGGACGAAGAACATAAAAGTTGTCGTCTGAGATGTCAGAGTCCAGGGCGTCGGCCATATCATCCACAGGGTCGGGAAGTGGCCGTCTCACAGGGCGTTTGCGCCGAGGCTTAGGCTGGGGTCGCACCTCCTCAACGGGTGTCCCATCATCTGAGGGGAGGAATCCACATGGAAGTAACATGTTACGATGGAGAGTCCTACTTGGGCCATCGTCAGTAGTCGGGCTAACTACATAGACGGGCATGTCGGGGCTCACTCTCCGTGTCACTCGGTAGACAATCTTGCTCCAGCGGTCGGAAAGTTTGTGTTTGCCTTTAAGGCCGACATTTCTGACGAGAACTCGGTCCCCTTCCTGGAGTGCATTGTCCCGTACTGCCTTGTCGTATCTGGCCTTGTACCGCTGTGCTGTCTTCTCCATGACGGCCGAAGCGAGTTCATGGGCTCGCCGGAGTCTCTCCTTCAAACCGACAACGTATTGGCCGTGGGTTTCGCCACTCTGTTGCCCGGGCAACCCAAACTGGACGTCAATGGGCAGGCGGGGTTCACGGCCAAACATTAAGAAATACGGAGAGACACCAGTGGACGCATGTTTGGTACAATTATAGGCGTGCACCAAGGGGCCAACATGGAGTCTCCACTTCTTCTTCTGTTCATCCTCAAGGGTGCCAAGCATGCTGAGCAGCGTCTGGTTAAAACGCTCACACTGGCCGTTCCCTTGAGGATGATAGGGCGTGGTCCTGGTCTTTTTGATCCCGGAGACAGCACACAACTCTTTGATGAGTCGCGACTCGAAATCTCGCCCTTGGTCAGAGTGTAGCCGTTCCGGGAACCCATAGTGGATGAAGTAGTTTTCCCACAACACCTTGGCTACGGTACGCGATGTCTGGTTCTTCGTTGGGAAAGCCTGGGCATAGCGCGTAAAATGGTCGGTTACAACCAGGATGTCCTTGGTGTTGCTGTCGTCCGGCTCCAAACTCAAGAAGTCAATACATACTAATTGCATTGGTGCATTAGTTTGGATAGATACTAGGGGTGCAGATTTCATGGCTCGACGTTTTCGGCGGACGCACCGTTCACACGTTTGGCATTTGTGCTCAACGTCGGTCGTCATATTCGGCCAATAAAATCTGGAACGGGCGAGGTCAAGTGTGCGCTCAAAGCCAAGATGGCCGACGTCATCATGAATGCCACGAAGTGCTGTGGAGCGGTGGGTCTTAGGAACAACTAGCTGAGATACCTCACGACCACCACTTGATGTACACCTTCGATAGAGAACCCCGCCTTCAAGGGTCAACTTGTCCCAGTGACGAAGAAGAAGTTGGGCCTCTTTCAGCAAGTCTGTTCTCTTGCCTCCTCGGGGATTCTCTCCATCTTTCATACACCGGACAACTTGGTGTATGGCCTCATCGTCTTCTTGTAGTTGTCGCCATCTTTCCTGGCTCATCGCCGGCAGTGCAGTCTCGCCAGACAATAGGGAGATGAACTCGGGGGGTACGGCTTGTGGTGAGTCTGTAAGACTTTCTACGAGAGGCGGCTCGTCATCGTGGTTAGTGGCTGTTGCTTCATGTGCCAGCATGCTAACACTGTGCCGTTGGCAAATAGCTTGGAACACATCTCGGGAGCAGATACCGTCCTCGCTATTCATACGCTCGCGGAGTTGAGAGATCTTCCTCTCTGTCTCTACCGACTCATCATCCACTGTTGGGGGTGGCTGGGGTCTCCTTGACAACCCGTCCGCATCAGCATTCTTGTTGCCAGGCCGATACTTGACAACGAAATCAAAGTTGGCGAGGGCAGCTAGCCAACGGTGACCTGTGGCATCGAGCTTGGCGGTGGTCAATATATATGTGAGGGGGTTGTTGTCGGTGAGAACTGTAAACGAGCCGCCATACAGATAATCACGAAATTTCTCCGTTACGGCCCACTTCAACGCTAAAAACTCCCATTTGTAGGCTGGGTAATTTAGCTCACTCTTGGACAACCCGCGGCTAGCGTATGCAATGACATTAGGTTTGCCATCTTTTCCTTCCTGATAGAGGGCGGCGCCGAGACCAGTCCCACTCGCATCGGTGTGGAGCATGAAGGGTTTCTGATAATCAACAAAACCTAACACGGGTGCAGTCGTTAACTTCTGTGTGATGGTCTCAAATGACGCCTGGCACGCCGAGGTCCACAGTTCACCGAAGGGCTCATTGGGACTGCGAAGTTTAACTCGGTGTTTCCTCTTCGTTGTCTTGCCACGATGCCGCTTCGTCAAGTCACAACCCGCAGTTAACTCGTTTAGGGGCCTGGCAATTGACGAATAATTCTCCACAAAACGGCGGTAATAGCCAGTGAACCCTAAATATGATTTCAGCTCCCGTGCTGTATTGGGGACAGGCCACGACCTAACTGCATCTATCTTGCAGGGGTCGGTGCTCACACCTTCAGCAGAAATGACGTGACCAAGACACTTTACCGACGACTGGAAGAACTTGCATTTTGACGGGCTAAGTTTTAGCCCGTACCGACGGAGACGCTCCAATACTCCAAGTAGACGCTCTTCGTGTTCTTCTGCGGTTTTGGCAAAGACAATGATGTCATCGAGGTAAACAAAAACACCATTGTGATGGAGATCGCCCATACACTTCTCCATGAGGCGCTGGAAAGTGGCCAGTGCATTAGTGATACCCTGCGGCATACGGTTAAACTTGTAAAAGCCCAGAGGGCACCAGAAAGCCGTCTTGTGCTTGTCCTCTTCTGCCAACTCAATCTGATAGTAGCCTGACTTCAAATCGAGGCAAGAGAACCATGACGCACCATTCATAGCGTGGAGGGTGTCTTCTATTTTGGGGATGGAATATTGGTCACGCACAGTTCGAGTGTTGAGTTTTCTATAATCTATGCAAAGACGGAGGTCGCCATTCTTCTTCCTCACAAGAACAATAGGAGAGGCAAACTGGCTTTCCGAGTCGCGTATGATGCCTTTACCTTGAAGATCTTTCAAGTGTTGCCTGGCATCGGCATAGTCGACAGGAGGAATACGGCGACAATTTTCCCGGAAAGGTGTCTCGTCAGTCAGTCGGATCTTGTGTTTCACTGACGCAGTACAGCCGATGTCTAAGTCGTCTTGAGAAAAGACATCGACACGGCGGCGCAAGAGTGCTGTGATCCGACTGATATCTTCTTCAGGGAGGGGTGACCCTTCAAAATTAAACTCAACACTCTCGCCAGCGGGACCGGACTGACTGAAATTAGGGGTAGATGGAGACTCCTCCTCTGAGGGGAACGGAAGTTTTTCAGCTATGTCTGAGACAGAGGCAAGTTGACAACGTGCGGGGACCGTGATACTTTGAAATGACGAATTAGCCAGAACTACTTTAGTTTTCACTCTCCTCCCTGCAGATAACTCGACCAGGCTGTTTCTCACAGTGATGCCATTCGGGAGCTGAGCCGAATTTCCCTGCTCGACGAGAACTTCACGTCTGGACCGGGGATGGTTGTGAACCTGACCTGTCACGTGCACTTCTTCACCTGGCCCGATGGTAACAGCCCTGACGGATTTTATGGTACTCGAATTACCAGTAGACGGAGAAGTCAGGCAACACTTATATGCCGTCTCCCATACACGGTCGACCGAGAGTTTCCCAATGAATTTCTTTCCAGCCTTTTCCTCACATGCCCGCAACATGCCGCGCACGACACTGGTGTTAGTGCCAACAAGCAAGGGGACATCATCCATTCCTTGCCGATTAGGGCACACAAGGGCTAGGGTCGTGACCTCCTGTTGTGTTCCTGCGGAGCTGGCCGGAAACTTGAGGTTCAACTCGATGTAGCCCTGGTATGGCACCGGTTTTCCAGCCGCACCTATCACCGCGAGGTGTGACAGGGGTCGTAGCTGACGATGAGGCAGATGGCGGGCGTGAAAACCTGCAGATACACAAGTGACCTGTGACCCAGTATCAAGGAGACACTTGGAGGCGTGTCCATCGATGAAGACAGGGGTAATGGGCTGTTCACCGACGACACCCGGGGGGACATCGCTGACGTACTTGGAAGAAGAACCTTGATAATGTATCTCAGCACTTGTGTGTTTCACTGGACCCATTGGGCGGTTTGGGGCGGTTGTCGGATCCACTACAGCTGCCCGCTGTCGTTTCCCGATTTCTTTCCACTCACATCTCTCGCCTGTCGAGCCATCATCTTTTGCTGGACTAGGGGGGCGTTCTTCTGGGCCTCACAAGAGTCCATCCGGTGACCGTCCTCGCCACAGTTGTAGCAGAAGATTACGGCACGCTGACGAAGACGGGGCATGGCAGTTGAAGAAGACTGACGGTGCGGGGATCCTTGCCCTTTGAAGAAACCGTCCAAACGCCTGTGGAGGCGGTCTACAGCCTGGCGCAACTCTTCAATCTCATTGGGTGTATCAGGGCCCACAGCTGAAGTGGGATGGGCAGATACGGCCTGTATCATAACTTTCTTCGAAGGAGACTTCTGCGACGTGGTCCTCCGTCTATCTGACTTCTCTTCTAGCCTTTCCTCGGTAACCCGAACGTCACGGAGCAGCTCCAGTATGGTGGGCGGGTCATTCTTCTTCGCCTGCAGCTGGAGTGTATGAAGGAGTGGGTCATTGAAGAGGCAACCGCGTTGGAACTGGCTACATAGGATCGCATGGCTGCTCTCCTGCGTCACACCACTCGCCTCAACTACTCTCGTCAGCATCGTGTGAAGGCGCAAAAGGTACTCCGATGCCTTCTCCCCCTCACGCTGATACTCGCAACGAAACGTGGTCAACAGTTCATCCCCATCTGCGGTAGAGCCATAAGCCTTCCCCAAACAGTCCAAATACCAGACCCAGACTCGCCGACAGCCCAGGCCACATCCAAGGCTGGAGGAACTAAGGACTCGGTGACCCTGCTCTTCTTCTCGGCCTCTGAGATGGTCTCATCCTTGAGAAGTTGCCTTGCAAGCCGCCGCCAGTTCTCAAAGTCGAGTTCGCCAGCGGGGATAGGTGTCCGACCGGAGAACAATCGTAACCGTCTGTACGATCTGCTGGCAGACTGCTTTTCCACGACATGGACAATGGCTGGTTTAGGAGGGGAAGAAGAATCGATCTCTGGGGGGTCTAGGCTAAGGGATCCCTTAAGGTCCTCTAAGGTCATATCATGTGAGGACAACAAATCCTTAAGGGCCTCATTGAACTCCATTGTGCTCAGCTGGTACAGGTCAAAGGTTATTACAATGATAACACAATAATACACACTGCAATTGCAATAAATTGCAACAACAAAATGTGGAAAAAATACAAGCACAATGAAAACAAACGGGTTAAATCATAACACAAATAAAGCAAATTCAAAGAATCAACAATGATAATATCAACAACAAAGAATAAGGATCAACATATCGTGAGCTTCCGCTAATTGATTTTGAAATTTCCCTTCCGTCACCAAAAATAGAAAAACCGAGCGTACATAAAAATCAACCAAATAGCAAAGGAAATCAACAAGGGAAATAGAATTGAAAATTGAGCAAATCCGGGCGGTGCCTCCAAATTTATGTCACAGGTTGTCCCAACGTTTAATGGGTTCCTGCTAGGTTCGTAGTTTTGTTAAAGGAACTTTGCTCAGAAATAAATCCACACGGACAGCAAGTTATTACGTTGATCCTCTTTCTCGGGATAAAATGTTGTAATTCAATATTCATCACCCCAAGGTCATCACAAAAAATATACAGTGCATACAACAATAGAATTGAGGATAAGAAATAAATCAAATGGTGCAGTTCAGTTCAGTTCAGAAGCCAAATCAGTGAGTAATCCCAATTGAATGAATGTCTTGAATCGCTAAACAATAATTAAAATTTGACTACATCCATGAGCAATAAACTCAATCCGAAAAATGTAAAATAAAGAAGTACCTTGAATCGAATAGGCACAGGAATTACTAAATAAACAAGGGTTCATCCAGTTAGGATTAGCACTGATATGGTACACGATAATTCAATTAGAAACAAAATGGCAAATACATCATATTATAAATACAGGTTATGGATCTTAGCTGGGTTTTCTGGCGCTTGCATCAGAACTTGGGTGTGGCTTGATGGACTTGACTGAGGCTTGACACGGGGGTGGCTCCGAGTCCGAAGATCAGGGTTCAGGCACACAAACCGAGTTCCGATGATATCACGAACAGGGGAATGGGACAGGTGTGTGGGGAGGCGAACCGGGTCGGCTCCCCAAAGCATGACCTATATGGAAAGTACTCTCTGTATCAGCAGAGCACAATGGTGAGGGTGAGAATGGCTATCATTAGAAACGACTTTAGGGAAAGTACAACGTTCCTAATAGTGTAAACGGGCACTCAATCTGAACAGCCTTCTCACCAGAGGTCTTAATCGCTTCCTGAATTATCGAGGATCAACATATTTGTATACAGAACTAAAAATCTAAAAGCAATATCTCTAACTAAAATATGAAACGCTTAAAAGAATGCTTACAAAAAAAGGAAAGAGGTCAAACTGCATATCTTTTTTTGGGATGTTCGCCCAGAACACATTTCCAGTGGAATGACACTTTCAGTATAACTATACATTGATCAAAAGTTCACCCAGAACATGATAACCACGGTCAGTACTCCGCACAGTGGTAAATACCATAAAATGCTAATCAAAACATCAGGGAATAATTGACTTGGCCAAAACCCAATTGTGTTGGCCTATAGCGCATTGCGGTAACCTTACTCAAGGTCATCCTGGGGCAAGTTCCATGTGGTTGGTACACACTCGCTGTACATAATTAATAGTCAGCAGGATGTCACGGGACATAACAGAAAAGGAAGGTAATGTGTAGGCCTATACACACACAATTTGGAAGACAATCAAAATATTGGAAATCTCGTGAACAAGACCAGTTAATTTACGGAAAAACGTGCATGTATGAATTATTGGTCATGTCATACGAATGATCGAAGTTTTAGGCCACGAGGTATCATATGCAACAAGAATATTCAAAGTAATCGGAAATCAACCAAGAGGAAAATATAATTGTACACGGACTGAGAGTATAGTGACCGATTTAAGTGAATACTGCAGTCATAAAAGAATGGTAATCGGCAATCACAAATGGATCTTCCAATACTATCGGGAAATCAATGAAATACAAAACCGAACATGATAATTTCGGTCAATAAATAACAGCAAAAGTGACATCGATCAAGAGTCGACCAAATATCAGCAATATAATACAAGTAAATACAGGGTACAAGGCAAAAAAGGTTAATAGCTGAAGGCAAACGAATGCTGACTCAATATACTCATATTGGGGTTGTTCCACCCATCTTGAGATTGTCTCAAACCGAGTCAACATAATTCAAAATACAAAGTGTCCTGCACATAAGTCAAATGGTAATAGGAAATACAAACTTCTTTTATACAATGAAAATAGGCTTACCTGTATCAGCAGAGCACAATGGTGAGGGTGAGAATGGCTATCATTAGAAACGACTTTAGGGAAAGTACAACGTTCCTAATAGTGTAAACGGGCACTCAATCTGAACAGCCTTCTCACCAGAGGTCTTAATCGCTTTCTGAGGAGAATCCGGCGATCGGGGGGGAATATTATTCCTTGACCACGCGCTCTGCCCATTTCGGTGGAACAATCTCATTGGTCAAAATTATGAAACCAGGCAGATATTCCACCTTGGGATGGAGAGTGGCCAATCAGAAAGTTACTGACTACACGTGTTAGACATGGTCATAAAATGGCAGACAGCCATAACAGTTTTAGCCAGTGGCATAAAATGTAGCCAGGTTGGCTGGGTTCTCTGGCCACATCCCCACCTGGTCAATTACTTATCTGTGTTGAGACAAAGGGGTCGTCTTAGCCACATATGGACTTGGTCAACTTAGGGGTAAAATCTGCTACTGGGTGCTAATTAAATTTACTGGAACATAGAGGTGGACCGTGCTTCGAAATCGTGGGAACTTTTCCTGTCGGACCAAGTGTTAAAATGGCAGTAAGGGGGAATTTTAACAGGGGCTGACATACATGAATTGAGTAAGCCCAGGAATGCGCTATAGGCGTCAACCGGCCAGGTGCTCTTTTCCAAACCGCAGACCTTTATTATTAAACTATTTAAGTTAAGTGTTAAGGTACCACCAGTTAAGGTAATCCTCGTGCTCGTTTTATGCCAGTCGCAGAGTCACGTGCCCGAGAGCTTTGGTATTGGCCAATAAAATTCGCACAGAAATTCGCGTATAAAAGGGGGCCGCAACAAGTCAAGCCAGACGCATTAAGAAGTTCACTCCATAGATAGCGATGAAGTCAATCGTTGTAGCAAGCTTTCTCCTGGTTGTCCAATGCTATGTCATTGGTGCCTATGGAGGTTGCCTGAATTCGTCGGCACTAGACGTCGCTCTCCAGCCGTTGTACAGTCAGCTCGAGACGTTCAGGATTCAACTCGAGACCATCAAATTGCTGTCCACTTTGCAATGCGGTGATTGCGGTAAGTTGGAAACTTGAGCGATAAGTTTGTTTAATAAAACAAATACATGTAGGCTCTACTCAAGTTGCCTGTATCTGCACATGGTAGGTTTTCTGTCTCTCTGGTTCTTATTTAATTGTAATAGAAAGAAATAATATGGGAACAACTCGTCGACCTGTAGGTATTTGTTAGTGTGCTTGACGTTTGTTTTATTAAACGGTCGTTCTAGAGATTTTGGCGGAATCCTCGAGGGATTCCGTTCTGTAAAAGTGTACAAAAAGAATTTCCAAGCAGTTGAATGCGACATGAGAAGTTGAGGGGATGAACAAAAGGAGGGCGTTTAGATTTTAAAATAGTTTTTGCATTTGCCCTTTTAAGAGCACAGTGGGGCTACTTTTTGTTAAGCATATGGAAACGTTGTCTCATCCGCTCCGTGCGGCCTGCGTACATAGGGAAAATTAGCATTTTTTCATGAAAAAGTGATTTTATAAAAAAGTGCTTTCATTGCTAGTATTGGGCCGCCCGGGAGTCACTAGAACAACTATTCATCAAATCCAAAACCTAGAAATAATACCAGTCAGTTCCTCAGTTTCGTCGGAAAAAACATAGTAAGTCTGCAAGATGTCCTCGTTTTTACGTGGGAGAGTTGGCAAAACAGCGAGTTTCTTCGTACATGACCCGCTTTCGCAAGCCCTCGCTCGTTTCACCGTGACCAGGCTGCTTCGGGCCTAGCGGTTTATGAATATGCTGATTGTTAGCTTTCTTGTGATATAAAACCTATTTGGATTGGTTAAATAATTTCGTCGGAAGAAAGCCTTTTAAAAAGACTGTCCATTAACAGCTAGCGTCTGAAATGACCTTTCGTCTAAAGGTCCCGGATGCACAAGCACGCAAAGCTTCATTTGTGACGTCATAAATTATTACTCGGTGTCTTTCTTCCTCAAATGCTACAATTCTACAATATCTAATATAGTTTTTAATAATTATTAATATGTAAGACTATTTGTCAAGCTATTATTTTAAGTTTTGGGATTAATTTAAAGTGATATTTTACAATTAAAGCTGATTTTCAGTCCTATTTATTGGATCGTACCATTAAAACTCGTAGGGGGTTGGGAACTGTACAGGCCGCGCGCGCCAAATTTCAACTACATCCACGTACGTTAGTGACTTCTGCTTCTGCGTACGCGTTATTCAGTGGTTACATTGGTGTTTTGATCAGAAGAGTAAAGCGTTAAAATACATGGAACTACACAACAATTTGTTACCGTTGTATGCTTACACTATGCCTGTCCTCTCATTGTGCCATTGTATATTTACCCATTCCCACAATGGAACTACCCTGCACTGCAGGTCAGTGGCCCGCGACCTTGTGTACACATCGCTCCACAGCAGAGCGCGCGTGTGGTCAACTTCTTTTATGAGACAAAACCGGGAAAACGTTTCCATATGTGCAAATCGCTTGGCTGCAATATATCAAATAATTTGGCCCAAAATACAAGCCTGTAGTACCATAAGTAACTTCCCATAGAATGTCACTGAAAAACCACAATTAAAACGTGCTATTGGCGTTTTTTAAATCTGTAACATTTGCAACTACCGGTATTGTCCTATCATAGAAAAGGAAAGCCTATAGAGCGGGAAAGGAAGGTGATATATCGGGTATTATACAACACCTGAATAAATCCCAGCCATCCGATTGGTGGATCGTCGATCACGTGCATTGAATTATTCGTCCCATCGCACGACGCGAACCCGCACCGCCAAAACGTTCTATCGCATGGTTCTATCACACGGTAACGCGTTTGATAGAACTTGCGCGCCGCTACAACACGGCTGTCATTGGACTGGTTCCCGTTGTCCTTCGGACTTCAAATATATATTATATACATACGGGGACCGGGAACCAGTCTAGGCTGTCATTCACACAAAATGGCGGACGGTGTTTTCGAACCGCGGTTTGTTTTCCTAACAGACGACGAAATATTGGAACTCGTAGGCGATGGTGACGCTGCTAACCCAAAGAGACAAATGAAATATGCAGTAAAACGATTAGAGGAATTTGCAAGACGCGCAGGAACAAAGCTTTTACTGGACCACTTTTTTCTAGCAATTTTATACGGGACTGAGAAGGTAAACGGCACGTTGTAGGCTACACCAAGAAATCCATGCATTGTAATCTGTCTGATGTATTCAGGCGTTGTATAAAACAAATAATGAATGTTTCACATTCGTGGAATAGAACATTCAATCTGTCACCATGAAATTATTCTTACCATCGCACTCATAAACATTCATTATTTGTATGATATTGTTGCATAAATGCATTGGTCATTAATGAATGACTTCCACAGGTGACATCGTTTGCTCTGAAGGGCGCCCTCTTGGGATGGAGGATGGCCGCATCCCGGATGACCGCATCACAGCTTCGTCTGTTTGGGCAAACCGTGTCGATGTTTGTGGATCTCAGAGAGCCAGGCCAAATATTCAAGGTAATAATTCATTCACAAAATGTGACCTGCCAACACAAAATGAGCGTAGAGTTCCACTGTGGTTTTCAGAGTTAAAAGCAGAAACAACTTTCTACAGGAAAGTCAATGTTCACATTTGAAAATCTCTATTCTATCATATCCCAAAGTTTTCTAAACTGTATCCAGTCTCGAAATAAACATGATCCCATTAGAGCAAACTACAGAAATTCCTTTTCATTGGCTGAACAGGTGTTGCCGCCGCCTGGTGCAATAGTGGAACCGGGGACTCCAATCCGTGGATACAGGTTGACTTCAATGCTGTGGTCACCATCACCAGTGTAATCACTCAAGGCCGAGGGGATACTGACCAATGGGTGACGAAGTACCAAGTGGCGTACAGTGATGATGGCTCGTCCTGGAACGACGTGAATGGCGCAGACGGATCCCCAATAAAGGTGGGTGTACTATAAAAATGTATTGTCTATCGGGTCGAGAAGCCCAAACCGATCGGAATTTCGTTCCTTGAGCTCAAGCTCGGCTGCGTCTTGGGTAAATCTGGACAACGTGGGCTATCATTCGCGCAGACTAAGGGAACGATCCGTGCTCGTTCCGGTCATAGGACGTACGTAAGGAAACTTGCATTATAACATTAACGTAAATTCCTGGGTAGGGGCATAGGGCCGAATATTTACGATTCGCCACGCCACGCAATTTTTTTTCATGCACGAGTTTCATTAATTTGATCACATCGGGCGAACTTGGATGTGAAAAGGAGGGTGTTCCAACTTTTTCTTTTTTTCAAGATTGCAAACAATTTCAAGATTGATTTGATTATATTTAAGCGTCCGCAGTACAAATGTAATTTGTCGGAAATCGTGTGTAGTACTAGCTCAAAAGCCCGAAGAAACATGTAGGAAGACGCAGTGTGGGAGGAAAACTCCAGAGTGATAGTCTGTGGGGGAACCCATGGAATGAAAACCCAATCCAGATATTGATCCGAATGGGAGTCGAACGTTGGTCACAATAGTAGATACTAGACTCCTATAGTAACCAGTAGGCAAAATCACCATCGTGTTTGCGGACCGAACAAAAAGGACACATTTTTATATTTACATTTGTTTTTCTTTTTTCAGTTTCCTGGCAACACTGACAGAAGCACTAAGGTGGTTCACCGATTCCCTTCAGCCCTGCAAACCAGATTCCTGCGCTTTCTACCCACTGATTACCACGGGTGGGTCAGCATGAGATTTGAAGTGCTGGGTTGCTATTAGTCTTACCCCAGCTAAAAAAGAACGGTACCGGTATATGACGTCGCTTCAGTGTGTCCACCCATGTCCTACGTAACTTTATACCATATCGAACCATCTCAAGATGTGCATTACATGCATATGTAGTGTATATTTCACTAACAGTGCACAATTAGTGTACAAATATAATTTGATTACCATATTCCTTGGTTTCTCACCCTCATCAAAGCACTTAATGGGACACATTGCCTTAGAGGCCGCCTAATTGGGCAACAAAAATCGTTCGTCCTAAAATTGCTATGGTTGGAAAGATCATTTAAAAGTAGAATATAATCGTGTACACGACCATCGCTATATTCACCGTGAAGTAGTCTGTTACTTTTAAAGGCCGTCCTTATAAATAGTAAGCTTTTATATTGAAACTTTTTTTTCCAAAACCATGTCGTGCCTTTTAACGCATACGTCAACCATTTTCGGGTATTATTTGCTTATTTACCTCTGTATTATTTCCACTGAATTGTTTGTCGACACATCAATAAACGAGATAAAACTGAATGTGTACGGCGTGTATTTTCTCCGGGGGACTTTGATTCGGAGATAATCTCTTTATAATCTTCTTTATAGGCGCCCACAAATGCACAATAATAAACTTCGTTAAATTTCACAATATAGCTTCAGACTACAACTGAAAACGGAGGGGGGGGGGGGGGGGGGGAGCAAACCTATGGGTTTTAGATATATGGCGGACGACAGCTTCAACTCGCACAGTCAATCCAGATTATTATTTTTTTACGCGGAGATCAGTAAGGCCTGTAGCTAGTACATTGAAATCACTGATCTCTACTAAATTCACAGCTTTCTTTATGGTTTGAGCCCACTGTGCGCGACGGCCACATCGTCCGTTTGCCCACGGAGTTGTCAAATTTTAACTGTTCACGTTTGGTTCTGCCACCTTTGGCTAGATTGGGGATCTTTTTAATCTTTATATAATTCATGAATTCCCTTTCGACCGTAGTTTCCTATTTCTCCTGCTCTTGGTAGCATGTTGACACAGTTTATAAAAATGGGGGTATAGGCCTATTCTCGCGCAATGTAGCCTTATCCGACGATGGATAACAAGTAGCAAGTGGTACAGCCCACGACGGGTATACGCGTTAAAACTTCACTGGTCCACGAACCGTACAACCGCGAATTTTGCAATGCAATGGGGCGTGATCTAATATGCAGTTGTCATTAGACGCATGCGCGGGGCATGGAAACATACACCCGAGTAAACCGCGGGCTGGCCTACCCCCGCCCACCCACAACGTACCTGGTGGATAGGTTCATGAAGGTGTCCTTACCATCCAGAAAATTTGTGATTGCCTCTCTTTTTTGGGGGTTTCAGAGCACTCGAAATCCCCAGTTTTTGCAATCCATGGCCAACGGAACCTCCATACCTTTCGGTGCTTCTTCCAAAACCTCCATTGTTTCGTTCGAGCGACACGAAATCTGAAGAAACGTGGAACTTTTCTTCGCAGTTAACACATTACACACGCGCGTGTGCATCAACGTTGTGTACATGTGGGCTTGCTGATTCGCATTTGCAGAAAGGACGGTAACATGAATATTCATAATTGCACAAGCCCCAACCCTCTTCCTGGAGGTCAGATTTAATCTACCCTTTGCTTCTTAATCTACCCTTCGCTTGTTGCGCCTAACAATATGATTTCTTATCAGAAAAACAAAATACAAAACAAAATTATACAAATTGAGTAAAGAGCATGAAGGTTTAGAAAAATCAAATAATTTATTACAAAGCAGAAAGAAAAACCTGACCAAAAAATGAGAACTTGACATTCGTTTTTAGGTTGTTGATATGTTGCCCAATATTGGGCAAAATATCAACCCATTTTGCCCAACTTGTTTACAGTGTATACACTCTCCAGATTATCGTTACCTAACATTTCCCCCTAGACATCTGAAAAGAATTCCTGAAATTCCGGAAACACAATGACCAACACAAAAGAGGTGGGGGCGGGGGGGTTCCCTCTGCCCCCATATCGTGCATCATATGCGAACCTTGAACATTTGTCCTGGTCAATTTCTTTCAGATCCTTTCATATTGGGACAACTGTATGAAATTTCAGTTGATGATAAAATGAAGAAATTAAGAGACAAATAAAGGAATAAGTGAATGGAAAAATAATATCACGGAGGTACCTCCATTATAATACATGTAGTTACGAGTTTTAGTGACATGATTTAGTTAAATTTATAGATCGGGGAATACATTTGTGCAATGTCATTTAGACGGGCTAATATGCAGTAAATTAAGGACTGAAGTCTTTTTCACATGTAAAAACCAGATTGAAATGTTGCGATTGGTTTTAAGTTTTCAGGTATCAGATTTTATTCATTCTTTATTGTTTAATGTATAAACAGAAACAAATTGTTTTAACGGAAAGTATCCATAGTTTAATTGTTTTTTAATTGCAAAGTAACAGTCATGAAGCATCTGAAAAATATATTAAATCAAACTTTGCTCCACTCGGGAAGTGTTAATTTATGTCAATGGTTTCACTACTAATACTCATAACTGCTAGGCCTACTTGTTACGGTCTGAAAATCTCCAGACTATCGGTAAATATAAATTACTAGAAAAAGCCTGAATTCTCAGAAATCAAACAAGATCACACTGATATAAAGAACAAAAAAAAAATAATATGATTTAATAATGAGAAGATTTGAGAATCAATAGGGTTTAACAAGTGTAGAATTAGAAAACGATCTTATACAATATAATTATAACTTAAAAGATCTTACGAGCGAGGACTTATAGAGTACCGAAGTGATGACGTCAATCAATGCAATGTTTGGAACCAGAATACATTCTAAACTGCATGTGTTTGGAACCAGTTGCCGCGGTAACTGACGTCAGACTTCGGTACTCCATATAGGCGAGGGCTCAGACGACTTGGGCACTCAGCAACGGACAAGGACGACTCCAATATTACGCCGAGCGGATACAGTTCTTTGGCGAGCTGGAACACGGGGTGAATTCACCTCCAAAACAGCCAAAGAGAGACGAAAACAGCGGGAGGCGACACAAACTGATGGCTTCCGTCGGGAAAGTATGGTGATATGAGACCCCAAATAATGAACCGACGACAGTTCACAAATATGTCTCCAGACGCTCCTATGCAGACGAGTCATATACAGGTCACAGGTCCGAATAAAACGGCTCGATGAACTCGATAACCAAAAACCCGACAAAATTCTCCGTCCGTCTAAAGTCCTGATTTTGTTTTGAAGTTAGCCGGTATATAAAGAATTTCATTCGTTCCAGGAATTACTAAAATCCAGAATCATCTTACAAATTACGTCAGCTTCCGAATATATCTTACAGAATTACTTCACATCTGAAAATAATCTTTTACGCAGCTTCTAAATACAATTACAGTGTTTCTAGAAAAGACCTAGCGTATACGAGATTTCTACACAGAACCTTCTCGCACATGTATAAAGCTTGGCGTAAACAATTTTGACACCATTTATTCACAAGTTAGGGTCAGCCGAGGTCGCACGCGTATGCAAATAAGTGACGCGTGGCCTCACCCACCTTGGTGACGGTTGTACATATTACTGAATGAGGGGCGTATACACATTCCGTGAGGGGAATTTCATAACACTGACAACATTTACTTTGTGTACATAACATACTTCAGACAGTCAGTAACAAAGTAAGCACATCCAGTAATATGATTTTGAAAACAATTTTTGTTTTATTATATCATTGAAGATGAATAAAATTGCAAGAAATAAATATTATAGTAAATGACAAAAACAAAATATTTTTCATTTTGAAATACTTTTTAATGATCAATTTCTTTAAAACATAATTTAGTTTTGTGCCATTGTACAGTTATATTTGTTTTTAATGATATTTGCAAAAGGTGGCTCTCCACAACTGAATGTCAGAAATTCAGAATTAATAAATAAATAAATGAATAAACAAAAGAACGAAAGGAAAAGGAGGGAGAAACATTAAGTATGTAATGATAAGACCAATCCTTGCCAAATTTTGTTGCAGGTGTCATTTAGTGCAATTAATTCAGTGCGGAGCACCAAGTCTTATGAACTACAGGGAACACTTCGGTTGGTCGCAAGTTTGAGGGCGCCCTATCCCATGAGCAACTACTTCCTGTTTCACTTTTTCAGCCCAGTGTCAGATCTTTCCCTTCTATGATCTTTGCACACACTCACATGCCCTAGGCGGATAGGCCCTATGCCAATTTGGCATGTCAACTCCGAAAGCCCATCTGCATGTACAAAGAGAAACCTTAGAGAAAGGTTGCTTGTATCGTGCACAACACCTATACCTCTGCCATTCTCTATTCGTACAAGTACACATGCTGTACGACCTGTCATGGAATACTGCATATTCATATCTGGGCTGGGGACCCAGCTTATCTCTCCCTGTTAGATCCAGCGGCGTGTTGTTATTTGGTGGGGCACGATTTAGCTTCACGCTGGAACCTCGTTCACACAGTCGCTCTGCCATCAGATATTATACAACGCCTGACTAAATCCCCGACATCTGATTGGTGGATCGTCGATCAGGTGCATTGAATTATTCGTTCCATCGCACGCCGCGAGAAGTTACATCACACGGTAGGCGTGTGATGTAACTTCGCGAATTTCACGGTCATTAGGTGGCACTACAACACGGCTGTCATTCATACAAATGCCGGACGATGTTTCCGAACCGCGGCTAACAGACGACGAAATATTGGAACTCTTAAGCCCGGTTCATACTTCATGCGAATGTGAAGCGAATTTCATGACGTCAACAATTGAAGTTTCATTGTGACGTTCTCCGTTCTTAACGAATTCGCTTCGCATACGCATTCACATGAAGTATGAACCGGGCTTTAGGCGATGCTGACGCTGCTAACACAAGGAGACAAATCAAATATGCAGTCAAACGATTAGAGGAATTTGAAGACACGCAGGAATAATAATTGAAGCTTTAACTGATTCGGAATTTGACAACTTTTTGTCGCGGTTTTATGCTGGACTGAAAAGGGAAAACGGCACATTGTACACAAAGAAATCCATGCATGCAATCCGACGAGGATTTATTCAGGTGTTGTATAAAACAAATAATGAATGTTTCACATTCGTGCAATGGTAAGAAAAATTTCATTCGGTGACAGATGGAATGACCCATTCCACTCGGCTTCGCCTCGTGGAATGGAACATTCAATCTGTCACCTCATGAAATTATTCTTACCATCGCACTCATAAACATTCATTATTTGTATACTATTGCGGAATGTGTTCCAGTGGCCTTCCTCTGCTTATTCCACCTAACCGTTCCATTGGCCGCACTACACGTTTTTCCGTTCGTTTACATCCACATAAGTCACTGTCCCCAAAGCTAATACTATAAAGTATTAGTCCAGTTTCTTTCCACGCACTGCCTTTATTTCCTTACCTGCAACTGTTTTCCTTCTACTTATATCTTCCAGTTCAAAGGCAACCTCAATGGTTATTTTACTCTGTAAATTCCTGTTTCTTGCTTCTTTTTTTCACTCCAAATCATATGCTTGCCCCACAATGTGGCGGCCTATTGTTGTTGCTATGGCGACGTTGGTATTCGACACTGTCTATATATAGATAGCAAGCAAGGGAGTTTGTTGCGAATACATTATAAAAACAGATTGGTTGAAAACAACCAATATTTTGGCAGGATTGGTAGATATGTGTCCAACCAATCCAATTGGTTGGATACATATCAATCAATAATTGGTTGTTTTAACCAATATTTGATATTTCAACCAATCGGTTTTTAGAGTATACAATCTCTAATAATACTAATCTGACTCATAATAAACAAAATAACTTTCTTTCGTTATGTGCAATGATTATTGAATTGATGACCCCCTACAAATTAGCCCTGAAAAAGTCACTGATTCAGCGTGTGTGCATTCAGCGAAATTTACGTAGACCTATTGTCCATGATAAAAAAGCCTTTTTATATATAAATGTGTAGGATATGCAATAAAGACAGATATGAATCATCAGTACAGTGAACAATGTCCCCATAGCAGCAAATTAGAACTCTACACCGATAATTATAGAGGAAGACTATATTCCAGACATGACCGTCAAAATACAACAGGCACTGCCCAGCAAGCAACACATGAACGACGTACAGACATCAACTAGAGGGCGTAAACAATCGTCCTTTGAATACTAGTAGCAGGGCTGGACTGAAGTTGTACTGTAAACGTTTTGGCATTGTGTGCAGGCTGAAGTCCCGGTGTATACATTCTTTGCATCCTGCTCTGCAACATATGGTAACATTTCCTCATGGAGGGTCCTGTAAGTATTCGTGATCCTGATCAAGATGCAGATATACACAAAGAAGGGGCGTGGCGAAATGAGGAGGTAGGGCGTGGTATGGAGAGGCATGATGATGAGGAGCTAGACGGCAGGAGCAACGGCAATGAGTCTGTAAGCGGTTACAGCACACAGACGCAACATGCAGGTACAGGTGACAATGGTGTTCCGTGTTTGGTTGAAGACGAGGAAGTCAATGCAACACTTACTGCAAGCTTGGCAGACGAGACTATGCAGTCCCTTAAAGGTAAGTTATGCTAGTGTTAGGCCAAGTAAAACAAAATAATGTTTCTCGTCCGGACTTTTTCAAAAAAAAGGAGGAGGCAGGGCTTTACTATTTACTATTTTCCTATTTTTTGCAATTTTTTTAAGATGGCCGCCATGTTTAATATGACCGCTACGGTATATTTAATAGGAGTATTTTTGTGCTATTTGAGTTTATATACCATGTATACTGATGCAATATATGACAAACAAATGATTTGTTTCATTTTAATCCACTTGCTAAGCAAGTTTCCAAATTCAGAAACAGTACAAAAATGTAACACTGGTATTTGTTAATTTCTGATTGCACGATCTTAAACTGCCAATCGCAACACATTATAGTATTAAAACACAACATATTTATTTGCAAAGTACAGCTTTTCTAGTTCCAGGTGTTTGTTTTTCCTTTGATTTCAGTCGTTTTGTATGCTGCCGTACTACACATCAAGAAGCTGAAGCACACAATTTTGTTAGCGACTGTGTGGTCATGCAATATCAGTATACATAGCCTAGCACGAACATTCAGGGCTTAAAATGAACGACGGCCACGACGGCCAGTGCCGTCGTTACCTTCTTACTGGCCGAGGTGCCCCACAAAAAAATCTCCGTTTTCACGGCCAGTTTTGCCTTGCCCCATTACCTTGGCCGTCGTCGGCTCTTTTTGCAAAAAAACACAGCCACTAATACAAACCAAAAAAACTGAATCTGGGCTTCGCGACAGTACACACATCACATACTTTGTACACAAACTGAATCTAGTCCAGTTTCGGAGTGTGCCGATACTTGAAGCAGCGACACCCCCACCGCAAGAATAAATATGTGTATTCGTACATATACACGTACCAGCAGGAGTAGGTACGGCCGATCTTACGTGCAAAGTGAACTGACTTCTTTTTCTCAGTATTTGCACGCGCGGTACACAATACGCATTGATATTCGTGTACGAGGCAAACGAAGATAGTCACAACAAGTGGTGCGCGGTGAGGCATGCGATGTCAGTATGGTACATGTATACCATGAACAGTTGTATTGCGAACCTGGAAAAAGAGTCTAGACCAATTCTTACGGCAAAATAAACCAAGGAACTTCGTTTCTGATTCAAATATTTTCTGGATTTGTTTTCTTTGTTTCCTTTTTTCTGAATAGTAAATGGTAAAAAGAAGGAGGCGGCAGCCAAAAAGGAGGCTTGCGGGGAGGAGTAACATTCAATTTCTTTTACTTGGCCTTAGGCCTACATAAAAAAAGATTGTCCACCGAAGGTAACACACTTATCTCGTGGGGAAAACATAAATAAATAAACCATAGGCCCTATGGGAAAACAAAAAGATAAATAAGAATCAGGAGGAATATTTGTCTTAGTTTTGGCGTAATGTTTTAAGTGTTGTGAAGAGTATAATTGAATTAATAAGATGGACCCTTATTGTAGAATTATACAGACAGAGGGAAATGCCTTTCCTTGTAATCTGATATTTACGCGCTGAGGTCCGGGCATTTAGCACAGCTGGCACGATTATACAATCGCTCTGTACATACCACTCTTCAAAGAAAAATCATTTATCATTGTTTGGTTGACGAAAAATCAATATTGCCACGGCGTGATAAAAAAAAGCGCTGGAGTAAAAAGGTCACGTCATCGAAGCGACTGCATAATATTGCTACGAATGCCCTGCACATGCTGTCTAGACATATACTTGATTGCTTAAACGCCTGCGTCGGAGTAAAAGTGGACATTTACTTGATCTAGAGTATTTCGCGCAATTAAAGGCACACATTGCCCTGAAATCTCTCTGGTTAGTTATTCATCATTATATTATGCTTTTAATTGAACTTTCCAGCCATAACAATTTTAGGACGAACACTTTGTAGCTCAGTTGGGAGGCCTCCTAGGCAATCGTTAAAAAAAGAGCTGAAGCCACAATAGAGAGAGGAGAAAAGCGGACTCAAAAAACAAAGGAGGAAAAACGTGTGTTTAATCATTTCATTAACTGACATAATTATTATGATTCTTAACTCAAAGAATCAGTTCGAAAAACTGAACAAGCCACAGAGCTTTCTAAATACAAAATCAAGAAACATGTATTGTGCATTTGATTTCTTTGACTCTCCGTTGTCTTAGTTTCCTGTTATTTCTTCCCCGGTATAGGTACCAGCGTGTCATCTGTCAGCAACAGCTCCAAGGATACTGCATATTCTGGTAGCGTTTACTTGCATACCACCAGCCCCAGCGATCATGGTATCTCTACCAATAAGCCGCGGGACGAGCCACGGTGTAGACCCAGAGAAAATAGGTCGTCTCAGCTGCGCACCAAGTCATGTTCAGTCACCGAGGAAAACCCTCCTCAAAAAATAAATGTCAGAAGACAGAATAGCCTGAAAAGCGAGAAAATCCCGACAGGAAGACCATGCCCAGTGAAAGGTGCATTCCCACCTAACGCCGTGCGTAGTCGTAGTGTTAGCAGTGATGATAGTTCTGAAAAAGACATAATGAAGTCAACAGCCGACAAAGGATTAGACCCGGGCAGTGGTTTCAAATCTAGAGATCAGTTGAGTGGCCAGAAAGTAGCCAGCCAACCAAGTACACGATCTGCAACTGCAAGGCACGAGTTTGCCGAGAACAATCACCATGGCATGTCTGCACCCGCTAAAACACCGCCGCCCTCAACCCACCGTGTGAACACAAAGCCACTTGAAAGTGTAGATTCCTCGTCGCAGAATCAAAATAAAGGCAAAGGTCTTGTTCATGACTGTTTCGCACCATACGGACCCGCAGAGAAATATTTAACACCGCTTCAGCAAAAAGAAAGGCACAACAAGGAACTGAACGTCAACATATCCAAGCTGGAGCAAAAAGTCTGGGACCAAGACGAGAGGATACAGCAGTTCGAGGAGGAGAAACAGGAAGCTCTGGATGAACTAAGAAAAACGAAAGATACGGAAATGGGCAAACTACTCATCGAAATCAAGGTAACTTAACTCACTCATAAAGCCGTATTCATGTACCAAATGAGCATGGGCCTCGCCATGAATTTTTTTAGAGGGGGGGGGGGGGGGGGGGGGGGGACACTCACCAGAAAGCAGCAAAGGAAGAAATAACCGGCTTTGGAAAAATCGAAAGGGGAGGGGGGTGCTGGACATCACTCGACGCTTTGTTCACGACCGCGATACCTATAGGCCTATTGTATATAGCAGTATTTTAGGCCCCTTTCAGCAGGTTTCGAGTGTTTTAAGTATACATTCAATTGAGAACGACATAGACATCGCACTTCGTATTTTTTTCTCTCCTTTTTTATGCCTCCCCCCCCCTCCCCCCCCCCCCCCCCCCCGCAAATTCAACGCCAAAGCTATGAGCTGTACGATCGGAATCTATAAGAATACATGTATTACGGTATCCTGGCAAATCCAAAATGAGCAATGCATTTATAATGGGAACAAAGAAAATGAAAGTACGGTACGTAATGTATGTTTACTTGTTAAAAGCCTAGCCGAGTGCTTTAAGTGAATATATTATACAACGTAATTCATATTAATCAACGAAACCGTTATTGGCCATTAGCAAGCTAGTCTCATTGTCCATAATAATTTATATGCCTTTATGTGGCGGTTAAGCTTGGTTTCCATATCGACGTAAACAAAGCAGAGAGCAACACAAACATCACCCAAACTACAGCGCAGACAGGCCTATATAGAACATTTCCTCCGTAAACGTCACGGACAACCCAGACCAGGCGCGTAGCCAGGATTTGTTCATGGGGGGTGTTTTGCTGGAGACTGACATGGGGGAGGGGTCTAAGGGGAGGGGGTGTCCCCCTCCCCTTTGGCGAAAAAATGGAATTTTAAGGCCTCTAGATGCAAAATGGTGCAATGTTTGAGCTCAAATCATGCAAAAGAATATTGATAATTATTTTGTGGAATAATTCTATTCACATCAGAAAAATGCAAAAATGTAATCCTATATAGACTCAATTATTGATGCAAGGAAAATGCGAACCTAAAGAGATACCTTTCTCAATATATATAATTTACAAGCAACTAGGTTCAACTTCAACTCAAAGGTTTGAACTGTAAGAAGGATAATTTGGGGAATCAGAGATAAAAAGATCAAGGGAATTGCGGACCTGAGGATTGGAAGAGACTCGAGTGAGGCCCGGAGGAGGGTGCGATAATTATCACTAGCATATCTCTCCAAGTCACTGGTGTTTTCTGCATATATTTTTTTTGGGCACTTGGGCCATGGGGGGTGTTTGAACACCCAAAACACCCCCCTTGGCTACGCGCCTGACCCAGACAGACGTAAACTATCTCGCAGATCCCTACCGTTTGCCCGCCGATCGTTTCGGTGAATGGAAACACATTTCCGTCGTGTTGCGTCACAGAATCAATCCCACAATGCCATATAAGGGGCGGATCCAGGAATTTTTGCAGGGGGGGGGGGGGTTCTGAAATCTTTCTCACCGCTGGTGGCGCCATTTAACCTCTTTGTTTTGTTCTCACCCATAGGCAAAATAAGACCTGTATTTGCAAGGCGTAGGCCCCCTACAAGCAAAAGCAAAAAAGAAAAGAAAAAAGGAATCGAGCAGGGGGGGGGGGGTTTCGACCCCCAAAACCCCCCCTGGATCCGCGCCTGAGAGTACCTGATGTTTCCCCTGGTATTTTATTTGGCGTCTCCTGCAAACATATAGTTTTATCTGTCTGGTTTAGAAGACAACGGTAAATCACGTACGTGCATCTTAAGTGCACTAAGGTGAGTTTGGACTATAGGGTTGCACAATTCCCGAGAAATTTGAACGCTGTAAATTTCAACGTGGATTTTTTTGGACTTTCAGAAGCTTTGCGGAAACTTTGGAAATTTTCAAACAGTTCAACTATTTGATGCCAAAATGAAATGATTGATCTCGGACAGGCGTTTTCAGGGAAACCTACCGATTGCTTGAGAATAAAGGAAAATTCACTTTTAATAATTTAACACTAAACATATTTCCTTACATAAAGTTTGGAATCATCAGTTAAATGATAATTGTAGCTTGTAGTAGGCCTACATTGACCAATTTTTATGAATCAAATATGTGGCCTTTTTTGCTTTGTAATTGCAGAAAGATTTGTGTTAAACAAATAACAAATTCGGACATAATGATTTGTTTATGCAGTTTCATTAATGTATTCACTTGCTGTGTGGACTTAAAAGAAATGCTCATGATTAACACAGTGAACAAATCCAACTTAAAGAAATTAGTGGGTGCATGAAAAGCATTATAAACATAGATCTTAAATACCCCAGTATGCTTGTGGGGAAATTCCTACAAGTCTTAACCCTGGAAGCATCCTTGTGCAAAAATATACACGATGACACAAGGCACTGCAGCGGAAGTATTATAGAGTACCAAAGTCTGACGTCAGTTGGCATGACAACTGGTTCCAAACAAATGTAAATTTCGACTGTTCCTTTGTTAACAGCCAGTCATGCAAACACATAACAAAAGTATTCTGGTTCCAAACATTGCATTGACGTCATCACTTCGGTGCTCTATTAGGGGCGTATTCGAAACCCCGTTCGCGTGTTGAAGAGATTTTAGACTTGAAATCAAGTCGGTAATTGGACGGTTTTATTATATTCGTCTGGGGTATAGCGCATACCGCTCTATTAGTTGCCAACATGCGTGTGCTTCACTGGCATAATAACATAATATGCCACGCTGTACGACGGACAAAACAGGGCTGTCTAACGACTTGTCCAAGTCTAAAGAGAGTTTCCAAAACGCAAACCGTGTTCACGAACAGGATTTTCACTCCCCACTTACTGGGGAGTAGATGAAGAACGTCAAGAACAAAGATGGCGGACTAAGGCCCTTCCGGAACTTGCGTTAATTTTTGTGAAATTTGGGAAGCTCTCATGCAATCCAGGGACAGTATAAAATAATTATAAAAAAATGGGATCAATGGAGTGGGATTGTCTTCGCCAATTATTATTGCTGTTGCATGATTTCAATTATTTTCGTAAGCTCGTAAATTTTCCTTTCTTTTCATTCGTAGTATTAATATTTGCATAAGTAATGAGGATCCTTGACAACATAAACAATACGATGTAAATAATGTATTATAAGTTTGAAAAATATGTCATTTTGAATTCATGGGTCCATGATATTATACTGAATAAATACAGATAATATCTTTAAAAACCAAAGAATGTCATTTGGAAAGAACTCACAGTATGTGTCAAATTACACTGGGAACATGTTGCCAGTGAGCATAAAATTAAGAATTTCATGGGATGAGAATATGTTCCATTTGGAATTAAAATTTCTCAGCTCCCAGAGTTTTAACAACCTGAAGAAATACCGTAGACAACAGACGAAAACCTAAACTATTATACTTATTTAGTGGTTGTGTTTTACTCGATTTTTCTTTCTTTTCTTTAGTATGAATATAAACTTCATTATTTGGCTCCGCACATGATGACTCAGCACCAGGGCTAATCTGCAAGGGCACGCCGTGAAAATGACCATGTTATGTAACAGCACGCCCTGCTTGCAAGCGCTGCTGTAGCTAATTAGTATGGAAATTTATTTTAATTTAGTAGCCCATTGGAACGTAAAGGGTGCACACGCTCTTTTGATGCTCCTTATTTGGCAACCAGCCTGAGAGAACACAGGTTACCCGAGAATGGGGTTTCGAATACGCCCCATATTACGGGTAAGGCCAGCCAGGAGTACCCTGATGCTATTTCTGGGTCAGACACCATCCTATTGCCATTCAGAAACGTGGCAATGACAGAATGATTGATTGCTCTGGCGGTCTGCCCATAGGGGGAAACCCTTTGTGTATACCGACCACAAAGGCATTACATAACACACACTTGCCAGAGGGCTTACTTTCTCAGGGTTGGCATGTCCGGTGTGTGACCTCTGTGTTAAATTTGATTGCACAGTCTCGAACTATGGCTTTCGACTGAAGTTCAAAAAACATTTTAGCAATATTGGCCCAAAGATGTTTTAGTAATTAAAACATTACGAAAAAATTACTTCCGCTGCAGTGCCTTTTTTGCTCCGAGGGTTTTAAATGAGACACTAAGATCAAAATGAGACATGCACTTTTCAGACACACAAAAACGCACACAGTCGCGTTTTCCCTACACTACCGAGGACAACAATGTTTTGTGTTTCATATTGTCCCTTTAATATAACCCACCCCCATAGACTAAGCACGTATTTTTACGTCCGATGACCTATTTTAACAAAGGACCGACTCCCGAGGACAAAGAAAGGTTCCTTTGTATTTTCTTTCTCCTCTTGTCCTCGAACGTATTATACAGATCATGTACACACGAGTGATTTATTTTATTACATTTCTTTACCCAGGGTGTGCCCAAACAGTTTAAAACTGGTTTCCATTGGGGCCCTGCATATTATTAGTTAAAACTGAATATTTACACATTCATACAACATATTTCAACAAATACAGTAATGTTTACACAAATAAATATATTTTCGGTTAACTTTTCAACTCTTCAGAAGCCTATTGCCGATTTACGGGATGGGCGAAAAACCCGCGAAAAAAAAACATTTTAGGGTGAAAAACAAGGGGAAATTCCCATCCGGCTCCAAAGTATTTTGGCAACCAAGTTTATAACTCCGCAGATCAGCGTAAATGACAGAAATATCACTGATAGATGGCTTTACGTAGCTCCAATTTAAATGTACTTAAGGAGTTTATGGTTCTCATTTGTTCAGGCAGATTATTCCATATACTGACACCACTCACAGCGAAACTTGTCACGTAGCATTCCTTTTTGGCGAAAGGAACTTTCAGTGCCATTTGGGTCGATTGTCGTGTTTCACGAATCACTGTAAGTGGTGTGAACAGATTTGTCATGTACAAAGGAGTCATTTTGTTAAGGCTTTTGAAAACAAAGATAGCCTTTTTGGACTGAACTCTTTCTTTAAAAGGAATCAAATTTAGTCTGGCAAACATATCAGCTGAGGGGGTGAGGGAGGTACATTTAAGGATTATCCGTGCGGCTCTTTTGAGACATTTGTTGAGGGTATTGTCGTGAGATATGTACCTTCCTCCCCACACCGTACAGCAATACTCTAAAGATGGCATAACTAAACTTACACCCTTAACACCTCTCTCTCCCCATAAAATTGTGTAGCCACGCCTACCAAAATAGGGATGCGTTTTCGACAGCTGACTTTTAAACTCTGCGTCCTTTTTTTTCTAAACTTAATTTTATGCGACGAATTTCTCGTTTTTCAGAAACAACAAATGCAGCTCCGACAGAGTGAGACTTCACTGAGCGAGCTGGCTGGATCGTTTGATGAAGAGAAGAAGATATCTGCTTCATTGCGGGAGCAGATTACCAAGATGCAGCAAGAGTGCGAAGAGAGAGAGGCTGTCCACCAGGCTAGATACCTGGACATGTACCAAAAGGCAAGTGCCGTTGAGGAAGAATGCAATAGTAAAACCTGAAAACTTAGGCCCATCAAGGGCAGTGGCGGATCCAGGATTGTTTGCATTGGGAATTCTGACATTTTTGTTCGTACTTGCCAAGCAAGTTGACTCCCAAAATGTTTCTTATCGTTGGTGGCGCCATTTAACCTCTTTGTTTTGTTCTTACCCGTACACGCAAAATACGACCTTTAGGCCTACATGGTTTGGCTTTTCTTATCTGATTTGCTACGGTACAAGCAAAAACAAAATTGGCAACGAGCGGGGGAGGGGGGGTTTGACCTTTACCCCCCCCCCCCCCGGATCCGCCCCTAAAGGGAAAACCTTTTCATAGGCTTTCGCATAAAGCGATCAACGGCGGCGAATCGGGGGGGGGGGGGGGGCCTGCGGGATTCCCTCCCCCCCCCCCCCCACCACCCTCCCCACTTTTTCCACTTGGGGAAAATCCCCCCCCCCCCCCCCCCCCCCACTTTTGGCAGTTTCGCACAAGAAAAGGAGAAAAGGGCAGCAGCCGGCCGACACCGGCGCTGCTTTGGCTCCCACTTTCAAAATTGTTTTGCTGCTGTTGAAAGCGACCTTCTATTCACAACACAGCCCTATTCTGATTATTCAGTAGGGTCGACAGTTTTGTTCGACTTACTAAAACCATATAATTAGAATCCCTAAAGTTAGCTCCCGAGGTTATCGAAGCTAGTGTCGAAACCACTAGAGAGCTGGATTCTGCACAGTTTTTACAAGTTGACTTCCAACGCAAGGTGAAAATTCTTGCAAGTAACCTGATCCGCTGGTCTGGTCTGGTCTGGTCTGGTCTGGTCTGGTCTGGTCTGGTCTGGTCTGGTCTGGTCTGGTCTGGTCTGGTCTGGTCTGGTCTGGTCTGGTCTGGTCTGGTCTGGTCTGGTCTGGTCTGGTCTGGTCTGGTCTGGTCTGGTCTGGTTCGTTTTAAATTTATTTTCCCCAAAGGGCAAAGCGGTTTAAGATATATGCAAAATTGGTTTGTCCACTGAATCTTATTAATTCCACCCGCTTGACACAACCAGACTTAAGGGCCGGTCACACTGGCCACGATGACGAAAACGATGCGAATAAACGCTCTGTATTGGTGGGTGGAACGCGCGCCTATGACACGCGCGACAATTCCACCAATCAATGATGTTCATTCTCACCGTGTTCGTTACCGTCGTCGTCATCGTGGCCAGTGTGACCGATCCTTTAGAGACCCATTTCAACACAAACACAAACTAAGCATAATTGCCATTTTCAATGCGAGTAATGTATAGGACGGTAAGTTATGCAAAAGTAACTTAAACATAAAACACCCTTAGGCATAAATGATGTCAACATAATCGGCGTTCATTCGAATAAGTTATATGGGTCTTTATGTTTTGGAGTTACCCTTGGACGCAGTGAAATGTCTTTACTTGAATTCATTAACCAAATCGACTGCACTGACTGCGCATCAACTTTAGAATACACCCATGGATAAACACGGCTTGATTTGTATACACAAGTGAATGTGGAAGCCGATTGCCAAATTGGGAATTTTCTATTTTTCTCGCAATTTACCCGAAAATAACATTAACAAAAACAAAGATCAGTTAAAGCAGGTCCAGTATTGTCTAACATAAGAAGAAGTTTTCCCCAGAGTTCGAAACAGACTTTTTTTACAATAAATTGTACTGGTACCCCATGCCACTTTGTACATAAAAAAGTTGTTTTATCTGAAGCCGTTTTCCGTTCTGCGCAGACGCATTATAATTCCGATAAGCGTATATAACAGCAATTTCTCGCGACTTTTAACATACATTTTCACCACTTGCGCTTGAAGGTCGATACTTTAATAATATGTACAGACAGAATACCAATACCTTTGGGGGTATAGATGGTAATTTTACGAAAAATGGGTTTTCCATCATTTACCACCTTGTATATCGGCTGAGGTTCACACGGAGATTTGTGTAACTTGTGCAGGGACGCGAGGCACAGCTAATCGACCAAGAGGAAGATCTGATCTGTAGGGCGATTGCTGCAGCCCCTGATGGAGATGGACAGTCACGGCGTCTTGTCAGAAAGTTAGAACAAACCGAGCAAGAACTGGAAAAACTACGGCAAACATTCCGCGAGGATGTCTACCATAAGACCCCGCAACTAGACACCGACTCGGCAGCACAGGTAGTTACGAGTATGTTTTCAAAACAGGAAAGCGTCAACAAATTTCAGACATCATACAACTTCTAAAACCTCTGTTAAATTACAGCTCTCAACTCTTATAAAATTTCACAAATATAGTTCCTTGTTGCTCAATCACAGTCCATTACAGTTTGCTTTGTTTTTCGACTTTATTTATGGGACCATCTTGGGCTGAATTCATTACATGGCATCAGATAACTAAGAAACCATCAAACCCATACAGGTTTCCAAAGTGGGCCTCATTTAGCAACGGCAAAAAAAAACCACCCTGTCTCTTCCCAGGCTATAGGTCGGCGATCAAACACATTATAGGCAACACGTGGGCAGTGTGGAAATACATTGTGAAATGCATTGCTCATGCAGGCATTGTGTAAATAGGCCTAGGGGCCGTCCATAAATTACGTACGCACTAAATGCCGACTCTTTTGACCTCCCCCTGTACGCGTGGCATACGCAGTGGCTCCAACCCCCCCCCCCCCACCCCCCCCCCCCCCCACCCCTTCCCCCTGTACGCATACGCATTCCATATCTCTTTTTGACTTCTCAGACTACTCTATTCTAGCATCATTAAACGTCACAGTACACCTGCTATATTCACATGTCGCATCCAAATAGATCACAAAATGTTGACAGAAAAACAATTGCAAACATTTTTATTAATGGACCTGGAAATGATTAAAGGGACACATTGCCTTCAAATGTCATGAAATTTTGCTGTTTGGAAATGTTCCTTATCTTTTATAAGAGTTGTTCATACAAAAAAAGCACGTATAATGTGTTGTAATTAGTGAGTAGTGATTACAAAACAAAAAATTGGCCTCTGACCCCTGACATCTGACCCGCGAAACATAGACTTATTTCCAGTAGTAAATACCACCGTCTAAATATAATACGCTGTAACAGTCTTTAGGCTGGCGCCGCAGCCAGTGGCCTTGTAAACCTATCAGATGATCGCCAGGTACCATTTCTCTACCTCGCGACACATATCGCCAGTGCTGCGCGCCGTGCCACAGTACATCAAAATTAATCAACAGAACGTACCCGGTACTTCAACCAGCTGCGACTGGAAATACGACTGGTGAACACGGTCCGCCATTTTGTGGAGTCAAAAATTTGGTTCTACAAAATGGCGGACACCTATTTGTCACGAAATTAAACAAAAAACACGCAATTTCAAGGGATAGTTACGTGAATCTTTATATTCTACTTTTAAAAAAGCTTCCCAACCATATCCATTTCAGTTTTATAGCCCAAATCGCAAAATCCAAAGCAATGTGTCTCTTTAAACAGTGATATATTTTTAACCAAAACAGCAGTCAAGGACTATTTTGTGTACATCTCCACAAGTTTATATAGCGTAGCGCCCCGAGTTGGAATTTTCCCCCGTACTATAGCCATGATTCTGACCGTGTTTTTATACGACAAAATAAATGCAGGCTTCAAGCCACTTCCTTTTCGGTGTTTAAAACCCCTTGGGCACGGTATTTTACGGGAGACGTCGGGGTGTTGCAGCGGTTCTTTCCTCACTTTTCAACTCTGGTAACCTCAGTTCGATTCCCATCTAGGTGCATTACGAATTGGGTTTTTAGTACCTATCTGGATGCGTGGATTTCCCAAAGAAAATTGTTGCGGGCTTTTCTTCCTACAACTAAAACTGAAGTTTCTTTCCTTGTCAATTTCCCCTGAGTTCAAAGGCTTGGGCCTGAGGGAGAATTCACCCACCAGTCTACTGTAGATGAACAGAAAAACATATATTTTAGCGATGGCCCCCTACATGATCGTTTAACTTTATTCAGAACTGAAAAAGAACAATTCACGTACGGGTCAGAAAACGTTCACAGTGAATAATTTTAATGGTTTTTAATTGCCTGTTAATTATATACAGGATTCTTTTTAAACCTTCTTGCGCTGCAACACGCCATTTTTCTATGATTACTAAAACAAATTGAGTATCCATATTAAGGAATCATGACTGCAAGTGGGTTTCCACTGTACATGCAAGTTGCTTTTAATCACTGAACACAGAGTTTAAAGGGACACATTGCCTTAAAATGTCATGAAATTTTGCTGTTTGGAAATGTTCCTTATCTTTTATAAGAGTTGTTCATGCAAAAAAACACGTATAATGTGTTGTAATTAGTGAGTAGTGATTACAAAACAAAACAATTGGCCGCTCACCCCTAACATCTGACCCGCGAAACATAGACTTATTTCAAGTACTAAATACCACCGTCTAAATAATGCGCAAAATACGCTGTAAGAGTCTTTAGGCTGGCGCCGCAGCCAGTGGCCTTGTAAACCTATCACCAGGTACAATTCTCTACCTCGCGACACATATCGCCAGTGCTGCGCGCCGTGCCACAGTACATCAAAATGGATCAACAGAACGTACTTCAACCAGATGCGACTGGAAATACGACTGGTGAACACAGTCCGCCATTTTGTGGAGTCAAAAATTTGGTTCTACAAAATGGCGGACCGTTATTTGTCACGAAATTTAACAAAAACCACGCAATTTGAAGAGATAGTTATGTGAATCTATATATTCTACATTTAAAAAAGCTTCCCAACCATATCGATTTCAGTTTTATAGCCCAAATCGAAAAATCCAAAGCAATGTGTCCCTTTAAGCGATACGATAATGCTGAAATTGTTATGACACTTATTTATATGCCACTGCACTTGTGCCAACATTTGACTTGTAGTCATTATGAGTGCATGGAGGTTTAGTTTTACGAGGCCCTTTTATTGCTATACTCGTCAGGTGGAGGTTTTGAAGAGTGCTGTGTACTACTACCTAACGGACACCCAGCCCGATGTCAACCTCAACGTCATGCTATCGATGCTAAACTACAGTGCGGTCCAGAAGAGAAACATCATCAGCCATTTAAAGAAGATTAAGTCTAAATAAATCAGATAGTCCTTGTGCATGGTGGTCATGACGTTAGTCTTAGATAAGCTAGTGTAATATAATGTGCATTATTAAATTTACTTTTTTCAGACTGAGGAACAGGCTTTGAGTGAAAAAGTTCAAAATCACCAGAAAGTTATGAGGCATTAGTTCAAACGTTTAAATTTTAAACCTTCCTGGGTAATGGAACCGAAGCAATAGATCGATTGCAGTGAGCTTATAAAATAACATGGTCTACACGTTGTTAAATACAAATCGTCAGATTTGACAGTAAAACAGTCAACCTTGCACCGAGTAACTGCCGCTGTAATGATGTAAAATGCGATAAAGGCGCGTTCAACGAATGCCATCCTAACAACATCACTTTTCAGTCTTTACTTCCAGTGTCTTAGAAATAATTAGAGATAATTCGAAAGAAAATTCACAAGTTGTCTTATTTTACATTTGTGAGAGGGCATTATATCGTCTTGGTAAATTTTCATTCCCTTACTTTAATAATCTGGAAAGATTCAAGGAATTCAAGTTGATGTCATTTTTCGTATTTAAATATGTAGTGTGATGACGCACATAATGAAACAGCAGTTCGTTAAAACATCTTTTTTAATCACCACAATTTGGAGAACAATCGATAAATATAAACATATCAACAAATTCAATTTTTGTATATATTTCTTCATCTTTTCTAAACAACAAATTCCGTAATAATCATTAACGCAATCGCGGTTCTTTTTTTTTTTTATATCGTTATGAATTAACGCAATATTTTTTTTCTATTTTATTTTTTTGGCTTGGCTTGGCTTGGCTTGGCTTGGCTTGGCTTGGCTTGGCTTGGCTTGGCTTGGCTTGGCTTGGCTTGGCTTGGCTTGGCTTGGCTTGGCTTGGCTTAATTCAGTGGTCCATTTTAAAACGATTATTTGTTATTTATTTCAATATACAGCACAGGTCAACCCCGGGTGCAGTTTCCTGAGGTATTTTGTGTGGGGTCTTTGCAACAAAATGCAAATAGAATTATTTTGGTAATCGCATTTGAAATCCTTCCACCTAGGCCTACGTAAACGGCCAATTTTCAAGGGATGATTGTGTAACATTATATTATATTCTACATTTAAATGATCTTTCCAAAACCATAGCAATTTTAGGCCGAATGCTTTTTGTAGCCCAATGTAGGCCTCCACGGTAGTGTGTCACACGACGAGCACGCTTGACTAGTTTACTTGAAAAGCACATTTCACATTACTGTACTTTATTAACGTGACAACGCGTTAAAAAGGTCTCCAGTAACAACTCGCCGTAAACTGCCCTTGGGGTGGTGGTTTCGCTGACGGGCGTAGATACCAGGAGGTGGGATTTCTGCGTAGTTCTGCGTATATAGATACATGGTAGATGACTTGTGAACATTATTGTTTACCTGTTTGAACAGCGATTTCATGTTCCTAATAACGCTTTTCAAAGCAATTATCCATTTTTCGATGGTCACTTTTTGGCTTGATTTTGGGGAATTTTTTTTCAATACCCCCATTTGGAAACGAATTTACGCAACTGGTTTCGTTGTTGGGGAGGGCGCAGTAGGGGTATCGGCCATAGGCAGGGTGACCCATATGTTAGCTCGTATTCATTGATGTCAGTAGGTTATTTTACCATAATCTTTGAAATTGACAGAAAAGGTGTTTTTTGTCTTTCAAAATCTCAACCCAGTGAAAATACCACTGCAAGGGGAAAAATTTATTCTAATAGCTGATTGGTGAAATACGAGGGATTCCTCTAAGTACGTATTCTGATCTGACCAAATAATATGATATTATGTCCTCACTAGACTTTTCACGAAGTCCTGCTTCTTGTTCTTTATGTGAACTACAGGGTGTCCAAAACAAAAGGTAACCCACAAACAAAGAAATTATGATCAACGTAGGCCCCTATGTACATAATGACAGTAGGGCAACAAACAGTAGGGCAACAGTCTAGGTGGAGAGAGGACCTAGGGTATAGAGGACCCATCAGTCTGGTGTGTGGTTATAGGAGTGGAAGCCAGATATCATTGAGGTGAAAGCCGATATCTTGTGGGACTGTGTTGTGCTTCCGCATCTCGAATGGCTTCACGGATGCGTCTTGGATGCCAGGACTGAATCGGAGCGATCAGTTCAGCCGCATCTAAATCAACTTTGTGGTCGTTGATGTGGAAATGCTTGGCAATGGACGATTTGTCAATATCCCCTCGTCGTCCATGTGCTCTGTCTTCCTTCAGTCTAGTGGAAAGGTTTCGACCAGTTTCCCCATAATGTAGACTTTGCCGCATTCGCAGGGAATACAGTAGACTCCCGCCTTGGAGGAGGAGTCTTGCTTGTCTTTGTGGGTGTGGAGAGCGCCTTGGAGCTCGTTGCCAGCTGAATGGTATACCTTGAAACCAGCTTGACGGAAGATGCGTTGGAGCTGATAAGGCCTGGCCTATGTACGGAAGGGTGACCGAGGGAGGTACACTGGAAAGACCTTGGAGAACCGTTGGTCAGGTTTACTGATCTTGATGCGGTTGGGCTTGTAACCGTTGCGCTGCTGGAGTGAAGTCTGGATGTGCTTGAGTTCTTGCTTGAGGTTGTCCTGGTCGCATACATCGAAGGCTCTCTGTACCAGAGTACGGTTAACAGATGTCTTGATGCTGGGGTGGGGAAACGACCGCTGGTGAAGATAGCGGTCTGTGTGGGTCGGTTTCCTGTAGACAAAGTGTCATAGGGAGCCATCCTAGTTCCTGGTGATCTTAACGTCCAGGAACGGGATGGTGTCGCCTTGTTCTTGTTCCATGGTGAAGCTGATGCTGGGGTGTTGTCCTCCCTGGCACAAAAAGCTCAATACGCTACCGAATCTCACAATTACAACAAACTGTATCAAGTAAGTTTTGCGCACCATTTTCAGTCATAACATTCTGCTAGTGGGATTTTTAGTTGTCTACTTTTGTGGCGCCAAAATAGTCGTCAAAGTAAAATCCACATTTCTGCTTCCAGAAAATTGAGGTGTTCTTTTTAAAAGACGGATGAAGTGGCGTAACTACGGGGGGCGGCACGGGACAAAGGGGCACTTCCCTCTAGCTAACATCCGCGCCCCCGGGTCCCCCCCCCCCCCCACCATTTTAAATCTTGTTGTGTACAAACAAATTATACAAACTGCAGTTCGTATACTTGCATTGCCCCCTTAAAAAATGTGTGCACCCCCAGCCCCCCCCCCCCCCCCCCGAAATTTGACTACGTTACGCCACTGGACGGGTGTCTCGTCTTGTAAAAGCTTAACATCCTGCTAGCAGAAAATTAGAAAATAGGGTTGTCCACTTTTGGGGCCTCATAGTTCTCTTTTGGGACACCCTGTATACTCGTGTGTATGCTAGCATAAAACTTTGTGTCACAGAATGGGCCACGCTCAATCGGGTTCTTACGCAGTATTTGGGGGTTGGGAAGGGTAAGGTACAGCAGATTATTGGGATGGCAAGTCTCCCCACCCCTCCCCGCCAAAAACGGGTCAAAATTGATTCGGGGAACACTTTCAATACATTTGAACGTTCAAGTTAAACCATAATGCTTCGTGAGGGGTTGGTGTGTGCACCCATCCCAGCCTCACCAAAATGACGCCATTGTTAAATCGATATGACTACATGTATAGGTTTCTATTGTATTATTCCTTGGATTTTGATCACATTAATTTTATGCTGTTAGTTTTTGTTTTATTTACCAAATACGACACACTAAAGATAAAGAGGACAATGTGGCGACTTTTTAGAAGAAAAAAAATGTTTGGTAATTTTGTTTCCATATAATGTAGCCGCAATATGTGAAATATATGTACGTACACGACCGAGTAATTTTCCAACGGAAAGTGATTGATGAAAACGACTATTAAAATGAATGTGTCGCCAATCCCATGGAACTTTAAGGCAGCTGTTTGGGACTAAGTTAATTAAAAATGCAATTTTGGCCACAGCTGCAGAGTGTGTAATATTGATTATGAATATACGTATATTAGATTGCATTTATACCAGTTCAGAAAGTAGACAATTTGGCAGAATACTTAAGTTGTCATTGCCTGTACGAGATAGATAGTACGTGTCCATGAAATTTCTTGCATCTATAAACCGAATAAATGTGAAAGTACTCTTACAGAAATACAAGTTTAAAGGGACTGCAAATCTAAGACCCAAGTAAAGGATTTAAATAATATAAATATTAGAAGTTAGTTTTTCTTCTGTTAAATATATTCCGCCCCAAGGAAACAGCATGGGACCAACTTAGGCCTATATAAATACATTTTTCCATTTGGTTTGAACTGAAATAGAATTAGAAGTACATTGTACATGTTTAGAGAATAAGAATTATGTTGATAATGGGACAAGAATTCGCGCATATTATTCACTTCTTGTGACGGAGTAGGAAAACATAATTGTATGCACTTTTAACATCCGTTCTCAGTTTATACGTAGGCCTATACAAGAGCCAATGCTAAATGACACGATCTGGGATTACGTTGGATTACGTTTTTGTTAAACCACGAACTTGCAACTCAATACCTTCTGGTATCTGCTTTATCTTCAGTATTTCGGGTATCAAAAAGTCAAATTGCATGTACCAACCAACAGGCAAGAATTTCTAGCATTGCGATCGGTCAATTCAAGGCCATTAACACAATTAATAAATGTATAATTCACTGATAGAAAACAAGCCTTTCCTTAAAAGTAACATTGCTAGCCATTTCAAAGGCCATTTTCCAAACCAGAGGTTCATGTGCCTAAAAAATAGATTTAGAAAAAAATGTACACTTCTCGGAAAATGATTCCATGTAATTATTTAATACTGCAACTGATGACGGAACACGCCGCAGGCCACGTCCCTGTGCACACAAGCGCACTGAAATGTAGGCAACTGCTGATACCTACTGGCAACAATATGTATACTAGGGCTGACTCGGCTGAGTCAAACCGAATAATTCAATATTCGAATCCAGACGGCAGTGGCGTAGCTAAGGGGGGGGGGGGGGGCTTGGGGAGGGGGGGCGCACGCCCCCCCCCCTAATAAAAAAATCGTCGCCCCCCCCCCCCACCCCACTGAAAATTTCGCAAATGCAGAAAATAATAGTATTATAAAGAAAAACACTGTGAGCGCCCGCGCCCCCCCCCCCCCCCCCCACTCTCCCCTATGGAGACAGCTCTGGCTACGCTGCTGCCAGACGGCCGATTTTGGGGTAAACAAAAAAGTAGGCCTACATGTACAGATGCAGTATAATTAACGCACGAAACTGCTCGTTATACAGGGTGTCTTTAAGAAAAGGTCACCGAGATTAATCTGTTTATTTCTCAGATACTGCTCAATTTTGTTTAAAAATGGTAACCACCATCTATTACTTAATGAGCTCCTCTTTCTTATGACACCAAGAAATCCATGCTACCATCACGGATGACTGAGCACAAAGTTGTGCAACGGACCATGTCAGAAATGGCTTTGTACCAGATGCACCACAGGTCTATTCGCGCAGTGTTCAGCATGTCAAATAAGACCAATAATGAACAAAATCATTTCTTCAATGATTAAACAGTTGGAGGCTAATCCCTGTCCCAACCTAACCCCAGTGTCCTTCAACATGCCCCCCCCCCCCCCCCATTTCTTTCAACGCAAACTGCTGCCCTGGTTCTCATTGCTCTGACCGCATTCCTGATTAGCCACGATTCTGGCCCGTAGGTCATTGATGTCTCTGGGCGTGACGTGTAAAACTTTGTCCTTAAGATGCCCCCACAAAAAAAGTCACAGGGCGTGAGGTCCGGGGGACCTTGGTGGCCACTCAATCTCATGGTTCAAAGCAATTACTCTCATGTTAAATAGACCTGTGGGGCATCTGGTGCAAAGCCATTTCTGACATGGGCCGTTGCACAGCTTTGTGCTCAGTCATCCGTGATGGTAGCATGGATTTATTTGTGTCGTAAGAAAGAGGACATCATTAAGTAATACATGGTGGTTACCATTTTAAACAAAATTTAGCAGTATCTGAGAAATAAACCAGATTAATCTCGGTTCCTTTTTTGAAAGACACCCTGTATAGGCTTAATCATTATTTAATAGATTCTCACTTTTATGACTATCGCCAGCACCAAGGAATGATTTAGGAAAGGTTTACAGGGATGAGATTCTTTCGACTTTTGGCGGAATTCCGACTTAGTAGCATAACCTTGCAAATCTGACTTTCAAATTATTTAAGTTCCGGACTTCCGACTTAGTTAGACTTTCTGACCGGGCATGTTCCGACATATTGCAGAAAGCTGACTTGTGATTTTCAGGTATCAGATATTATACCAATGAAGTTAAATGTGTTCTGAAATATAATAAAAAGCTCTTTCTGCTTACTATTTGGTTTTCCTGTGTCACCGTCTTTCTTTCTATTTCACCAAAATTAAAAGCGCATGCAGTTTCAGTCGTGCATCAGGTCGACCGAAATGAAACACATCGCAAACACTATGGTGTACTATTTACGACACACCGCTTTGCCTCTTCCACACGCGACGCGACTATACGACGCGACGGGCACGACGGCTCCGTTGCAATCGTGCCGTCGCGTCGTGCCGTCGCTTCTTTCCTATTACCTTTGTGCACATTCTGGCGTCGCGTCGTACGTCGCGTCGTGCCGTCGTGCCGTCGCGTCGGTTTTTTTTCAGCTTGCAGGTTTTCTTTCCTCAACGTCGCCCCTTCAGTCGCCCATCGCGTCGCACCGTCGTGCGTCGCGTCGTGTGTCGCGTCGTACGTCGCGTCGTGTGGTCGCGTCGTGCGTCGCGTCGTGCTCGCATCGTGCGTCGCGTCGTACCCGCGTCGTGCGTCGCGTCGTGTGTCGCGTCGTGCGTCGCGTCGTGCTCGCGTGGAGTAGTCATGCTAGTGGGCGTTTGTTTCACGCAGGATCCGGAGCGCGATCAGTGATCCGGAGCGTCGAAAGCTGCTCCGGATCACGTTTTTAGTGATCCTGCTCGCGAGGTGGGTTCGCAAGATCAAAGATGGCGACGTGCGAGACGGACAGAGAAAAGTGATGGTATTTTTTCGTAGATTTGAAGCATTTAACGAGCTATTGTGACAAGCATTTATTCATAATTCTTTTACAGTGTATTTTTGTTATTAAAGCTATGTACGATTTATTTACTTTTCTGGAAATACTAGATAGTTTATCATAAAAATAGCCCTACAGAATCTGAAGCAGACGACATTGTCGTGTATATACAAATTCTCCCAGCATGCAACATATAGCGAGAGGGATTCGCGATCCTGTTTGTTTTCGTTCGGGCTCTGGATCACCTCCCGATCCGTGTGAAACAAACAGGCCCAGACTAACCCGCTAAGTTTATGCGCGCATGCGCTTACCGCGCGGTGAACAAAAAGGCCTGAGCTTTGTATTTTAAATGTGTAAAAGGACGATTTTGCTAGAATTCTGTTTGTATTTTCCCCATTTTTGTAGCAAAAAATCTACAGAAAAAACAACGGTACCGCGCTAACAAGGTGTCTGGCGGGACAAAATATAGAGTGAAAAGAGAGAAAATATATCATGGATACGGTTCGGATGCTGGCAAGGGTTTTGTGCTATACCAGGCGCGGATCCAGAGGGGGGGGGGGGGGGGGGTGGATTGGGGGTCGAACCCCCCCCCCCCCCCCCCCCCCCCCCCCCCCTGCTCGTGGCCATTTTTTGTTTGTTAGGGGCCTATGCCTAGAGTTGCAAACCAGAAAAGCAGAAACCACAAGTCTTATTTTGCCTATGGGTAAGAAAAAAAACAAAGTGATTAAATGGCGCCACCAACCGTGAGAAAGTGTCAGCCCCCCCCCCCCCCCCCCCCCCCCGCTTGTATTTATTTTTTGGAGTCACCTTTCTGAACACATTTCAGAACCCCCCACGTAAAAAATCCTGGATCCGCCCCTGTATACGCATGAACCCTTTTTGACTGCGCTCTTATAAATAAACAAAATTCAGTAATCAGTTCAACACACATAACAAAAGAAAGGTACTTTGATACTATGAGAAACTTAGTTGTATTCTCCCAAAACTTTCTCAACTACGTTCTTAACAGTAATTGTACATTGGATTCAGTTTAAAACACGAATGACAGACACCGCTGTTAGCGCGGTACCGTTGTTGATTCTGTAGATTATTTGCTACGAAAATGGAGAAAATACAAACAGAATTCTATAATTTTACACATTTTAAATACAGAGCTCAGGCCTTTTGTTTACCGCGCAGTTAAGCGCATGCGCGCATAAACTTAGCGGGTTAGACTAGCATGACTACTCCACGCGAGCACGACGCGACACACGACGCGACGCACGACGCGACGCACGACGCGACGCACGACGCGACGCACGACGCGACGCACGACGCGACGCACGACGCGACACACGACGCGACGCACGACGCGAGTACGACGCGACGCACGATGCGAGCACGACGCGACGCACGACGCGACGCACGACGCGACGCACGACGCGACGCACGACGTTGCGACGCGATGGGCGACGGAAGGGGCGACGTTGAGGAAAGAAAACCTGCAAGCTGGGAAAAAACGACGCGACGGCACGACGGCACGACGCGACGTACGACGCGACGCCAGAATGTGCACAAAGGTAATGGGAAAGAAGCGACGGCACGACGCGACGGCACGATGCAACGGAGCCGTCGTGCCGTCGCGTCGTATAGTCGCGTCGCGTGTGGAAGAGGTAAAGCGGTGTGTCGTAAATAGTACACCATACAACACCCCAGAACATTGCAATGTATGTGTAATAACATAGACTAACATGATGCGAATCCAATGCGTCTGTATACATTGCACAGTGCGCGCTTTACCTATACCTGTAGCCTGTATATGTTTTATTCCATAAATTAGGGTACCAACTTGCGACATTTTGACCCAAAATGGAAAAATCCATTGAGAGGGGATTTATTAATGATTGTCAGTATAACTTAAAGATATTGACATTCCTCATTAATTGTAGCCGAAATCAGAATTTTTTTACTCCAGAAATGCCAAAATATCATGTCAAAACCCATTCACGGTTTTACGTGTAAAGGGGACACCAAATTAGTTTTCTGCATATTTTTGTGATAATTCATGCTCAATGTGGTATGTTTATTTTAGAATGTATTTTTTGTCTTACCCAGGATAACACATCAAGGTTTATTGTGAAAATAACTTGATTACACTGAAAATAACAATTCAGTGCATAATTGCGTGTGGGGACACCATTTGGTGTCCCATTTACACGTGAACTCTAGTAAATGGCCCAACAAATAAATATTTTCAAGCATGCAATCTTTGTTATGATTTCACACTTATCAAGTGGGACATGTAATTAATGGTGATAGATCTGGATTTGCCAGGGAACCCAATTATCTTTCTATTTCTCAGAAACATTACACACATTTCACGTGTAAAAGGGACACCAACAAAGTGGGTCTTGTTTACACGTGAAACATTTGGGATAACACACTGTCAATCTCGGTCAACTATAGTTATTAAATCATTTAAATATGGTGCCATTCCAAAGCAGTATTAACATGCTTTAACATAATGAAGGGCAATTTTTCATACACCTATGTCCACATGGTAGTGTCAGCCCCTGTTAAAACTCCCCCTTACTGCCATTTTAACACTTGGTCCGACAGGAAAAGTTCCCACGATTTCGAAGCATGGTCCACCTCTATGTTCCAGTAAATTTAATTAGCACCCAGTAGCAGATTTTACCCCTAAGTTGACCAAGTCCATATGTGGCTAAGACGACCCCTTTGTCTCAACACAGATAAGTAATTGACCAGGTGGGGATGTGGCCAGAGAACCCAGCCAACCTGGCTACATTTTATGCCACTGGCTAAAACTGTTATGGCTGTCTGCCATTTTATGACCATGTCTAACACGTGTAGTCAGTAACTTTCTGATTGGCCACTCTCCATCCCAAGGTGGAATATCTGCCTGGTTTCATAATTTTGACCAATGAGATTGTTCCACCGAAATGGGCAGAGCGCGTGGTCAAGGAATAATATTTCCCCCCCCCCCCCCCCCGATCGCCGGATTCTCCTCAGAAAGCGATTAAGACCTCTGGTGAGAAGGCTGTTCAGATTGAGTGCCCGTTTACACTATTAGGAACGTTGTACTTTCCCTAAAGTCGTTTCTAATGATAGCCATTCTCACCCTCACCATTGTGCTCTGCTGATACAGGTAAGCCTATTTTCATTGTATAAAAGAAGTTTGTATTTCCTATTACCATTTGACTTATGTGCAGGACACTTTGTATTTTGAATTATGTTGACTCGGTTTGAGACAATCTCAAGATGGGTGGAACAACCCCAATATGAGTATATTGAGTCAGCATTCGTTTGCCTTCAGATATTAACCTTTTTTGCCTTGTACCCTGTATTTACTTGTATTATATTGCTGATATTTGGTCGACTCTTGATCGATGTCACTTTTGCTGTTATTTATTGACCGAAATTATCATGTTCGGTTTTGTATTTCATTGATTTCCCGATAGTATTGGAAGATCCATTTGTGATTGCCGATTACCATTCTGTTATGACTGCAGTATTCACTTAAATCGGTCACTATACTCTCAGTCCGTGTACAATTATATTTTCCTCTTGGTTGATTTCCGATTACTTTGAATATTCTTGTTGCATACTTTTTTATATGATACCTCGTGGCCTAAAACTTCGATCATTCGTATGACATGACCAATAATTCATACATGCACGTTTTTCCGTAAATTAACTGGTCTTGTTCACGAGATTTCCAATATTTTGATTGTCTTCCAAATTGTGTGTGCATTACCTTCCTTTTCTGTTATGTCCCGTGACATCCCGCTGACTATTAATTGTGTACAGCGAGTGTGTACAAACCACATGGAACTTGCCCCAGGATGACCTTGAGTAAGGTTACCGCATCGCGCAATGCGCTATAGGCCAACACAATTGGGTTTTGGCCAAGTCAATTATTCCCTGATGTTTTGATTAGCATTTTATGGTATTTACCACTGTGCGGAGTACTGACCGTGGTTATCATGTTCTGGGTGAACTTTCGATCAATGTATAGTTAGCTGAAAGTATCATTCCACTGAAAATGTGTTCTGGGCGAACATCCCAAAAGGATATGCAGTTTTACCTCTTTTCCTTTTTCTGTAAGCATTCTTTTAAGCGTTTCAAATTTTAGTTAGAGATATTGCTTTTTAGATTTTTAGTTCTGTATACAAATATGTTGATCCTCGATAATTGAGAAAAGCGATTAAGACCTCTGGTGAGAAGGCTGTTCAGATTGAGTGCCCGTTTACACTATTAGGAACGTTGTACTTTCCCTAAAGTCGTTTCTAATGATAGCCATTCTCACCCTCACCATTGTGCTCTGTTGATACAGAGAGTACTTTCCATATAGGTCATGCTTTGGGGAGCCGACCCGGTTCGCCTCCCCACACACCTGTCCCATTCCCCTGTTCGTGATATCATCGGAACTCGGTTTGTGTGCCTGAACCCTGATCTTCGGACTCGGAGCCACCCCCGTGTCAAGCCTCAGTCAAGTCCATCAAGCCACACCCAAGTTCTGATGCAAGCGCCAGAAAACCCAGCTAAGATCCATAACCTGTATTTATAATATGATGTATTTGCCATTTTGTTTCTAATTGAATTATCGTGTACCATATCAGTGCTAATCCTAACTGGATGAACCCTTGTTTATTTAGTAATTCCTGTGCCTATTCGATTCAAGGTACTTCTTTATTTTACATTTTTCGGATTGAGTTTATTGCTCATGGATGTAGTCAAATTTTAATTATTGTTTAGCGATTCAAGACATTCATTCAATTGGGATTACTCACTGATTTGGCTTCTGAACTGAACTGCACCATTTGATTTATTTTTTATCCTCAATTCTATTGTTGTATGCACTGTATATTTTTTGTGATGACCTTGGGGTGATGAATATTGAATTACAACATTTTATCCCGAGAAAGAGGATCAACGTAATAACTTGCTGTCCGTGTGGATTTATTTCTGAGCAAAGTTCCTTTAACAAAACTACGAACCTAGCAGGAACCCATTAAACGTTGGGACAACCTGTGACAGTAGTATTTGAGAACCAAACAATGCATTTCAACAGCAGTTTTTAAAATGTCGCAGCTTTGGTGTCCCTTTTACACGTGAAACTGTGAACTATTTAGGACACCATACTGTCGGGAAATTAGTCAGATGTTTCATCCTTTGCTATACCAAATATATTTAAGTACAAGTACTATAATTTGAGCAACTAAAATCATTTGTATATATTTTACTGTTGGTAATACTAGGGAAACAAATATCACAATGTAAAGAGGGACACCAAAAGTCATTGGCCCCCACATTTATGGAATCACCCATATACGTTTAGTCAACTATAACTACCGCGCTGTACTTTAGACTGGCTCCACGCAAAGTTAATATGCATTATGCAAGCATACTCAGTCCGTAGCCAGACCGTTAGTATTGTTGCGCCGGTGCCGGACGGTCGATTGTTCGTAGCGTTTATTCGTTCCATGCTGTGCGCCCTCTGACGGTACGATTAGACCGACTCATGGGCTCGCACTATCGTCTTGGGAATCCTGCACCAGCGGTATAACTTTTTCGTTATTTCTCCCTAGGATTTCCTAGGGGGACAATCAGCGATCGCAAAACGTACATGCATACAATTATGTGATGACCTGAATATATTAACAGGTCAGGATCTTGGGCTAATGTAAACATGCATTAGCCTTTTAGAGGTATGGCGGACACAATAGGAGGGCGCTATTTGATTTGGGTAAAACCTTTGTATGTATACCCAAATCAAATAGCGCCCTCCTATTGTGTCCGCCATACCTCTAAAAGGATAATGGCCATGTCACACGTCACCGAGCGCGCGATATGCGATACGCGATAATCGCACAATAATTACAAGCAAAAAGTGACTGTGACTGGGATGGGAACGACCGTTTCGTGTGTTCATGGAGGAAGGGTTTGTGCTCCTTCCTCCTCCATGGTGTGTTTGCCGACTAGGTTCGGCAAACACTTAATTTTTCAACCTGTGCCTTTCTGTTTTGATTTCAAGAACAACTTCGCCTTCAGTGTACAAAACCTCTCAAGTTGGCTTTGGATGCTCCCCAATCGAGGCCCTTTTTAGCAGTCGATCGAGGACGGGACTGTAATTCTTGAGTCGGAGTCTGTCTACAATCGGACGAGTATGCGGTCAGGCTCTAGAGTGAAAACGAAATCCTGCACTGTTGTATTTCTATTAAATTTAAATGGACCTGTATGAATGGTTTAAATTTAGCTTGAAAATTCCAGCTCTATAGGCTCATGGCGAATCTCACATCCAGCTTGAGTGGTTGGGGCAAATAGGAAAGAGTGGTTGAGGCAAATATGAATTGAAATAGGGACTGATTTAAAAACCATCATAAACACTGACTTGTATACCCTTACCCCCCAGGCCAGCCTGTGTGGCAATTCATACTGAATTTCAGAGTACGAATTTCACTTTAAAAAATCGTCCGTGATTCTCGACAGTGCTTTGAGAGTATTACTATAATTGTGACATAAATCACACACGTAACGTGATGCACTGGAGAAGTATATTCCCAACGATATCCCCAATAAAAACCATAAATTTCACGTTTGTTTAACAGAGATATATGTTTTGCATGTTATTTGTTCCTTATTCCAAAGATCCCAGGTATGTTTCCTCCGCCAACTTAGTTTTGCTCATTGTGCAGATCTACAGTTTACCCTTTGTGTTGTACAAGTGACGTCAGATCAGTTTCTATTGTTTTAAGCAATGAGGCGCTTATTTTCTTTTGCATAGGCATAATGGTGTTGCGTAATTGATTTGCATACTAGCCTTTTACAAGCAGTGATATTCGTTGATTTCCTCTATTGCTGTCATAGTTTACAGGAGATTCTTTGGAAGCGGGGTTTTTACAAGAATGCGAATCCCATGGATTTGAAACTCACGACCAACTTGAAACCTTCCTGGTGAATATTAGTGTGCAATATTTTTCTGGGTCAGATTCACGAGTTCAAACCCTCTGTAGGTTGTGCTTCGATTCTGTATAGCAGCAATTTATTAACTGAACCAGCGATCCCAGTGATTTTCGAATAGTGCATAATTCAATAGCTTTTAATCATATCGATACCAATTACTATAGAAATATGCCAAGAATCGATACTATCTACTTCCGACTTTACCTGACAATGTTACAAAGAAATCAATAAATATTACTTTAAACAAACTTTGCACGCCTGATTTTATAATGTGAGTCTTGGGAAACTTCTTGTGCACACATATTTCTGGGGTACATCTGACAGAAAACCCCGGAAGAGATATTTGAATGGTTCGTATTCGACGTATTGTCATAGCGTTTGTACAGTATTTTGGCAACATGTCTAGTACTAGTAGCAGCCCGATGTAAGACAATCTCACAGACACTATTATCAATGGCTACGGCTCTTCACCGTAGCCTGTCAATTGCCAAATTTAAAGCCGTAGCCACAACAGATCCGATCCGAGCAACGGCTCAATTATACTGTGCGACTGCGCTGCAGTGAATAAACTGCCGGCGGACAAAGGTTCAGCTGTGGTCATAATGGATCGTCATCAGTACACTGACGAGGCCCACCGCCAGTTGAACAATCATACTAACTACATCTGCCTTGACTCTGACCCCACAGTACATTCTCTCAAGAGATACAACAGGTGCTTGACGATATGCGATCACGTGACCAGCTGTCCAAGAAAGCTCATAAATTTCTCTCTCCCTCTGACTGTAGGACTGCCAGATTTTATCTCCTTCCAAATATTCACAAGGCTGGCAACCCCGGTAGGCCCATTGTCTCTGGTAATGGTTCACCCACAGAACGTATCTTCCTGTTTATTTACAGTTTTCTCAAACCCCTCGTTCTACAGATGCCATCATACATCCATGACACCCCAGACTTACTGCGCAAGCTGGAAGGAATCAAGAACAAGATTCCCAGCACAGCCATCATTGGGACTTTTGACGTCTCATCCCTGTGTACACCAACATCCCCCATGAGGAAGTTATTCGTGCCTGTTCCGCGACCCTGGCCAAGGCAGGACACACAACCCCACCCATCAGTGATATTGGCACCCTCATGAGACTTGTACTAACCAAGAACAATTTTTCCTTCCTAGGTAAACACTATCTACAGGTTCACGGTACAGCCATGGGCACTCGCATGGCTCCCTCCTTTGCATGCCTCTTCATCGGCGACCTCGAAGAGCGCATGCTTGCCTCAGCACCATGTCGCCCCTGGGTATGGTGGAGATATATTGACGATGTATTTTTCATCTGGACTAGTGATCAGGATAGTCTGGAGACTTTCATTAATCATATTAATTCCTTCCACAGGACCATCGAGTATTCAGTGCATCAGACCAACTTCCTGGATGTCACCATCCGCAAGGAAGACAACTCGGTAACCACTGATCTGTATTCTAAACCCACAGACACCCACCAGTACCTCCACTCCTCCAGCTGTCACCCCATGCATTGCAAGATAGGCATAGCATTCAGCCAGGCACTTAGACTCAGAAGGATTTGTTCTAATAATTCTGACTTTTCCCGTTATGTACAGGTACTGAAGAATAACTTGGTTGCCAGGGGCCACACAGCTCCCCCAAAGTTCAACGTGCTATCGCCAGAGCAAAATCTATCACCAGGGATTTGGCTGTCAAGGAAAAGACGCCCAGCACTAATTATGCCGACCCCAGGATTCCCTTGGTCACCACCTTTCATCCTAGTCTCCCTCCCCCTTCGTAAAATAACTAATAACAACCATCATATCCTTTATACTTCAGATCGCCTTGCCCGTGCCGTCCCTGACAACTCAGTATTGGCTTAATAGGCGCCCCCGCAATCTACGAGACCTGATTGTCCGAGCCGAGGTCCCCACCTTGGCTGCATCCCCTCCCACACAGCATGGTACATTTAAGTGCGATTCCAGGTGTGTTGTTTGCCAGACTCACATGCAGGAGTCTGACTCCTTTTCTGGCCATTCATCTGGCACTACTCACAGAACCAATGGCAACATTACTTGCAACACATCTAATGTCATTTATCTCATTTCTTGCAGGGTTTGTGAAATCCAGTATGTCGGGGAGACCACAAGAGCACGCTCAAAAAGCGTTTCTATGGCCATCGATCGACTGTTAACACCAAGAAAATTGACACCCCTGTTGGTCATCACTTCAACTTGCCTAACCATTCCATTTCTGATATGATTCTACAGGGCATAGAATCACTTGGCCACCGCAAGGACTCAGTTCGCCTTAGCAGAGAAAAAGTGTGGATGAAACGTCTTCGGACTTTTCAACCACATGGTCTCAACATCCAGGAAGGGAATGATTAACTCTTAATTTGCCCATTGTCATTTGTTTACAGATAATCCTCCTGACAAACCTCTTGGGGTAGCTTGCCCAATTGGGGTTGTCTTTCGATTTCCTGTTTATCCTGGCCACTTCCCTTTGTTCCTTCTCTGCCCTATTACCACCTTCTATTTACCCCCCCCCCCCCTCCACCCCCTTTACCACCCTCCTTTGTCCCATTTCCCCAGCTTCATCCCTCTCAATCCCTCCCCTCCTTCACCTTACCCTAACCATACTTCTTTGTTCCTTTGTTCCTTTCTTCCTTTCTCCTCCCTTTGATGTTTACCCACTGCCGGCCAGGCTCCTTTGCATCCATCTTTTGTGTTTCTCCACCCACCCCCTCATGCATGTGTGTTCCCTACATGTGTATTTCTTGTACATCATACATGTACTCTGTCATTTGACTTTGAGAAAGAACTTGCTTAAGTTCGAAACGTCAGGCCAGCTAATTTTGTGATTAATAAACTAAACTGATACACCCGTACCCGCATTACACCTCAACATAATTATACACTGTGGCCACTCCTTGGGATTTTTCCCAAGATCTTGGGAATTTTGGTGGACAAAATATAGATTGCACATGCGCAAAGTGCTTCTAAGCTTCCGGCGCTCTGTTAAATGAATTTGTACAGTGTTTTCCATTGCCATGTGAATTCTTGGGAATTTTACGGGATGAATCATGGGAATTTCAAATTTGATGAGTGGCCACGCTGAACATAATTATGGAACGTCGACCGGCCGGTAGAGGGCACCAGCACAGATTTTGCTGTGATTGTAATTGCCATAAAAGCTCCAGAATAAACGGCCTAGAGCCCTCGAAATCCGAGAAAAGGAGTCCCCGGTATCATCATTCACTTCAGGCATGTAATCAACCCAACCAATTAGGTCAACGCTACATTGGAGGCAGCGGTGGCACGTCTGGAGAGAGAAAAAGAGGTAAAACTCCGAGGTTTTTTCTTCGTCATGAATACACTGGGCAGGGATAGTCTGGTGTCCGACTCGCCACACGGCGCGGACACAGGCTGGGGATACTCCTAGAACTATGAGGTTCCTGACATGAACCTCATAGGAAGACGCCGATTTTTCCCATAGGCTAGTACAGCAAGAATAAGAACGTCATTTCCATGCAACACGAGTCTACATTTTTCGCCGTGAATTACTTCATGGCTGCCCCCCCAAAAAATAATATGCCGCATTTACCTCCTCACCTCGGTTGCGCCAAGTCAATTTTCGCCTGAAACGGGTCCAATTTGCGGGAAAAAAATAAAAAAAAATGCAGTCGTTCCGAAGCGATCACACACGCACACCATCGATTAAGCCGCACACACGAAGCTAGCTCCTGTAAGATATCCCAGCATGCATCCAGCCGGGTAATGTGCGGGGGAGCCGTGGGTCGGTCAAGTCATGATTATTCATCGAAAATTCGAAGCGCGGTATACGGCAGGCAACTGCCGCGTGTCCGTTATATACCGTCTGCGACGACAGGCAATGCATGCAGACGGTATATAACGGACACGCGGCAGTTGCCTGCCGTACCGCGCTTCGAATTTTTGATGAATAATCATGACTTGACCGACCCACGGCCCCCCGCAAAACAGGAGCTTCGTGTGTGCGGCTTAATCGATGGTGTGCGTGTGTGATCGCTTCGGAACGACTGCATTTTTTTTTCTTTTTTTCCCGCAAATTGGACCCGTTTCAGGCGAAAATTGACTTGGCGCAACCGAGGTGAGGAGGTAAATGCGGCATATTATTTTTTGGGGGGGCAGCCATGAAGTAATTCACGGCGAAAAATGTAGACTCGTGTTGCATGGAAATGACGTTCTTATTCTTGCTGTACTAGCCTATGGGAAAAATCGGCGTCTTCCTATGAGGTTCATGTCAGGAACCTCATAGTTCTAGGAGTAAGGCTGGGATAGGGCCCCACGGAGCGTAGGCCAAACTGGTGATAAGACTGGCGGACCGTTTGTCACTTTGAGCGAGCTAGAATCCTTCCTAAGGCCATGAAAGTATGAGTTTACTGTCCGAGACATTTTGAGGCACAATTGCAGAATACCCCGCCACACTCCTCTGTCCACCTCCTAGTACTAGTACTACTACTACTACTACTACTAGTACTAGTACTAGTACTAGGTCAGCGTATTGGGGTCGATCGTCATGTATATCTGTTTGCGTGCAAAAGTGCGTTGCAAACTTGCGCTGTTTTACCTTTTTTTGAAGCTCGAAAAGTTACTCTGATGAGGTGATTTCGGAGAGAAAAGATGTTTCCAATAATATATTTCTTTTGGATGGTCGCCGTATACAAAAAAGTGAAATCGAGTGTTGAAAATTATGTTTATTTTTAAAAAGTTGTGATCGCAGTCGCCCAGAAAGTGGCCATCTTGTTTTTAGCACGTGACATTCACTCGTGTTTTGTGACGAGATTTGCCGAGATTTGGTCGGATAAAAATAGAAATGACATCATCGTAAAGACGAAGAAAATCTCTTTCGACTCATACCACGAACATATACGTTCGTTTGTGTTTTGCCTTCCGATTTTGGAGATCTTTTCAGACGAAATAAAGGTACAGATTTTCATGATTTTGGGCTGCTAAATCATTAAAAATCTCACATGAGGAGTTCATGAAAGACTAAAAAAGGGGTAGTTTCTGAAAGAGTGGAATTTCAGGAGTTTGTGTAAACTGTAACTTGTTTTTTTGGTATGTTTCCATCCTCCATTTGTTTTGCGTTGCTGCGCGTTCTCCATGCAACTTCACCGGGCTACATCCCCCCTCTTATTTTGCCCCACCCACCCTTCCACCACGTAGCCGCCAACAGGGTAGTTACTTTGGACTTAGAATATTTTTCACCATCCTCCATTTGTTTTGCGTTGCGCCGTTCTCGCTGCAACTCCACCGCGCTACATACCACCCTCTTTTGTCCAGCTTGTTTAACAACCGCTTTGCCTTTGTACTTTGCATGGGCGGTGATAATCTACTACTAGTTCCGGCCGACTGCGTAGCCAAACAATTTGGGGGGGGTAATTTTCGAGTGGCCGGGTATTCTGCAATTACTCCCATTTTGAAAAGTGATGAGGCTTTTTTTCATTAGGCCATGAGAATGAAAGTTTTAGATTTGCATCCACCGCCCGCATGCTCCAAAACATCCCGCCGAAAAAGTTCATTATTTTTTTTAAATTCATTATTTACATAAAAACGGCTCTCCATCACAAAAATTCAAATTACAAATCATCAAAAAATTTCGCATAATACATAGGGGGCCTACATGTAGTACGTGCATGCAGTTACCGCCAACAAGCTTCGATATAAACACAGTACAGCGGTACCTCCAGTGCCAGCCTCGACTCGGGCGCGTTTGCGCAAGGCATGGTGGGAAGAATTACATACAGCACAAAAGAACACAATTTTCATGCACTGTGCACACAAAAACCACTGCAAAATTCACCTCAAAAATCCACCTGTGACTTATCACCTTTCTTGCACCAAGCAAAAGATTGCCCGAATCTGTCCTAATTAAAAAAAAAAAAAAAAAAAAAACGGGGAAAAGATTTCTGTTCCAGATTAAAGAAATTTGAATCACAAGAAGTAATAGTCCGAGTAACTTAGACCCTTTATTGCCTTTTTTAACATTTGGACATGATCTGGCTAAAGTAGGGTCCACTCCAAGGTCGATGTATGCCTTCGACTAAGAATTAATATAATTTGTCGAAAGACCCAACAAAAACATCCCATTTCACCGTCAAAATGACCACCAAAATGACCACCAAAAGGTACTAAGGTTCACTTACCATCCAGAAATTTACCGTTCAATTCCGGAGAGCACCAGCGGGACATGTCTTTTCGCTGTCTGTGTACATGGCGTTCAAATTGTGACCCCTCGACCTTACATGACGTCACCCCGGCGCGGCACACCGTGCGACAAGCCGTATGCCGGTGGCTGTTTCATAAAAGGTGCAACGGACGTGTCGGTCTGATTGGAGGCCGCTGCACACCGTCTTAAATGGAGATCAATGCTGCACATGCCCGTATACCGCTACCGACTATTATACCGTTCAGGAAACGGTCACCAGCGGCATACGATAAGCCGGGTGACGACAACCTTGTTCCCAAGGCCTACTTTATAGAGAGCAACTGTGGTGTCGGTGAGGGCGGTGCTCGACACCATGGGAACGAGTTTGGAGCGATGCATGCGCACACGGGACTGACATCACGCCAGGTCAAGGGGGTCAAGATATTTAAATCTATTCTTAGCGCAAGATACATGAGATAACATGTCCTGCGGGTGCTCTCCAGAATTGAACGGTAAATTTAACTTTTTATCCGGATGGAGTGAACCTTAGTACCTTCATCATAATCATGGAACTCCACATGTATCTCAGGTGGCGTATCTAGTATTTTGGTGGTCGTTTTGAGGGTGAAATAGGATGTTTTTGTTGAGTCTTTCGACAAATTATGTTAATTCTTAGTCGAAGGCATACATGGACCTTGGACCCTACTATCGCCAGATCATGTCCAAATGTTAAAAAAGGCGATAAAGGGTCCAAGTTACTCGGACTAAAGGAGTAACATGAGCCAATCACTTTACAGAACTGTTGATTATTCATGATTTTATCACAACCCTGTGATGAAGTGATGAGTAATGAATAGGGCCTACATGTAATGAATAATAAATAATGAAAAAAAGCCTCGTGCCATTTGAAAAATGTCCGGACGCAAATCTAAAACCTTCATTCTCATGGCCTTATTAATTATTCCATATTTTTCAATTTCCCGCCTTTGAACATGTTGAAAACGCCCGCCACTGAGTCACGTGACAAGTAAGTATGGAACGATTGGCTGCTCGGTCATCATCACCTTGGGACACCCCACGGCCCTTGTACCAGTGTACCGGGCGCTGGGCCCCACAGGGAACTGTGCTGTGCACGTCGGCCTGGCAGACGTTTTGTTCCACCCGGAACGTCGCCGAGCCGCGTCCGTCGGGGCTGGGCAGAAAATTACCCGTCCCAGTCGCTACTGCCTCCAGTTGACTAATTTTCCTTCTTCTTCCCCTGCAGGATGGAGCCGGCGAAGTGCCCCCACTGCGAAAAGACCTTCAACCGGAACAGTAACCTCCGGAGGCACCTCCGGACGGCATGTAGGGTGCTCCACCCGGAGCATCCATACACCTGCGACCGGGGGTGCGGGAAGACCTTCTACCGAAGGGACTTTCGGGAGCGGCACTATCACTACTGCACCGGAGTCTTCGTGGGGTCGGTGAGCACGGGGGTCGATGAACTTGACATTCACATCAGCAAGGGGGAACCGGACGCCACCCCACCTCCTCCCCTGCCGACGTCCCACCAGGGGGCCCGCAGCCACCCGGAGCAGCCCCCCCACTCAGCTGAACCGGGCGCAGGGCGGTCGCCCTCTCCACCGCACCTCACTCATCAGGGGGGCCACCAGGCCTCCGAGTCTTCCAGCGGGTCAGGGGACCACGTCCACCCGGAACGCCCCTCAGAGGGGCGATCATCCAGGCCGGGGAGCCGCGGCCGCCCGGAGTGCTCCCCAGGACGTGGCTGGAACCGGCGCCAGGCCTGGAGACACCGACCGACCCGGACGGAGGAAGAGGCGCGGACGAGCTCTCCTGCACCCCCCGATGCCCCCTTACCACAGTGGGATGGACGCCCCTTTCTTCTCCCGGCCGGGGCCATCGTGATTTTTCCAGACGGTAGGCGACTTCAGATGGACCAGATCGCGACCATCGTTCTTCATTTCCCCAGGACTGATGGGTGATTTTCCCATTGTTTTGTTTTTTTGCTGCGGGCGCCGTCCGGACCGGGTCTTCATGGGCGTCCAGTCATCGGTGCTCATTGCCTTGTTCGGGGACAAACAAAGGTCCTCGAAAGGGGGCGATGTAGTGCCGGTCGGTTGGCGGAGGGAGCTAGCACGGCACCACGGCGGAGCCGTTGCGGTAGAGCCCCAGCTGACCGGCCGGTAGAGGGCACCAGCACAGCACCACGGCGGAGCTGTTGCAGCGGTGTCCCTGCTGGTCGGCCGGGGGGACCAGTTGCCGAGAAAAGGAGTCCCTGGTATCATTCAGGTGTGTAATCAACCCAACCACGGTCAACGCTACAGTATTATTGGATATTACTAAGACCGTGGAGGAAGGAAAACAGAAAAGCGATGGAAAGTGCCTGCCAAAGCTTGTGATTGACCCGTTTTTGAACCCGGGGGGAGGGGGTACTCAGTACAAATGGCCACACGGGGGCGTGCCGCAAACATGGGTCGGATTTTTGAAAGTCCGGTATATCAATGACCCCTTTTTCCCCCCTGATTAGTGGTATACTCATCGGTTGTAATTCTATTCTCTGTATTGACATGGGAATTTTATCCCATATTGAGTGGTAGTAATAACGTTAAAGATCACCCGAGAGAGATCATTATTGCCGACAGCAAAATATTAAAATGTGTGCTTACGTATATACAGTGATTGCAAACATCTGCGTTGTGTGCATTATATGCTCACCGTACTGCGTATATACCATGTATAGTACCAGGCAGCTCGTACACCAGGCACGCGTGTCGAGTGTGCACATAAGCTTCCGACCTCTGACCACGACCTGCCGATTTGTACTTATAGGGGTGGCTGTATATGGTATTTGGATGGGTCAATATCTAGGGTTGGTATTTTATCTAGTATCATGGGAAGCTATTATATATTGGTTTATGCATGGTAGTAAAAACAAGTTCAAAGTGGTATAGCCATTGGTCTTACCTCAAAATCATGAGAGGCACCCCCAGCCTAAAGAAAGTGAGTACCCCCCTCCCCCCCGGGTTTTAAACATCCAATTTTAAAGAAAATTTTGAACGCTAAAATAAACCTACCCAATAGATGAGGACAATTTCAGATTTCTGTAAAGACTACTGACAACATCACTGACTGTATCTGACACACAACTCTGGCTGAAAAAACTGTAAATTTACTGGCTCGATCATTGCGAGAGGTACATGGGCCAATGCAAACACCCCCCCCCCCCCCCCACTGCTAATTAGACAAACTATTTAACAAGCTCATAATGAGGTACAACCACAGCACCCATGGCCAATGATATATTAAATCAAAGCTTATTAACCCCAACACTCTAGGTACATGTAGTGTGAAAAATTGAAGTATTCAGGACTGTTCAGATTAAAGCAGCAATCCAATGACATTCTGTGATTGTCAATATTACCAACTGTTAAAAAGTTGTTTTCAAATGAGAGCAATTTTACATCTTAAGCCTATTATATAACTTGACCTCAAATGACCTTTGACTTTAGTATGCGACCTTTAACATCACAATCGTATAAAGTACCGAAGTATGACAACTGGTTCCAAACAAATGTAAATTTCGACTGTTCCTTTAATAGCCAGTCATGCAAACACATACAATTATTCTGGTTCCAAACATTGCATTGATGTCATCACTTCGGTGCTCTATGACGGTTAACTGTTAACAAAATCCACCTCGGGGCCGCGTCGGCAAGTTCAACCCCGCGTCGTTTCATGCAAACCTAGCTACCTCAGCTCACCCCGGGGTTGGACATGAGCGTTTCACACTATAGTTTGTATTTCATCGACCCCCAGATGGCCAGTTAAATTCCTAACTTCCCCCTCGCTGAAAATAATTCCTGAGATTCCGGGAACACAACGACCAACACAAAAGAGGGGGGGGGGATGGCCTAGGGGGTTCCCTCTGCCACATATTGTGCTTCAGAATAATGGTGCTGCGCTTTCGGCCAAGCTGTATACAATTAACAATAGTGCGCGCTTTGACAGGACCTTTGGAATTCTTTTGGCGAGGCCACCTGTTTCTAAACCCAGGTTGTACGAAACCCTGCACGCGGGGAGACGTTTCACACTAGCCATTTTGCCCCGGGTTGAAAAATCTCACCCCTGGCCTGGCCCCGGGGCCGCCCCCGAGATCGCCCCCGAGATTTTGTCCAGTGTGAAAAGGCCTTATGACCCAAGTTCGACGTGTTCAGCCAATTTTACAACTTGATCTTAGATGACCTTTTACATGTATAACCCACGTTTGGTTCCAATTGGACTTCAACTTTTCAAATGAGAGCAAAAACTGTAACATACGGTCACACGGGCAGAATTCATGACTGGTAAAGTGCCCCAAACACTGATCTCTATGTAAACTGGATAACGCATCGGCTGTTCGCGTTGAGGCCACCATCCGCCATGTTATCACTCCCAATACAACAGGTTTTCCAACCTTGTCCCCAAGGTCTCCTTTCATCCTCGTTCTCCTTACATAGCGATCAGTGGTAAATTGGGAGTGGTAATATGGTGGGTTGTGGCTTCAGATACATGTACTTGTACAGCGCACAATGGCCAAGGAGCTATCCAGTTTATATAGAGATCAGTGGCCCCCAAAACATGAAAAAGTTGTATCTGTCTTGTGACATTTGACTAATTAAGTGGATATTCAGGGTATTTTATTGCTTCTAAATATTGTATTTTCTTTCAAAAATTCCATGTTTATTAAAAAATACGATGCAAGAAAACTGCATTTGAAATGGTACGTTTCTATGGTATTTTTTGTTGTCCTTATTTCCCATTTCTTACAAATGTCACCCTCAAAAAATGGAGTTGATATAGTGAAAATATACATGCAAGGTCAAAATATTTCGAATAAAAATTGAAACAATTTGTCGGAAAAGCAAAAAAGTCAGTCGGAAAAGGCCTTGTTTTTGTTCTGATTTTTTTTTCTTACTTTTAGTTCTGACCAAAAGCCCATAGACGCACTTTGTACACGAATTTTGTCGGCGGCACTTTAGGTCTTAAAAAACCTCAGATCTTAACCAAACTTTCCTCAAACATAGACCCTAAGCTGAAATATTATGTCAAAGAGTGACGTCATCTTAAAGGTGCATTTTTCAAGGGTCCATATCTAGAGAACGGTAGGTCCGATTTCCTTCAAATCTGGTATGTTGGTAGGCTAGCTCGTGTTATAGATGTAAATTGAGGTGACGTCAAGATGACGTCGTCATACGATTTTATAGTAATTGAAAAGTTTCTTAAAGCCATATCTCACCAACAAAACATGCTAAATTCAAAATTCTTTTTGTACATGTAATAGCTTTGTTAGCTCCTATATTTTTTCACATAAAAGGGAAAATGTGTGACGTCATCAAAAATGTGCTTTTTTGAAACGCATATAAGGGTAGGTCCGATCGTCATAAAAATTAGTGGGCAGGTAGATAGTGCTACTAGCATGTAAAATCCGAGGTGACGTCATCGGCTGATTTTCTATGAATGTGTTTGTTCTATCCCAAATCCCATAGACTTTGTACACGAATTTTGTAAGAGCCACTTTGGTCACTACACAACCTCAGATCTTAATCAGGTTTAACACAAACAGAGACCCTAAGCTGAAAATGTATGCCGAAGAGTGATGTCATCTTAAATTAGGTGCATTTTTCAAGGGCACATATCTAGAGAACCGTAGGTCCGATTGCATTCAAACCTGCTATGGTGGTAGACAAGTACGTGTTATAGATGAAAATTGAGGTGACGTCATGATGACGTCATCATACGATTTTACAGTAATATTAAAGTGTTTGTTAAAGCCATATCTCATCAAAAGAACATGCTAAATTCAAAATTCTTTTTGTAATAGCTTTAGCTTCTATATTCTTTCACATAATGACGTCATCAAAAATGTGCTATTTTGAAACACATATAAGGGTAGGTCCGATCATCATAAAAATTGGTAGGAAGGTAGATTTGAAAAATTAGTTACAGTGGAACCCTGATAATAAGAGCACTGTTAATACAACATCCGGCTTATAACAAGGAAACAAATAGGTCCCGAGTCTTTGTTTTCCATTACTGATAATACAAGGTACCTGTTATAACAAGGTAAATTGTAAAGTCCCAAGGACCTTGTTATAAAGGTGTTCGACTGTACATAGTTGAATTTGTCACATCCTAAGCTTTCATTTGGTGTAGGTTTGACCCCTGTGGCATTTTGTGTTCTCGAGATATCTTGACATTTGTATACTCCTATTTCCCAATTTATTGGAAGTGCGTTTAGAGATACAGGCCTTTAAACACAAAAAGTGCAAAGAAATAAGATAGAAGTAATTTTTATCAACATTTATCAATACATTGTATTAATGTTTCTGAAAATAAATTCTGAAAATATAGATATAACAGAAGCCAACAAACCAAAAACAAAAAAATGTCAGGCTTGGTCAGCCTGGCCATCGGTACCATGGCTTCACCAGATCTTACCAATGATCTTCTTAAGACTCATTCCGTAGGAAAAAGGCATACATACATATGTAAGAGTTTCCAGATGGATGTCTTGGAGAATTACCAAGCAGCTGTGAAATTCCATGACCCGATGAAAAAAGTAGTACACATACTTGATAACAATAAAAAGGATAATCATGACGTTCAGGCTGCTGTTCAAAACAGGTTTACCATACATGTATGTAACAGACCTACGAAGAGCTCCAAAAACTTGCAATTTAGTAATAACAATAAATATCAACAATCATGTGTTTTTGTGGTTTAGTTTCTAATTGCATTGAGTTTCATATCTTTTATAGCATTGGGAATTCTGTGGGACGGTTCTATGGACCATCCAACCATCCCCCCCCCCCCCTTACACCTGTGCTCTTTAACCTTGTGTGTGAAAAGGGACAAGCATTTTTTTCATTTCCTTGGAGAAGGTCCATGTTTTATCTACAGTTGATTGTACATGTAGCTCATTTGGAGCCCGTTCTAATCCATACATGGGATATTTTGGGAGGAATGCCTTTTGTGTACTTGTTAGGTTCTTTCTAGGGCTGTTCATTTTCGAATAATTTAGTATTCGAATATTCGATAGTCGCCGATCAAGTTTTTCAGTGCATGCCGCACCGTTAAAAAAAACATTGCACGTAAAAGCACGCCGGTGTTTTACGTATGGCGATTGATATTATGGACCGTTCAAATGGCATATTTTTGCATGCCCCTGTTGTATCAAGGGTTTTACGGACGGGAATGTTCAATAAACCTCCGTCCACGAAAAATTATGATCGACAAAAATGCGGCATTTGACACTACTAAGCGCCGTATCTTTTCAATTAAAATAGCATCCGAGTCGTATCTGTACATGTACGTGCATATATATCTTTTTGAATATTCGCTTGGCGATCGAATATTCGGGACAGCCCTAGTTCTTTTGACAAGAAATTCATTCTATTAGAAAATAAAAATAGTGCCCTCATTGTCTGACTAAACTGGAAAGATTTTAAGAGAATTCAAAACCAGTACCTTCTTTTTACTTCATTGAAACCAAGCAAGTAGATCCTACTTATACTGTTGTAAGAAGTATGAAACAAAGTTGAACTAGACATTTATTGCCTAGTTCCTTCAAGCCATTTCACCCTGGTCCTACATGATTCCAACTGGCCTGCAGCAGAAGTACAGCATCTGATGAGAACTGGGATCAGCACTGTAATTCTATACATGTACATGTACATGAATGTAGTCCATGCAACTGGTGCCTGTGCATTTAACCCAGCTTCCGTCAGACTGTACATGTATGAGTTTGCCCCATAGCAGTTGCAATCCTCTACAGGCTATCCGGGCCTTGCAAGTTATCACTGTTCGCTTTCAACCTCGTGTAGTTTAGCATCGATGCATACAGGACTATACTCCCCACACAAACTGCAATGAGACTGCATGCAGTCAGTGATAGTCTTGGTGACTTCCTCATGTACATCATCTTGTGGGCCTACGGCCATCAAGGCCATGTGGTGTGTCTCATTGCAATCATTGTGTTAATATCCCAGATTAAAGCTTGCAAACGCTCTATGACTTGCCGCAGCTGTTGATTCTTGCTTCGAACTCTCTGTAACAAACCAAGATCAATTAAACTTAGTTGCACTGTACTCATTCCATAATTCAAATTTAGGGCTGTTCATCCGAACCGAGTAACTGATCACTAATGTCGGGAACTGGTTCCAGATTATGGAATCAAGTACTCGTAGCCGAATTAAAGTATTACTTGGTAATATCTTAGACAATGAAAAAAGTATTTCAATGTTATTTGTGGCGAATTTTCAAAATAGAAACCTGCGTACATGGGAAAAACAAAACGGATTAAATGTTTGACGTTTGCGAAAATGCACTACACCATAACGCTATAGGCCTCAATGTACACACTAGCATCACATGTAGCATGCAGACCTTTATGAACAATATGAACATGGGATTGATTTTCTTTAACCCATGCCCAGGTACCTGTCCTTTTTTCATTTTGGTACCAGATTCCCATACGACCTGTAAATGCACACTGACCCCTACATGTACATGTAGGTGACTCCAGAAGTGTTTTTATTTTCCAAAGATGCAGGCTGAGGGAAAATGGAATGCTACGGGAACCAAGGGAGGCTAGTGTCACATAGATGTAATTAAGACAGTGTTTGGTTTATGAAACCTCATCCATAGTTAATGAAGATAAATTGAGCCTTTTACCTGCAACATACTTTTAGTTTACAGAAATGACACCCTCAATAAAAATGACACCCACAAAATTTGCTCGTGCAATCCTGGATATCATCGTGCACATTTTCCATAGAACCTACAGTTGGTATGAGTTTAGTCCATTGCTAGCCATTGGTTGGTACTATTTTAGCCAAAACATTCTCCCCAAAAAGGGAGTGGGTGGCGATAACACCTCATTCTGTCTGGAAAAGCAGAGTTACATGTACTATGGCTGTACTAGCTAAGGGCTGTCCCGAGTATACCGAACATTCGAATATTCGATCATAAACCAAATACTCAAATAGCTTTTTGCCGGTTTGAATATTCGAAAAAATCAAACTATGCAATTTCACACACGACTGTTATTTTCATCGTAAATTCACTTTTTTTTATTGTCAGAGGCCCCTTTTTTCTTGTTTACTGGTCCCATTCTTTTACCTGGGTAAAGCCCCATAATATCCATCGTTGCATGGACATTTGAACCGCCAAACTTTGTATGCAAGTTTTGGCCAGCGAGGATGGCAGCTGGCGTGTGTAAAACTTGATCGGCGAGTTTCGAATATACAATTATTCGGCCAAGTGCCGTTTCAAGTATTAAAATACTAAATAAAAAAAAACGGACAGCCCTAATCCCCTCCCCCCTTCTTTTTCTTTGTTTTTCTCCTCCTTGCTCAGAAATGTTTACCAATGGGCATGGGTTGTAGTGTGAACTACAGTATGCATTATGCTTTCCTTCTGAATCAACCACATCAAATTCCAACTTTCCATACTTAAGGGTGCAATTTATAACTGATCCCTCTCGTGACAATCTAAGAATTTCCTTTCAAACAGGTACTCTCCTATATGTTGGTCAGCTGGAATCAGTCTGACAAAAACATCTTGGGCCCAATTTCATAACTCTTACCACAAATTCTGTACAACATTTGCTTTTGCTGTAATTTTCAGAAATAAATGGATTTGGGGGGGTTAGTATTTTATAGCGTGCTTTCAAATACTGTCACACTGACCCGTTTAAAGTTTTCTGTGCATAGATGCTGGGAAAACTAAACAAATTATGTTCTTGTAGTCTGGTTCTCTTACCCTAAATCTACTTTGGACAAATTGAAGCAATATATAGAGTCGGGGAATTATCAGGTCGGGGAATTAGACTATTTCCAATAATTTTTCCAACGATATAGAAAATTTCCAATTTTCTTGAAAGCGACAGCACACCAGGTGCCATGATTTCACAGGATGCTTGAAACTATTTACTTAGAGTCTAGAACGGTATTTCATAATAATTCAGCAGTTTTGTTTTTTGATGTTTGCAAATGTTGTATATTACCTTTAAAGATAACCCTAAAAACAGTTTACTGTATATTTTGGAAATTCAAGGCGTTTGGTGTATGCTGCTGAATATATGGGGTATGGTTGCTGACCCAAGCTCTCACCTCCACAAGTTCTTTTTTTTCCCGATTGGCATTCTGGACCTTGTCTTCTGATCCCAGCCCTGAGAGGTCACTCAGACTGTCGTGTCCATCCTTCCATGGAATCAACTCCTATCACAACATTAACATACAAGTTTGTAAGGTACAATAAACAGCATTTAGTATGCGAACATCGAATCAATAACCTCTAGGGCTTTTCATTTTCGAATTATTTAGTATTCGATTATTCGAAACTTGATTTGACCGAATATTTGAATATTCGATACTCACCGATCAAGTTTTTTACGCGTCAGCTGCAACTGCATGGCACGCAATTACGCTGGTTTTTTTATGGCGGCGAATAATATTATGGACTGCTCGATCGACATTTTTGTGCATGTGCCTGTTGTATCAAGATCATTACGGGTACGTAACGTTCTGATAAGAAACCAAACTCCAGCCTGCCAAAAAGTTACCTTCGACACAAATGCGGCATTTGACACTGCTAAGCTCCGTTACGTTTCTACTAAAATAACATCAGAGTTGTATCTGTATGTGTATATATAATTTTTCAAATATTCGAACCGGCAAAAAGATATTGGAATATTCGGTTGACGATCAAATATTTGAATATTCGGGACAGCCCTACTAACCTACATGTACATAAAGCTACAAAATACTACTAGTAGTAAACTGTAGTATTCAGTACTCTCACCTATTGTGTACAATGCTTGTTGTAATTTTTAGTATTTGGTACATTTGTACTTCACCCCAAATAATGTACGTAGTAATATGTAGTCCTACTGTTTTTTGCTGGGGTTGGAGGCAAAATGTCTGTTTTCATCCAAGGCAGAAACAAAGCATGAACTACTGGTTTTCAGAGATGATACAATTTTTTTATCTGAGCCATCCAATTCATTGACACAAATATAATTTACCCAGTGACTTAACTATTACATAGAAGTAGTACTCTGTAGTTGCAAGTATCTTGACTGATGTCATGATACACTCAATCATCAAAGACAGAGAGACTCAGTGCTACAGAATGCTAAGTAGTATTTTGTAGTACATGTACACAGGTCTTCACCCCAAATGAATGCCTAGGATGTTAGGGTTAAAGAAGATATTGATTGCTGAGAGAAATCTGCGTATTTTGCAGTTTCATATAGATTAACCCCTTCCGTCTAGATGTTATTAACGGGGTGCTGGTATACCAGGGCTTGTGCAGCCAAGCGTACTGCACACAATAGGCAAACAATAGATTGAATATGTGCAGGAATGTGCATACAGATGACAGCCAGTCAGGTGGTCTTTTTCAAACCACAGCTATGGCCATCATCCGTATTCAAGAGGTTAAGATATTACAACCAATCAGGCAATTATTTATGCCATAAAATAAAATTTACTTTTGGGAGCTGTTTTTTTTACTGAGTCCAATCTACCCCACTGTGCCATTTGTCTAAATGGCGTCACTGGAGAAAGCATAAAAATGGTAAAAAAAAATACGACGTCACAACATGGAGATTTTGACAAAACCTGCCAGAACTACACAGCACTAGACAAAAAGAGGGCTCCGTGTTACAAATCATATTTTTACTATTTGTTTGCTGCCCTCTATAAAATGTACATAGGGGTGTGCATTTACGGGTAGTACAGGAATTGGGTAGCCGATTGAAAAAATCACAGGTACCTGGGTACCAGTTTCGGAAATTGCTGTTCAAATTGTTCGTAAAGGAACCGCACGTTACATCGGTGCATCAATGCAGCAAGATGCCTGTTCAGTGAGCTCTATAGCTTTACGGTGCAAATTGCATTTTCACAAGCGTCATAAACATTAATATGTTTTGTTTTTCCATGTGCCCTGCTTTTGGAAATTCCCCATAAATGACATTAAAAAACCTTTTTTAATGTCTGTGAAATAACTAATTAATGTGCTATTTCGGTTACATATGTACTCGATTCCATAATCTGGAACCTGTTCCTGACATTACGGTCAGGTACTTGGGTACCCCGTTCGGATGCACAGCCCTAGTATTACGTACACAAATGTAGCATACCAAAATCTTAATTTTGAGAAAAAAAAATCCAACTTTATACTGATTTTGGGCACATTCTGGTCTGTTTGTCCAAGCCAACCATGTACATAAGACACACAAGTGTTAGGTTTACCTCTGCATTACTCTGGTCCATTCCTCCAGAGAGTTGGTTGCACCTGTCATACAGTATGCGCAGTTTCTTGAAAAGATGATGAACAGTTTTGATTATATCTTGCAGCTTTGCTTGGTGCGTTGGATTCACAGGGGAGACCCCATTTGGTAACTGGAATAAAAAAATTAAAAAAATGATCAGCCCGATTAATCCGTGATTTTTATTGGACTTACTTTTGTCAATCTACCGCGACTTTTCTTTAGAATGACAAAATTAAGTCCAAAAGGGACACGCGGTAAACTAACGTCCCTGTCAATTTACCGCGACCTTGATGTAAAACAACCAGGCCGAAAGCGGTCTCGGAAGATATCCGTGTGGCCACGGAAAGTCATCGGGGACGATAAAAAGTCCAATGGAAACAGCCCCTCCATGTAGAACTACCGCGACCACGCAAAAACTACTCTGTAAACAACGTAACTTCCTGTATCGTTTGAACTACACAGCAATTATTAATAGCGTGCGCGCGAAAATTGTGGTATGGTTCCCTGCCTCCTTGTGTTTACCTGTGATTACATGTACATGTACATGTATGTGTACAGTGCAGTTGCGCTAGTTTGCAGTAGATCGAACTGACCGACGATTGGCCACGTAAGTGCATACAACAGCTATACGTTTTTCAATTCGTCCGTTTGCTGCTTGAAACATGGCAGATTTTATCGATTTTGTAGGAGATTTAATTGGGTTAGATGTCAGTGAAAATGTTGGGGAAGGCGGAGAACTGCCTCAATATGGAGGCCCACGTGGGCGTTATACACCATCCCTTTGAAACCCTCCTACATGTACATGTTGTGTTCATGAGCCCCCAAATTGCGATCAGCCCAACAGTTTTTGCTTGGCCCCAGTTCTTCTTTCTCTTGGAACTATATATACCACCAGTTGGGTCGGCTTTTTTTTTAGGCCTTGCAACTGGGCGGTACATTTGACGACGATGCCATATTTTCTACACTATACTTCGGTATGTGTATGGTAGTTGACTATACAATGCAATTTAGTGCGCAAACAATTACGCTAGGTCACCACATCTATCCCGTTTAGGTCAAAGGTGATTGTGCACAGTGCCCGCAACGTGTGACATTCTCTGCCAGCCTCGCAAGGCAAATAAACGTTCTGTCGCGGTTATAAAAGTCCAAATGGGAACGCACGGTAGAATTACGCGAAGGCATGTCGCAGCAAGTTTCTGCGAGGCCGTGGGAAAAAGTCCAATGGAAACACGGCTTAAGACATAAATTGGATGTAAATACAGGCCTGGAATTAACCCGTCGGTTTGTGAGTTAGCCACACCCATTAGACAAGCCTGTGGAATTTTACATGTATATGATAGTATACAAATAATGAATGTTTATGAGTGCGATGGTAAGAATAATTTCATGAGGTGACAGATTGAATGTTCCATTCCACGAGGCGAAGCCGAGTGGAATGGGACATTCCATCTGTCATCGAATGAAATTATTCTTACCATTGCACGAATGTGAAACATTCATTATTTGTTTTATACAACGCCTGAATAAATCCGACAGATTGCATGCATGGATTTCTTGGTGTAATGTTACAACGTTCCGTTTACCTTCTCAGTTCCGCATAAAACTGCGACAAAAAAATGTCGAGTTCCGAATCAGTTAAAGCTTCAGTTGTTGCTCCTGTGTGTCTTGCAAATTCATCTAATCGTTTCACTGCATATTTGATTTGTCTCTTTGTATTTGGAGCGTCAGCATCGCCTACGAGTTCCAATATTTCGTCGTCTGTTAGGAGAACAAACCGCGGCAGTTCGGGAAACTCGGCCGCCATGTTGTAGCGCCACTATAGTGACCGTGAAATTAGGGAAGTTCTTTTGGTTCTATCAATGCGCGCGCACCGTTTGATAGAACCATGTGATAGAACGTTTTGGGCGGTGCGGGTTCGCGTCGTGTGATGGGTCGAATAAATCAATGCACGTGATCGACGATCCACCAATCGGATGGCTGGGATTTATTCAGGTGTTGTATAATTTTGAATGTCCGGATGTCAATGCTTCGGTTTTTTCTCATATCACCATTTATTACACATTACGGTAGAATTTTTACACTCAGACTTTGGAAATAACTGACCAAAGAGAATGTGGGCGACTTCAGGGCAATTTCTACCTTTAACCCTAACTCCCTATTGGGTGTGTGGATAATCATATTAGAGGATTCAGGATTCAGGAGTTAGCATTAATGCTAATTAATTTCTCTGCGGCGTTTGCCATGAATGACCATCAAATCTTACTCAGACATCTGCATAGGCGCTACAGGCTCTGCACTTGACAAGTCTAAATGTGAGAGTGTGAGAGTGCAGCAGAGATTGCATTTAACATGTGCCTATTCAGACAAACTATATATTACACCCCCTTTTTAAAACAGTTCACGACACAAGTGTGTACACATAGTCCTACTTTCCCAATACGTGCGAGGACAATGCTTTGTGTTTCCTATTCTTCCTTTAATATAACCCAACCCCATAGACTAAGCACGTACTTCTACGTGCGAGGGCCGATTTCAACAAAAGACTTGACGTGCGAGGACTGAAAGGTTTCTTTGTATTTCCTTTCTCCTCTTGTCCTCGGAGATATATACAGAACCTGTTCACTTACCTGAACATGCATACATGTATCTGCATATATTCAGATTTTATGTTATCTTTTTACTAAACTAAAATGAAATTGGGCAGTGCTGGAGGTCGTCCCTTTTTATTTAAAGGTACATGTACACTCATGATATGTACTGTACATACCTTATCGGGGTGTTCATTTACGGGTAGTACAGGAATCGGGTACCTATTTCAAAAAAGCATGAGTACCCTGGTACCCATTAAAGAAAGCCAATCCCAAAAATTTAATCTCGGAAATTGCTGTTCATATTGTTCATAAAGCTCTGCATGTTAATACTACCACATCGGTGCATCAATGCAGCAAGATTCAAGTGTGTACAGTTAGCTCTTAAGCTTTACGGTGTAAATTGCATTTTCGCAAGCGTCATAACTAATCTGGGTTTTTTGTTCATGTACCCTGGGGTTTTCATTTCGAAAATTCCCCACAAATGCATTCAAGACATTTGTTTGTTTTCATTGTCTGAGAAATTACCAAGTAATATGTTAATTTGGTTACGGGTACTCGACTCCATAATCTGGAACCGGTTCCTGATATATTAGTACTCGGGTATGCGGTTCGGATGCACAGCCCTAGTACCTTACACACTTCAGCTTACATTTTCTACCCGATTGTAACCTGCAGTGAATTGCAGCTATTTTACTTGGCCAAAAAATCTTGACAAATTAACAAGAACGGAATCAAAACTAGAAACTGGTGTTTGTGTACAAACACAGGGCTGTTTCGGGTGTTTTTTTTTTTTTTGTGGTAGTATGATTCTAATTCTTGATGAGATATCAATGGTAGATGAAACAAAATCTTGTTTTACATTCAAGCAATTACGTATCCTTAATCATAATTGTTTTGGAAATGTGAGCATACTTGCAGTTTGTGACCATGATGATGTCATTGTGATGTCACACATTTTGCACATTCATATGTAAGTACCTATCACCTAACAAATGTATTACAAATTGTTTTTTGAAATTAGCATGTAGGTTTGATGAGATATGGCTTTGGGGTTTAAAAACTTAAAAATTACTAGAAAATCGTATAATGATGTCATCATGACGTCATGTAATTTTTGTCAATAACGCCTGCTAGCATACCTACATATCACGTTTCAATTTCATTGGACTTGTAATTCTGTAGATATATGGCTTCGAAGAATCCACCTTTAAGATGACGTCACGTGACATGTGATGACATCATCATAATGTCATGTCAATTTTCATCTATAAACTTGCAGACGTACCTAGATATTACATTTCAACTTAATCGAACTTGTACTTTTGTTTATATGTGGCTTCAAAAACTGCCCCTTTAAGATGACGTCAGGTGACATGTGATGAAGTCATCATAACGTCATGTCAATTTTCATCTATAAACCTGCTGGCCTACTTATATATTACATTTCAACTTAATCGAACTTGTAATTTTGTTTATATATGGCTTCAAAAACTGCCCCTTTAAGATGACGTCACGTGACATGTGATGACGTCATCATGACGTAAAAGTTCGGCGCACATTCTGAGCAGTTGGTGTATGCCTACGACTTGTCTAACGACTTGAAAAAAAGACTAGAGATCAACTCTTTATAGACAGCATGCCACATGAAAGCCATGGTTTCTGTCCTTCCCAGAATTCCTTTGTGTTATATTGAATTTGGTCACAATTTTCAGATGCCTGTTATTTCTTAATACTTGAGTGAGCCACGATCACGAAATTGTTGAATTAGGTAGAGAAAAATTCAATGTATAAATTCTTTTAATCGGACCGACCCTTACATGCGTAAAAAAAAAAAAATTGATGACGTCATTATGACGTCACAAAATTTTCGCCTTTTAGGGCATATCTTTGAGACATACCAAAAGCTGTATCAAAAAGAATTTTGAAAATATCTTGTTTTGTTTGCGAGATATATTTAAAAGAATGTTACGATTTCAAAATTTCAAAAATTCATAACAAATCACGTGATGACGTCATCATGACGTCACTTTGGATTTTGCATGCTAGTGCCAGTATCTACCTACCCACCAATTTTCATGACGATCGGCCCTATCCTTATATGTGTTTTAAAAAAGCACATTTTTGATGATGTCATCATGACGTCACACATTTTTTTCCTTTTTAGGGCATATCTTTGAGACCTACCAAAGCTTTAACAAAAAGAATTTTGAAAATATCTTGTTTTGTTTGCCAGATATATTTAAAAGAATTTTACGATTTTCAAAATTTCACAAATTCATAACAAATCACGTGATGACGTCATCATGACGTCATTTTGGATTTTGCATCCTAGTGCCAGTATCTACCTACCCACCAATTTTCATGACGATCGGACCTATCCTTATATGTGTTTTAAAAAAGCACATTTTTGATGATGTCATCATGACGTCACACATTTTCTCCTTTTTAGGGGATATCTTTGAGACATACCAAAGCTATAACAAAAAGAATTTTGAAAATATCTTGTTTTGTTCGCCAGAAATATTGAAAAGAATTTTACGATTTTCACATTTCAAAAATTCATAAAAAATCACGTGATGACGTCATCATGACGTAAATGTTCGGCATACATTCTGAGCAGTTAGTCTAAGTGTCTGCCAAGTTTAGAGGCAATCGGGTGCACCAAAGTAGCCAAAGTGCCGGTAAGAAAGAAAACGTGCACAAATGCTATGGGCAAAAAGTCTGAAAAGGAAGAAAAAAAAAAAAATCTTAACGAAAACAAGGGCTGTTTTGGAAAAGTTTCCAAAACAGCCAAAAAAGAAAAAAAAAAAAATCTTAACGAAAACAAGGGCTGTTTCGAAAAACTTTCGAAACAGCCAATGATAACGTTTTCCTAATTTCTGGACACTGTGTGCAGAGTCCCTATAATCAAGTTGCATACTTCACCTGCATTGATTTCATGGCATTGAAAATCTCTGTAGTCTTGGCGACTATGTCTTGTACAGTGTCCTGGCCCATTCTGCATAGTGTGACCGAGGTGACTTCTCCTCGAGCAGTAGGCATGGAAGAGTTGCCAGTTGGATTCTGGTTGCTACCACCGACAGCAGATGGTTGACTGGGTGTTGTCATGGTTACAAGTGCCTGCATACATGAAATGAATAACGGCAAGTGCATATTATTTTAGGTTACTCTGTAAAATCTGGGAAAAAAATCATGTTTTGTTTACACTTTTGGTGCCATAACCTTTGTGACACTACGTGAACAAAACTTTGGGACAGAGAAAAATTTCAAATTTTGTAGGTGGCAGGTTTCTACATCCTTTGCAAGGTCAGAGAACCTCGATCCTACCATGCATTGTGAGTGACGAATGGCACCACTCTACAAAGTACACGGGTATGGAAATATGTACATATGGAAATTGTTTCGTCTATACTCAATACAAATACTGAATCTGTACCAAGTGTTCATATACACGTTTATTTCTGCCTCATTTTCCACATTTTTTGCAGAGACATAAATCTTGAAATAACGGGTTATGCCACATGTTTAGACAGTTGTTATCAAGAAAGGTTGGTTCTTTTCCATGATTTTACTGTTCCTGACCTCACTTATTTGCATTAAAGTGAAAGCTTTCCAATTCTTCTCGGATTAAACATCAAGCAATCCGAACCTTTCTCAATTCGACATTTGTTAAATGACAGAAAACAACCCCAAACTTGCCAAACCTCTGCTGAAATGATTTGTGTTGTGTACTGGTACAGTATCTTGGAATACCCCAGCCCTCATACCTTATATTAGAGCTGGGGCCTAATACCATGTGTTTCCCCCATAACCCAGCCCTAATACCATGCATCTGGCTTTGTATCAGTTGCAAAACTGAACAGGCCAAGTTAGCATTTCAGTCCAAAATCTGCCCTTTTCTCCCCCGTATCACACCCATTTCCATTAAATGTACATGTAGTGTACACGATTGGTAATCCTCCAATTTTGTTCAACTGAATTATTACTAGGAAATACCTTACTAGACTAAATTAATAGTAGTCTCAATCATCCTGTGAAATGATGGCACCAGGTGTGCTGTCGTCGTCAAGAAAAGTTGAAATTTATATAGTTTTCCAACGATTTCCGGCCGGCAATCGTTGGAAAACTGCCCTGTAGCCTTTAGTCAAGGCGCGCATGGCTTCCGGAACGATCGAGTGGCGCGCCCCGGTCATGCTGGCATTATCATGGCACGTCACGCGTCCAGGTAGCCACGTGCGCCTTGACTAAAGGCTATCATCTGCCTAACGGTTGAAAACGGGCGCCATTTTTCTCTCATTTTCTTCGCCATCCAACAATGCAAAACTTAAACAGGTCAGTGGAACGATATTTCCTGTAAAATACTAACCCCCAAATCCACCCATTTCTGAAAATTGCAACAATGACCAATCATGTACACCACCTTTAAACCTCAATTGTCCACAAACACAGCTTTGAAGAAAGAATTTCCAATATTCAGCAAAAAAGAGCAGTGCTGAAGTTGACACAAGCTTCCATTTTGATTAATATTAATAAGTAAATAATGTACGTCTATGACATGGCACCAGACTGAAGTCTGCTAAATGACCACTCATGTCATTTCTTTTCACACATATACAAAAATCTGGCCTCAGGCCGTGTCCGAAATGGGCGTCTAGAGCTACAGCTACGGCTACGTCACGCGTAGTTGTAATGGACGAACACCTAGACAATAGCCCTAGACAAGTGATTCGGACGCAGCCATACATTGTAGCCAGACTATGGAGGTAATAAGTCCTGTATCCAACATCATTAATTTTCACATATAAAAATATATGTGCACAAAATGCAAAGAGGCCTTGTCAACTGCTTGTGAAAATTAACTTCACTACATGCTTCTCTATTTTTTGGTCTCCATTGGTGGCTCATACGACATTGTAGTCCGAGTAACTTGGGGAAAGATTTTATTTTGATGCCCCCACCAAAATGGATCGGAAACAGAAAAATAGGTCAAAATAACCATCCATTTGTGTTTAGAATTGCACAAACAGACAGCACAACCTTTAAGTTTGACAGTTTTGTCAGGAAATTGTTGTGCAATATACGGTGTAGGGGAAGAAAGTTGGTGTTTACTGTGTTATGATGTTCTTGGCACAGTGTACGATCACTCAAACTGTACACATACTTGTTTATTTCTGCCTCACTTTTTACATATTTTTTCTGACCTAAATCTTGAAATATTACAATGTAGATTGTGCCACATTTGTTTAGAAGTTGGAGTTTTGCGCAAGTTTATTGTACTCCCTCCTGATGAGTTCATATCCCTATGAATGGATTTCATTCAAAGGGAAATTAGCTCAGGAGGGAGTACAATAAACTTGCGCAAAACTCCAGATTGCGCTCGAGATTTCCAAGATTTTGCTGTTCCTGACCCATTTTGGTGGGGGGGGGGGGGCTACTAAAGTAAAATCTTTCCTAACATGGACAAAACATATCATGTACTAATTGGCTTTTTCTTTTTTACTTTGGGGGCATGATCTGGCTATACATGTAGTAGGGTCCAAGGTAAATGGCCGCAATCATCCTACATTGAACTGAAAGTCTGAAAACCCCCGACCCCCCCCCCCCCCCCCCCAAAAAAAGAAGATAAGATTTCACCCTTCAAACGGCCGAAAAAATACTGGATACGCCACCTGAGATACAAATTACATGTACAAGTCGAGTTCGAGGATTAAGATTGAGATACTGAACTTAGGTTAACTTATGATTTTCATAAAAAGCAAAATTTCCCGGTTAATTCCGAGGGGCGGGAGCGTATTTTTTCTAATAATTCAGTTGAAAAAAAATTGGAGGATTACCAATCGTGTACACTACATTTATTAGAAATAGGTGTGATACCGGGGAGAAAAGGGCAGATTTTGGACTGAAATGCTAACTCAGCCCGTTCAGTTTTGCAACTGATACAAAGCCAAGTTAATACGTTATTATGGCAGTGATCGTGACTGACCTTACTCGACCTGGCATATCACGCATGACACAATGCATGCAATTGCAACTGTACAATATTGAGGCATAGGGGCCTATGCATTTGGATTGCTGTTATGACGTGACTTTGAATGTGACAGAGCATAATTTTGACAAGAAAATTTGCGTAGCAGTTATTGATACGCAATATTAATATTGCATAGCAGTTTGCTATACATTTGTACCGGTACATGCATAGCAGTTTTGTCCGTTTTGGCATTGTACAGCGTTTGGTTTGACACTTGTCACATGTGTGCCGAAAGACCTTTCAAGAGAGGGCGCTGTCCATCGTATGACTAGCCTTTAGTCAAGGCGCTCCTGGCAATTCTGGTCGATCACGTGCATTATAAAAAGGAAAAAAACGTTTCTTCAGCGATTTTTATATTTTTGGGCTTTAAATTGGTGTTTGTGGAATTGTTTTCTTCTAACTGGTGTGGACTTTTTTTCAGCGTAAATAAGTTTGAATTATGACAGTCTGATTCACAGCGCCCTCTGTTGGTAAGGTCCATTTTGCAGTACCCGGTTGAAGCATGCTCATGCTCACTCACGCTCAAGCGCAAACCACATCGCGCATGCATGGAAACAACACAGCGACGCAAGCCATAGTCTTGGGCCCAATTCCCTTGTGTTGTTATTTCGGCGTCCGCGCTCCAGATTCACTAACGTTGTGTCTTCTCTAAATCCTGGCTTCATGTGCGTTCTGGCCTCACGCATGCGTAGTTTACAAAATGCAGCTGGATCCACAGCCGTGTTTGCCAAACATGCATGATTTTGGATCGCGACAAGGGTTAGATAAGTTGGCAGGCAATTCTTAACTTTTTCTTTACTTTTCGACGATTATCCCTTGCTTTTCCGAGGGATCCAATCAGCGACCGAGTTTGAGCCTTATCATAAATTATTCATTACACGTCGATCGCGATGCGATGCGATGCGTGTACATGTTGCGTGTAATGCACAACCCTCGGGTCTGCACGTATTTGCATAACCGTCCATCATTATCACGTGATATGAATGCTGCATATACCATAGACGTCGCGCCCCCGAAATGCCAACTTATCCAAGACGTTACTACAGATCCCAAATCTGACCGCGCTGTCGGCCTGTGCATTGCAACTAGGCTACCTGATCACGCTGCCGGTGCATTGCAACTGCAAAAGTACAAAAGTATAATAGTAACGTCTTGAAACCAAGACTACGCAATCCAGGAAAATGTGGCTAAGGTTACGTTGCTGCTTGTAGCGGGCATCTTTGATTAAATTCTTTGATGAATACAACTCTCAGGAATTAGAACAGCGAATAATGTCACATTAACCAATCAGAAGAGGATTTTTGCAACCACGACAACCAACATGCGACCAATCACGTCCGCTCTAATGTGCCTGCTCTTCTAATGCCAGTAAGGGCTGATGCCCTTCCCACAATGCTTTGAGAATGTCGAAAAGGTTTATTGCCAACACACGTGGATATATTATACACACAACTTAACTTCTTCTTATGAAGTCTTGGATTCTCGATGTTGGCCGGCCGGCTGTGTACGTAACTTATGTTACTTTGTTAGGAACAATACAAATCTGGGAAATAACCACCATGACCACTCTGAACTGTGAAATTTTAGACCTACCGCACGCCGTACCTGTGAAAACCTGGCAGAAGCTAACGTTAGCCCGCGATTGATCAGCCTGCGATTTAGCTTTTTAATAAACCTTTTCGACATTCTCAATGCATTGTGGGTTTGGACTTTTTGGAGGCCAAACAAAACCATTGTAATATAATACACAAACCTATGCTATGGCTATGCTATGGCAATGTGAACCAGTCCAAATATTAATTGATTTTATGCTAGCCCCTATAGTATCTGTCATGAGTTGATGAGCGATACCCTTTTCACATATCTTTGCATGGAACATAAGGAAAATAATAACCAGAAAAATCAATTTCAAATGGCAATATAATTAAATTGGGGAATCCCTCAGTCTCAGTGTACCAGTTACTAATGAATGCAAATTTCTAGAATTTGAACAGCAGCTAAATGTCACATAATATTAGCCAATCAGAAGAGGATTTTTGCAAGCATGACAAAGAACATGTGACCAATGTCTGATTCAATGTGACCGGCAATGCGACCAATCACGTCCGTTCTAATGTGCTTGCTCTTCTCTAAAGCAGTAAAGGCCTAATGCCAGTTAATTACTAAATTAGGGCTGATGCAGTTCCCATGATGCTTTGAGAATGTCGAAAAGGGTTTATTGATTCAGCCCGTGCTCGAACTTGCACTTTGCAGGTAGCGCCAGTAAATACACACAACGGGCCGTGAATTATATTTTCCCAAACGACATCCGAATGGATGCATTGTTGGGCGCCCTCTATACAATTGAATATGGCTGGGTACTGCCGAGCATTCCGATGGTTCAAGACCAATTCATGGAGAAATAAAACACATTCAGTGGATACGGTGTTAGACTGTGACTGTGAGGTAGGAGATTGTGTATTCTAGACTTTGACGTTACCGAATTACTTGGTTACGGCTGGCTGGATGTTACACACATGTGGTACCCGTCATCGCCTTGTACTTGTAGTTGTAGTTGTTGTTGATGTGATGTATGGCACGTACGGATACTTGTAGTTGTAGTCACCCGTCACCCGTCTGGTCTAGTCCTGCAGCCACTTCCGATCCCATAGACTAGCAAGCATTTTAGTACTACGCGCGCAGCGCAGAGGTCCCAAGCGTCACTTCCGGTAAGTGTCCAATATATTGGCAACCTCGTTCCCATGGCTTACTTCATTTTCAACCTCGTTTCAGAGAGCAGCTGTGGTGTCGGTGAGGGCGCTGCTCGACACCATGGGAACGAGGTTGAATATATTGGACAATTGAGGGCGGTAGATACAACTCATCAAAATGGCAGCCTCCATTGGCACAGTTTCTCTGTCATCAGGTCATGGTGAGTTCGCTTTGCGTTTTTAGTTAGAAATTCTTTTTGTTAATATGTCATGTTCAGTTGATGTTTTTTTATATTAGGCCCTATTTATAGATCCAGGAATATGAGAAGACACTTTACCCGGCAAAAAAAATCATATATAACGTGGGGAGATACATTTTTTTCAAATAAATTTTGTACATTTGGTTTTGATGTGGTTTTGAAGAGAAAGTCATAAGAAACGATTTGATTCAAGTTCGGATTCCATCGGATTTTGCAAAGCAAAGACAAATTAATTTAAAGTGGGGTTTTTTTAATCCCTGAAATGTGTACGTTTAAATGCAGAGTAAAGTGATTATTTTGTACACAAATTGGAGTGCAGATTATGACAGAAATGCTTTTAGTAACTCACATTTTCTCAAAATCTTTGTCCTTATTCATGCCTTATTTCAATAAATAAAAGGCAGGTGGCAATCATGATTTCAAAAATTCTGATGTTTGAATTAAAATAAAGCTGTAAGAATGTGCAAAAAAGACAAATTTGTAATCACAATTTCCTATTCAGAAAATGAGTCACCAAATGAACAGCGCCCTCACACATTTATTAATGTCCCTATCATATATTTTAAAAAGCGATTGTCATTGACATTGTTCATATTGTTGTGATTTGTCATGCTTGTGGGTAGCCCTGGACGCCATGGCGTCCTAGCACACAAGACTGCAAAACAGTCCTATGCTAGAAACCGAAGTTCAAAAATCACACTTTACCTTCATAAATATTCTTGGCATCATCTCCGTCCACAGTTCAACAGCCCATCTCCCCGGTAGGATAGAAATATTCCTCCAAGAATGTTAAGAACAGGAGATATTTGCGGCGCAAAATCGTCTCCACGCGACGCTGACTTCACAAACAAGAGGAGCAATACCCACATCTGGGAACGTTCATCAACAGAGGGCGCAATTTACAGTCACTGTGCACTGTACCGGCCGTGCACGGCCGCGGCGCGCGCGCCCGCCTGTAAATTGCACCCTCTGTTGATGAACGTTCTAGATGTGGGTATTGCTCCTCTTGTTTATGAAGTCAGCGTCGCATGGAGATGATTTTGCGCTACAAATATCTCCTGTTCTTAACATTCTTGGAGGAGTGACCGGGGAGATGGGCTGTTGAACTGTGGACTGTTTTGCAGTCTTGTGCGCTAGGACGCCTTATCATGGTGTCCTTCTAGGGCTAGTTTGTGGGGATCACTCAATGAGGATAGTCCGAGTAACTTGGACCCTCTATCGCCTTTTTTAACATTTGGACATGATCTGGCAATAGGAGGGTTCAAGTAAGTCTGCAGTGGTCGTGCGGTGATTCCGAAAATGTCTGAAATCCCAACAAAAACATCCGATTTCACCCTTAAAACGACCACCAAAATACTAGATACGCCACCTGCGGAACAAGTGGAGTTCCATGATTAAGATGGAGGTACTATAAGGTTCACTTACCATCCGGATAAAACGTGAAATTTACCGTTCAATTCGCAGAAACCCGTAACATGTCTTTTCGCTGCCATGGAGTTCAAATCGTGACCCCTCAACCTTATGACGTCACCCCTGTGCGGGCTCACGCGATAAGCCGTATTCCGAGGACAGTTTTATGAATGGTACAATGAACGTGAAACAGTCGCTGGCATACGGCTTGTCGCGCATGTGTGCGTGAGCCCGCACAGGGGTGATGTCATAAGGTCGAGGGGTCACGATTTGAACTCCATGGCAGCGAAAAGACATGTCTTACGGAGTTACGGGTCTCTGCGAATTGAACGGTAAATTTCACTTTTTATCCGGATGGTAAGTGAACCTTAGTACCTCCATGTTAATCATGGAACTCCACTTGTTCCGCAGGTGCCGTATCAAGTATTTAGGTGGTCGTTTTAAGGGTGAAATTTCAGACATATTTTCGGAATCACCACTCGACCACTGCAGACTTACTTAGACCCTACTATCGCCAGATCATGTCTAAATGTTAAAAATGGCGATAGAGGGTCCAAGTTACTCGGACTACAATGAGGATAAGATTTGAGTGATGGCCGCCATTCTTTTTATATTTTAACAACCGTAGGCTTTTCAACTTTTCAAAGATACAAAAAAAGGAAGAGGGGTTGGTTTTAATAGTTTTAACCCTAACAGTACTCAACCCATCAAAACATTATTATAAAAAAATTATACTCGGGGGTTAGGGTTAAAGACCAACTCAAGCTTGTATTTTATTTTCTGCTGGATCGGTTGACATTTTTGGGGTTTTTGTTTACTTCATTTCCACTGGTAAACATTTTTAAATTCCAGGCGACCCCCCAAAAAAGAAGTGGGCGTGGACACTAAACATGTTTTTGCTTTTTTACTTTGACTTATGCACCACCATGCACTGCAGCCTTCACGCATAGCAAGTAGGGCTGTTCATTTTCAAACAATTTAGTATTCGATTATTCGAGACTGTGCTTGACCGAATATTCGAATATTCGATACTCGCCGATCAAGTCTTTCAGGCGTCTGCTGCAACTGCATGTCGCGCCGGTAAAAACTTGCATGCAAAGCACGCTGGTGTTTTACATGCGGCGATTGATATTAGAGACCACCCAATGGACTTTGTTTGCATTGTATCAAGATCATTATAAGTACGTATAACGTTCTGATAACAAAAACTAAACTACAGCGCGAGTTTTTGCAATAATTATTTTAGAAGTGTCAAGGGTTTTATGGTCGGGAACCATAAACCTCCGTCCACAAAAAAATGCGGCATTTGACACTGCTGAGTGCCGTAACTTTCCTATTAAAATAGCATCATAGTCGCATCTGTACGTGCATTTTTATTAAATATTTGAACCGGCAAAAAGCTATTCGAATATTCGCTATATTCGGGACACAGCCTTAATACATGTAATAGCAAGCTACATGTAGCTCAACATAATAACTGACTGTTAGCAAGAGGAAAATGAGTGGTGGCTTCAGCTTCTCCACGTGTACTTGTAGTATAAAACATGTATCTAGATTCAGCAGAGCAACATTAATTAATAAGGGAATAAATATGTGCTGGGCCGGTTTTAAACGTACGTTTCAAACCGCCTTGGGGCCTGGGCGCTTGATAATGACCCGAGCCGAATATTTATTCCCATTCATAAAATACCTTTTTGTAAAATTAAGCAAAAACCACAGAAAAATATAAATTTCCAATGATTTTGTTCAATTTTTGTGTTACCTTGGTTTGTAAAACACCCATTCAGCTATTTATTGGTTCGTGCCACGCGCGAGTAGTGGTTAACATTTCCTTATATGGAAATTGACGCGCGCGCGACGCGCTCGCCAGGTGGTGTGAAATTATGGACTCTAAATACGGACGCATCGGTAGTATTGCCCTTGCGTTATTAGGAGAGTGACTGGTCGCTCGAGTGTTCAACCAATAAAATGGACCAGATTTTGTAGGACTCTACATTTCGTGTGACACCAGAAAAAAAGTTTAAAACAACTTGTTTAAACAACTTCCAGCCGTGTTTAAACAACCGTTTAAACACACCCACGTGACAGGCTCTCGACCAATAGGGATAGTGAAACTCGCTGAGGCATTTATGAATAGGAAATTAATGCAAAGGGAACTATTGCAAAAGGGGTGTAAGAGTTTCACCTCTCAAGACCCTTTGTAATCAGGCTAGAAGGCTGGAGACAAATAACATTTGGAAATAAGCTTGTGTGATATTTTACATGTTCAAAATGTATGTATTACTCATTTAAGTTTTTTTTTCTTAACCAGATGACTAGTGTGGTCACCCTTAGCAGGAGATTGCACACATCACCAACAATCCAAGTGGATCACATTGTGCATCAATCACCCGATGGACACTTCTTCATATATATGCATTAGGTCAACACATTGTCATACCGGAAGTTCTGTGCATTCATTTCCATCCTCAAGTGAATGGATTGTAAAAAGAGAAACAAAAATGTGAGTGTTCTTTGGGTGTTCCAAATGAAATCATGAATTCCACTGGATGCAAAGAGATTGAACCTGTTAGGGAATCAACAGGGTGTGGTATCTCAGATGATAAACATCTAAGAAGCCTGCCGCAGAGACAACTCAAGACAAATAAAGAACAGCGCATCAAACAACCTGAAACAACTCATCAACCCGACAACACGTTATGTGCAGGACCTACAGGTACAAGTAGTCCCTCTGATGATGGACATCAAGTTCTTTTATGCAGCAGCAGTACTGATCAAGTACATGTAGAGCAACAATTAAAGAGCATCGATACAAAATCCCTTAGAGAGTCACCAGGAAAAGATTCAGCCTCTGGGAGCAGAAAGAGACAGTATCCCGATGGATCTAAAGAAGCTCCTTACAAGAGGACTAGAGCATCACTGAAGCAAAAGAGTGAGACAAGCTTACAGGAGCAAGCTTTTCAAGGCAACAATGGGCAACCAGTAGCATCGCGAACCCCTCCTAAGAGACGTGCTCATCCAAAGAATGTACCTGGTTCCCTGGAAGAAAATGCTAAAACTAGTGAGCATTCTGACTCTGAGGTAGACTGTCAGGCGGGTGCACGTGGGAGTCAAGAGGGCGAAGGCTTACATCAAGCTGTAGGAAGCACCAATGGAGCTGGGAATGATGAACATGGGAAATGTGAAGGGGAAAACCAGAAGTATCAGCAGCTGGAGGAAAGCGTATTAGGTGAAGCAGACAAAGTACCACATGCTCCAAGGGGACGAGGAAGGGCGAGAGGGAGGGGACGAGGGAGAGGAAGGGGACGACGGACTGGGCAGGGAAGGGGTCGAGGAAGAGGACAAGGTCACAACATCAATCTACATGAAAATCAGTGTGGTAAGTTTGTCTTGTCCACCTGTACATGTGTGTGTATGCACCCCCCAACACCCCCAACACCCCCAACACCCCCAACACCCCCAACACCCCCAACACCCCCCAACACCCCCCAACACCCCCCAACACCCCCCCCCAACACCCCCCCCCAACACCCCCCCAACACCCTCCCCCAACACCCTCCCCCAACACCCCCCCCAACACCCCCCCCAACACCCCCCCAACACCCCCCCCAACACCCCCCCCAACACCCCCCCCCAACACCCCCCCAACACCCCCCCCAACACCCCCCCCCCCCAACACCCCCCCCCCCCAACACACCCCCCAACACCCCCCCCCCCCCCCCCCCCCCCAACATAAGTCGGCTAGTTGAACGACACTAGTCAAACTGTTGTCAACATGTGCATGATGCAGCCACAGTGTAATCCTGCATAGCTGTGAACTGGTTCTCTCTCTGAAGTCACACTATGGCTTGCCAACATTGCTATTAGTATCCAGCATTCCCATTACATAGGCTGGTTCCAGATGGCATGGTCGACTAGTTGAGGTTCACTAGACGGGCTTTAGGCAAAGCTACTGACAAATTTGCCAACAGTAGTGAACTGTACAAGTAGTTCTTGCTCAAATTTGCTCGTAGGTGTCATACACAATTCCTCAGGTTTTGTGTCTAGCACTGCAAAACCTCAAATAATATCTGTAACCTGGAAAAATGACACACGATTGAGATTGGACCTGACCCACAAAAAAGGACAATGCAATACCAGAATCTAAAGTGAACTATTTTATTAGGAACATTTTTTTTTTTAAATGAACTTAGAAAAATATAACCAGTAAAAACATTAACCAAAAGCTACAACATTCAGCAAAAATCATAGACAAAAAAAATCAACCTAAAACCAACAATAAAGTCCAGAAAGTAAAAAAAAAGCCAAGAAAAAGTTCAATTTAACCAACGCAAACCAACACAGAATATCAAATAGTGGAACTTAGGTAGAATCCGACAGAAACCAGGACACTGTAGCAGATGGAATAAACACAGGGATACGGCAGGTCGCACAACTCAAAGGAGTGTGAAAGAGGAACTGGGCACTCCGCTGGTCTGTGAAGGCTGACTAAAACTTAATAAATGTACATGTACAATGTATAGGGTCTGTGGTCAAGGGGGGTGCTGCTACTGGGGCCAAATTAGCATATACAATTTAACAGTAACAGTGGGAGGGGGGGGGGAACAAATAATCACCATGATCACAGTACAGTAAAATAATTGGGGAGCAACTCATTAACCCTAACTCCCTACATCATTTTCTCCCCATGTAACCTGAATCCTCCAACATCCTCTTATTTCAAAGTGTTAAAACTCCATATAACCTGAATCCTCCAAAATCCTCTTATGGGGACCATAGCATGAATCCTCCAAAATCCTCTAGGTTATTTTTGCATACCCCTAGTAACCTCAATCCTCCAAAATCCTCATGTATCACATTGAGCCTGATAACCTGGATCCTCCATATTCCTGCAGGGGCAAAAACCCCTAGTAACCTCAATCCTGCAAAATCCTCTGATGCATCAACTTCCAAGTGCCCTCAATCCTCCAAATTCCTCCATTTTGCAAAGAGGATTTTGGAGGATTTGGGAGGGTTAGGGTTAAAAAAATCACAAGGCAATACATGTATACAGAAAATACAGACAGTTTGTCAGCATAATTACATATTTATTAGGTATTATTTATTTATCCTTTATCCTTTACCCATAAAGGAAAGCAACTCGCCAGTGATAAGAAAGGTGATACCATAACTGTTTCATCTGGCAAAGCTCCTTCTAGGAGAAACCGACAGGTATCAAGACCTGCAGCGTCATCAGAGCGATACTCCACGAGACACAGAGTGAAAGACACAGTTTCAGATGAAAAGACCGAGTCTGAGGAGGAAGTCAAGGAGATTAAAGACACTTATAAGGGTTCCTGCCTGGGTAAGATGTTAACAGTTTTTAAAAGAAACATACCAGAATACAATGTATGTAGAAAGCAGAGTGCATGGACTGTGCACTGCATGTTGATTACTGTAAACCAGTCATGGCTACATATAGTTCAAAAAGACATGAGTAAATTTAAATACCTAATGACTAGTTTATTACCAACAAAGTCAAATGACAGTACATATTAACCAGGCGCAGATCCAGGAATTTTTTTAAGTTAGAGGCACCGCCAAAATGGAATGTTGCGAGGGGTGATACCCCCCTCGGCTGGGGGTGAAAGGAGCTGTTGGGTTTGAAGTATTTTCTTTTATTGTCGGAGGTTGTGGCCGGTTACCGCTCCCCTCAGTCTTTTTGTCAATATTTGACAGGGGCACATAACCCCCGCGGCCTCCCTGGATCTCTGCCTGGTAACCTTAACTACTCCAAGCCCATCAACTCCAAGAGTAAGTTTTTGCCAGTTTTAGATGGTTCAGTACCAAACATTATCATTTTGTTAGACCTTGTGGGAAGGATGGTCTCGGTCTAGTGGTCTCGGTATTTTGGCTGGTCTCGAGTCGAGACCAGCAATATGCAGCGTGTATCGCTCATAATACACATTGCATTTGTTGTCTTCGTTCAGTATCGTTTAATGAGATGAACATTTGGCGCATTGCTGCTAACCCGCAGTTCATGTTGCCAACCTCGTTAATGAGTTGTTATATTTTGTTGCTGGTGCGGACTGCATGTTGTAAAGAATATCCAACGCACCGTACATACACGTACGTTGACTCTGTACCAACCGACTGCACAGTACGACATGCATAGCCATGTACACGTGATTAATACAGTATTAAGACTGATCGTATATTGAATCATGTCCACCAAATCTGCTGTCATAAAGTTTTCGTCAAACAATCCACAAGGGAAACTGACTAGGTAAATTTGAATACATTTTTAAAGTGAACAAAGAAACTGGCAGGAGCGGGATTCGAACCTGCGACCTCCCAGAGGGGACGAGGTGACATATCCCCCAATATTTTTGGAGGAGGGGATGGCTATGGCAGTGTCCCCCCCCCCAATAATTTCCCCCTTGTCATACTATATGGGTCATTTGCTTTTATATGCGATATGCACCAGTATTTTACAAAATATACAAACAGTTATTGTTGAGAAATAAGCCTTTTGCGCGTTGATTTGCATAGATCCTTGTACCCCGTCTTCGCTCAATCTAAGATGCACAGCGTGCGCCGGTCGTTGCCAGACTGATCATTATTATGCACGTCAGTACCGTTGTTGCTAGACCACGTGATTCGGGGCAAGCCGCAGCGTGGCGACGCACGGCCAGTGGTGGTTTCCCTGTCTGGTATCTGGAACTACCGCTGGGTGAAACAGCGCACGATAGAGATTGTCACCACTCTAAAACACAACAACTGCTCGAATTGTTACAGTACATGTTGTATGTTCTTCTCGAAACGCGGCCTATTTTTAGCAATTATAGTTTCTTTAATGGATAACAACTTCGAAGGTTGGAACGTGAAGAAACTGCAGACATTTCTTCAAGAGAGAGGGGTTTCAATAACGGGTTACCCGAAGAAAGAACTGGTTGAACTGTGCAAGTGCGTGGCCAATCTGAAATTGACAACCGACCCGAATCTTTCAAGCCCCCAACTTGACAAAAGATTGAAAGACGCTGGCTGCACATTTTCCGACCCATTTAATCTTCCTGGATTCACGAAGGATTTCTCGAATATACCAGATTTCGGACTATACGATGTCTTCAATTATTTGATTTGTTTTCGAGCGGATTACGACCGGCGAAAACTTATTCGTAAATATACAAAAACAATTTCTGCAAGACCAGTCACTTACGTAAAAACCGATAATGAGACCTTGCTCAACAGAATCTTTCTTCATCCAACCTTTCCCACAAATACAAAAGGAATGGAAAAAGAGAGATTTTGTTGATGCCTTTACAAATCCTCCCCCCCCCCCCCCCCTCCCCCAGATAAGTTCGGACTCGCTGCGGCTACTTGTTGGAATGATCCATCAAAGAATCCACTGATTATTCTTCTAACGTAGCCAGCACATACCGTGACTGTCATCTTGCAGAAATAGTGGCTAAAACTCGAAGCGTATTCCACTTTTTAAAAAAGAAAGAAATTACGCTTTGGGTGGGTCAGTCACACACCCACACGGCTGGCATACCCACCAACCTATTCGTAAATATATACAAAAACAATTTCTGCAAGACCAGTCACTTACGTAAAAACCGATAATGAGACCTTGCTCAACAGAATCTTTCTTCCTCCAACCTTTCCCACAAATAAGAAAAGAATGGAAAGAGAGATTTTGTTGATGTCTTTAACAACCTCCACCCTCCCTACCCCCTAAACGAACTTTGACTCACTGCGGCTATTTCCTGAGATGATCAACAAAATAAGATAATCTGATCATTCCTTGAATTTTGCCTGCACACACCGGTTCTTTCTTGCTATTTTCAAAATTTAGAAAGCACTTCATCTTGTAAAGAACAAGAATCGGTTAACCAAGGCGGCCCTGAAACAAAAAGTTCCATCACATTGACTCAACATCGTAACACATAGTCTGCATGTATGATTACGCCCCCTCCCAATACAAACAAAAACAAAATTGTTCATCTCCACCGCGCTAGATGTCGAAGCTGGTATTGGGTCGGTGTAGTCATCTGTTGGCCCATTGCCACCGACGAAATGTTTGGAGCAAATGTAAGTATTGTAAGTTACATTCTCCGCCGAAAAGTCTTTTCTGGAGCAGTTTTTTTTCCCAACGGAGACACTTCTCACGCTTCGACTTCGGCTTCGGAAAGGGTAGCCACAAACGCCATTCATGTGGAGATGGTCCGAAAAGCGCGAGTCGCTGTTGCATGTTCCGTAAGAACAGTGCTTCTTCGCAGGCATTCTCAAGCACTAAATCCCACAAACTTCGTATTTTATGTTAATGTCTAGATTCTAACAATAACCAGTACTAGAGTCTGACAAAATCTGCGTGGAAATTTATCGTTTTAAAGTGACAAGAAACGTATGAATCGCGTACATGTACTTCGATCAAGGCAAGTGGACATATGCGATATGCATTGACATTGTGTCTGCACGCGCGTATGCGAGAAAGCTTGCCCCGAATCACGTGTCGTGGCAACAATCACTACGCAGCGGGGTCAAAGTACGGGTCACTCGCAAAAGGCTTATTGCCACCGCTGATAAAGAATATATGAAAATGAATTAAACTGCTGCAAACTGCTTACTGACTGAATGGACCTGAAATATACAAATTACAAAAGAATTTCGAACTAAAAGCAAGTTCTTTATCAAAGGCAAATGACGTGTACAAGAAACAAACATGTAGGGAACAAACATGCATGAAGGGGTGGGTGGAGAAACACAAAAGAGATATTAAGGACCAAAGGAGAGTGGCAGTGGGTGAACCTCAAAGGGAGTACAGAGAGGGGAAGGGACAGCAAGGAACAAAGGAGTGTGGTTATAATCATATTAACCCCTTGGGCACGGTATTTTACAGGAGACGTCGGGGTGTTGCGGCGGTTCTGGCAGCCAAGCGAACCGCTGTTTGTGCAGTCAAGCGTATCATAAACAATAATCCAACAATGGATTGAAACTGCACAAACGGCAGCCAATGGCGTCATCCGGCCTGGTGGCACTTGTTTTGTTTTGCGTCCACAGATGTCTTCCGTACGCAAAGAGTTAACTGTTTTCAATTTGAAGAAAGAACATCAAACAAACCACAAGGGAAACTGACAATGTAATTTAACCCTAACAGCCCAAGGCTTTTTACTAGAATCCTTCCCTAACCACACAAACTCCAACACTGTGTAGTAAACCAATGGCACATTCTTTGTACTTGGACAAAATCAGGGCATCAAGTCCCATGCAAAGTGATGGTGCCAAGGCTCTACAGTACCCAATCACACAAAATTCAACACAAATGGGGTGTTGGATTTTGGCAGGTTAGGGATGGTTAGGGTTAATCAATTTTCAAAGTGGACAATGATAACTGGCAGGGGTGGGATTTGAACCTGCAATATGCAGATTACCGTACCGGCACTCTAGAACAACAGCAGATTCAAATCCAGCTCCTGCCAATCATCTTTGTTCACTTTAACCCCTTGAGTACGGTATTTTACGGGAGACGTCGGGGTGCCGTGGCAGCTCTGGCAGCCAAGCGAACCGCTACAATGTGTTTGTGCAGTCAAGCGTAACCTATACACAATAATCCAACAATGGATTGAAACTGCACAAACGGCGGCCAATGGCGTTATCCGGCCTGGTGGCACTGTTTAATCCAACAATGGATTGAAACTGCACGATTGCGTCATCCGTACGCAAGCGGTTAAAAATAGAAGAAAGAATGGCAAATTTGAGATTCAAGAAGAAAGTCAAATAACGGGATAAAGAATAAATACGGATGTGAAAGCAGGAAACAGAAAACACTCTGCGGTGTGTATAATTTCTGTCCGGGGACAACACATACAGATATTTGGGTCATTCTATAAATTTTGGGTCTCAAAGTGTGACATTTTTGTGTGTCCCTGTTACGTAGTGACATGTACATGTATCAGATTTTTGAGATTCCGTACACATCCTTTCATGCCTTCTATCTCCAAGAGTGATTGTGTAAAGCAAAGTACCTGCCAAACAAGTAGAAAATTGTCAATTTTAAGGAAACTTGATGGAAATTACACATGATATAACATGGACACCCAAAAAATGTCACACTTTTGGACCCTAAATTTATGGAATGACCCATTTCTGAATGATCTGGAACAAGTTTAATTAACCGTTTTAACCGTCATATTTATTTAAGATTCGTCAAACAATCAACAAGGGAAACTGACTAGGTAAATTTGAATACATTTTCAAAGTGAACAAAGAAACTGGCAGGAGCGGGATTCGAACCTGCGTCCTTCGGAATACCGTACTGGCGCTCTACCAACTGAGCTATCTTGCCCTATGTTAGCGGTCTCCTAAATTGTCAGTATCTTTGTTCGGGTGGGCGCTATTCAGAAGTCATGAATCCAGAATGCCGTATAGCCAGGGATCACATCAAATTTTACGATACAACTCGGGAAGCGACATTGTGGGGATCACTCAATGAGGATACGACTTTTTAACTATAATTTGCCAAACAATCCACAAGGGAAAATGACTAGGTAAATTTGAATACATTTTCAAAGTGAACAAAGAAAGATAGCTCAGTTGGTAGAGCGCCGTACGGTATTCCGGAGGTCACAGGTTCGAATCCCGCTCCTGCCAGTTTCTTTGTTCACTTTGAAAATGTATTCAATTTACCTAGTCAGTTTGCCTTGTGGATTGTTTGACGAATTATAAAGATAGTGTACATGATTGGTCATTGTTGCAATTTTCAGAAATGGGCGGATTTGGGGGTAAGTATTTTAGAGGAAATATTGTTCCACTGACCTGTTCAAAGTTTTCCGTTGTTGGATAGCGAAAAAATGAGAGGAAAACGGCATTCGTTTTCAACCGTCGGGCGGATGATAGCCTTTAGTCAAGGCGCGTGTGGCTATATGGGTGCGTGACGCGCCCCGGATATGCCAGCGTGTCCGGGGTGCGCCACTATTCGGGTGGCCACACGCGCCTTGACTAAAGGCTACAGGGCAGTTTTCCAATGATTGCCGGTCGGAACTTGTTGGAAAAGGATATAAATTTCAACTTTCTTGAAAACGACAGCACACCAGGTGCCATCATTTCACAGGATGATTGAGACTACCATTAACCCCTTCAGCCCCACATTGTTTATTGGCATGCAGCTTCTGGTGCCCACATTGTTCACACATTAAGCACTTCATTGTCGACTTTAATCGCCATTGGGGCTGAAGCGGGGTATAGTGCACGGGCGACTATAGTCGCCATTGGGGCTGAAAGGGTTAACTTTATACAGTCCAGTATAAAGGTATTTTGTAATAATTCAGTAAAGAAAACAAGCACGAATTCGTGCAGGAGCCGTGTCGTCCACCTATGAATCAGTAAAGCATAATAAACGAATTTGGCACAAGAAGAAGAAGAAGAAGAAGAATAACAACAATAACAACAATAACAAGAACGACGCTAAGTGCTAAAAATTGGAGGATTACCAATCGTGTACACTAGCTTTTAAGTGGGATTTGAGCAGGGCACATAAAGCAAGGTACAATTTTCAGCTGTGAAAGTTTGGGAGTGAGAAAATTTCAACTTATTCGTTGAGAATACTTTTTCTGTCATGGCCCATGGACTTTTGTAGTACACAAGGTGGAGGCCAGATATGAAAAAGATTCTTTCCTGGGGTGTGCTGGAATATTGATATTGATGCTGTTTCAATTTTGACCACTGCCACATGACCAACATTATTCTGATTTGTCATCTCGTTTTCAATGTAGTTATTGCTGCAGTGTGACAGGTCCATATTTCTTCTTTTATGTAATTTGCTCCTTGCTATATTCTGACGTCAATAAAGAAGGTTAGAAATTCAATTAAATGTCTACATACAATTTTTTTTTTTATTTATTAATTTATTATTATTTACATTTATTCTCTGTACTATCCACGGTCTCGGTCTCAGGAAGTCTCTCGGAATCCCGGGTCTCGGACTATCTGGTCTCGACTACATGTACAACACTGGTAACAACACATCTGAAACATTGCACAGGGCCTCATGTCCAAAGTCGATCAAAATCAAACAGTACAGGGATTGCCAGCATCCTTCCTTTATAAACAGCCAGTTGGACAATGGCAGGTTCAGTATATTCTCATATGTGTGCAGTGGTTGGTTGTTGGAGTTTGATGGGTTTGGTAGTCCGCTTAGTGTACAAACCTCGTGAAATTGACTTCAACTCAATGGAGGAATTTGTGTTTGTTTTCTGCATAGTTATGATTCATGCCCACTGTGTTTGAAATTTTCCTACAGGCAGTGTTTTAACACTACTTGTAAAGCAGGGGACATTGCTCTTAATAGCACCACTGCTCAGTAGTGGGTTTTAGAGGATTCATGACTCCAAGCAAAATGCTAATGAGGGGAAATGTAGGTATTTTATGTTGCCATGCATGAAGTTTGAAAATAGGCTTTTATTTAAAAAGCAAGTTGGTTATCAAAATTCAGGGAGAAGTTGCAATAATACAATACCTCCAGGCACAGCAGCTGCAATATCTGTGGTGTCCTAGTTTACAGAATGATTGGGCTAAGCTGGTAAAATGAAATAAATGTACATGTAGGCCCCTAGAGTTGTTTTGTTACAGATAAAGAGGTATATATTTCAATTTACAACATGCTGATGAGAATATTGAAAATTGATGACCCACACAAGAAAAATTTGACCTCAACATCAAATCAATCCTATTATTCATGTTGCTCTTGGATAAACACAAACTGTTTGAGTCTGAGGCTAGACTTGTCGGTATTCGGTACCGGGAAATTTACATAACAAGTGATTGTGACTTGAAGTGGCAAGAATTGCAGGCTCTTTTCCAGTCAAAATTGGCTACATGTAGTAATGGAAAGTACTAATCCACATTGCACTATCTTCTTTAGAATTGCTTTTGCTGTAATTTTCAGAAATGAATATACTTGGGGTTAGTATTTTATAGCAAATACTGGAAACACTGACCTGTTTTTAGTTTTGCGTGCATACTGGGAAAACAAAGAGAACAAAATGCATATCTTGTAGTCTGGTTCCCTGACCCTATTTGAGAAAAACGGAGCAATTTATTTATATCAGGGAATTATCAGGTCGAGGAACTAGACTATTTATTTCTAACAATGGTCAGCCGACCATCACTTGAAATTGATACAAAAATTCAACTTTTCTTGAAAATGACAGCACACCCGGTGCCATGATTTCACAGGATGATTGAGACTATTATTTACTTACCATGCTATTTTATAATAATTCAGTAGTTTTGGTTTTTGATGTTTGAAAATGTATGTTACCTGTAACACTCACTTGTTGTTCGTTTGTAGGCAAAGCTGACCAGAAGACCCATGGAGTGCAGATTGCATTGTGGGAGGCCCAGTTGCGAGAGTTTCAGTTTGCCAAGTGTCCATTTTGCTATTGTAGACGAAAACAAATGAACTCCATCTTTAAACACTTCAAAATGTGTTCTTCTAAAAAGGTACGTACATTGTACTTTGGCAGGGACCGCATTGTGGGAAGTTTGCTATTGTTAGGTAAAGTGGGGAACATTGTCATTTTGCCACAGTGTCTTTGGTCCCCACGGTGTCTGTCATATCACTGATGTGTTATCCCCACAATACAGAACAAGAGTAGGGTTGTGCATGTATGAGCATTATATAATTTTTCAAACTTTAAATGTTTTTTGCATGAATTTAGTGACTTTTTCTAATTTTTTTTAACAGTCGCTTTTCAATATTCAGATTTTGACCAAAACCATAGTACAATGTATTATACATGCACATTGTTTATACAGTTGCAGTTGGAAGTTTATGTACATGTACACCGTAGACCTGCAAACAAATTCCAAATTCATCCCAAGGCTGTGAACCAAATCCAAATGATTAAACATACATGAGGAAGATCTTTGAAAGAAAATTGATTGATATACAGTAAAATTTACAGTTAATAATTGCAAGAAACAGAACATCTCCAGAAACAATTGAGGGAACAATTTCCAAGTGTAAGTAAACCTTTGACCACAAATGTACATGTAGCTTTAGCAATGCACAATGTCCTCGCAAGTATCGGGAAAGTACGACTGAGTATGTATATACCGGCAATCGTGGACTAGAGACAAAAGGGTTAGGGCGTAGACAAAGGGTCCACGATTGACCGAACGTCCACGATTGAAAATCGTGTACAAAACATATGGGAGGCCTTCCGAAAAAGTTATAAGAGTACAAACAAAAGGAGGAAAATGGTAGGTCCGCAATTGCGGGTATTTACACACTTGTGTGCTCTTGTATTGTACTACATGTACGTTCGAGGACAAGAAGAGAAAGAAAATACAAAAGAATCTTTCTTGTCCTCGAGAGTCGGTCTTTTGTTAAAATCGGTCCTCGAACGTACTAAAGATACGTGCTAAGTCTATGGGGTTGGGTTATGTTAAAGGAAGATTAGGAAACACAAAGCATTGTCCTCACGAGTATAGGAAAGTACGACTGAGTGTGTGTGTCCATGTGGATGGTTTTTGACACGATAACTTGACACGATAACACGATAAGGGCAAGGTTATTATGCTTAAAACAATAGAAATGGTTGGGACATGATAACTTGCATTAATCTGAAATAAGCAGTCTTATTTCTGTTTCAGATACAAGAAGCAGATCCATAACCTGTGATGCACTTTCCTTTGATGCATGTTTGTCATATTAACACATTTTTCTGAAGAAAAAAATCAGTCTTTAGTTAAAAAGGGTAATTCAACTTGGCGTGTCATTTGCGTTTGTCAACACACCATTCTTGTTTCTTATCTTTTTGAGTCTCTCTCCCTTGTGCCTCCCACGCCACCCCCCCCCCCCCCCCCCCCCCCCGGATCCGCCCCTTGTTCCTGTACTCCCTTTAGGAACAGTACACTTTTCCATTGTTCCCAGTATGTTCCCACTCTAGCACGCCATTCCTGAATAATCGTGCACACCCATTGGCCAACGTTCCCATGGATACGAGGCTGTGCTGTGTTCCCAGGCTGTTCCCAGTGGGGCCAGCATGTGTTCCAGATCGGAACAGACAATGTACGTTGTAACATTCAGCAAGGTGAAGCTGTCAGCACAGTTGCACTGTGCTGCGTCTAGCAGGGTTAGGGTTAATGTACATATTATGTAGAAGAATAGATTGTTTTTGAGTCTGTTCATTCAGCAGTTTGTACTCTTGATCATGACTGATTGTTTGTTCATGTTCCAGCCGGATTGCTACCTATGTCGTCATTGTCAGAAAGAATTCCAGTCAGCAGCTGGACTCAAATATCACCTCATGGCTGTGCACTACGACTTGGTATGTATTGCCTCTGCCTATTATATAAGTTCTAGCTTTTAGAGTTCCTAGCACATTTTTGTCAGGTGAGCTTGCTCATTTTCTCCACTCATGGCAAGAATGAACCGTTTGTAACAATTATAGATGCAGGCCTTAACAATTTCTAAGTTTTGGTGGAAATCAAACTTGTGTTGCAACCAGGCCCCAATGTTGGCAAGGTCTCCTTGCTTAAATGTAGTACAGATTTGCTTTTGTTATAATTTTCAAAAATAGATGGATTTGGGGGATGGTATTTTATAGCATGCTGGCTAATACTGTAACACTTACCGGTTTAGAGTTTTGTGTGCATAGATGCTGAGAAAACAGAGAAACAAAATTATGTTCTGGTAGTCTGGTTCCCTGACCATACTTCAGACAAAACGGAGCAATTTATAGAGTCATAGAATTATCAGATTGGGGAACTAGACTACTGTAATTCCAATGATTGTTTGCCGACTATCATTGGAAAATTATATATATACATGTGTAAATTTCCACTTTTCTTGAAAACAACAGCACACCAGGTGCCATGATTTCACAGGATGCTAGAAACTGCTATTTACTTACAGTACGGTATTTCATAATAATTCAGTAGTTTTGTTTTTTGATGTTTGCAAATGTTGTATACTATTAAGTACCTTTAAGTCATTGTTGAGCATTGACAAGCGATTGTCCATTTGGAAAACCAGGCACTGCCGACACATGCATGTACAACTCGGTCTTTACTTAAAGGGACAGACCACAACTCTGAAATTTGGTACCCAAAGTATGCATGGCACCCTTGGGTTTAACCTTTAATACCAGTAGCTTTTTCCCATGTCACAGCAATCAACAGTTGATATGTGAATCAGTGAAACATACTTTGGTTGTATGACTACAGAGTGGCTCCGAGAGTAATACTGCAGATGGTGCAGAGATCAGCAGTACAGATCTTACTGTGATTCTACGCAAAGTGGGTAAACTAACCTGTCGTGTGGAAGGCTGCACCAAGAGTTTCACAACCCTCAATGGCTATTACTACCATGAGAATGCATGCGGCAAGGAAGCCACTGAATTCAACTGTACAATATGCGGTATGTAGGCCGGTATGATTCATCCTGGATATTTCTGTTGGAGAAACCACTCCATATCATGTGGGTTCTTTTGATGCTCTCTTATGTGATGCCATTAGTTTAGTTTTACCAGCTCAAACCTTTAGACCCTGTGCATACACGTCGGTGAAGGAAGCTTCTCAAAGTTTGGGTTTGACCTTTCATTAAACCCTAACCCTGCCAGACGCAGCACAGTGCATCTGTGGTGACAGCTTGACCTTGCTGCACTCTGCACACAAGTCAATGTGACAAAGTTGCGTCTGATGCGTCTGAAATCTGATGCGTCTGAAATCTGATGCGTCTGAAATCTGATGCGTCTGGCAGGGTTTCTAGCCGAAATACCCAGGAGGGTTAGGGTTAAGAAGTAATTGCACAGTCTTCCTGAGACTGGAGTTCTTGGCTACTAAGGGCAGTACCCAGGGCTACATGTAGATACTTTCCGTCTAATTAATGGCCATCATATGCACAGGTGCAGTACCACCTCTACAAATTACCCTAACCTTCCCAAATCCTCTGAAATCCTCTTTGCCAAATGGAGGAATTTGGAGGATTGAGGGTCTTTGGTAGTTGAAGCATCGGAGGATACTGCAGGATTAGAGGATTTTGCCTCTGGAAAAAATGGAGGATCCAGGTCATTAGGCTCAATCTGGTGCTGGATGATTTTGGAGGATTCAGGCGGTGGTCCCCAGTAACAAACATTGGAGGATTTTGGAATAAGAGGATATTGGAGGATTTGGGTTACATGTAGGAAAAATGGTGTAGAGAGTTAGGATTAAGGATTAAATATTAGGGCTTCATCCCGTAAGTCCTCCCACTTGCATTGCCTATGATGTGTCAGTTCTGATGGAAAATATTATTGGAACACCATCATTTTTAGAACTTCATGGCACTCTGTAAGTGTCAGTGATGGCCTGTTTTGCTGTTTTGCTATTTCCCTGATGTTGTTTCTGTCCTTTGTATTGTCTTGACTGAAACTGCAGACAAAGTGTACTACAGCAAGGCCGGAGTGACTTATCATATGAAAGCAGTTCATGCCCCATCCCCTGAACCAGTTGATGAACCCAAGACAAAAACTGTCACTCCAGAGGAAGGAGGCAGAGTCAAACGCAGAGCAGCCGAGAGGTAATAATAATAATAATAATAATAATAATAATAATAATAATAATAATAATAACAACCGAGAATTGGTAATTAGAGAGACTTTCCCATAGACTTGTGCACACATTTCTTTAAAACTTTAATGTAACCTAACCCAAATATCCCCTATCCTACCTCCACGAATTTTGGTATATTAATGTATTGGACCATTCTCTATCGATATAAATCATTTCCGACAGTAAAATTCTCACTCCTTAAGGGGGCTGAAAAATAGAGAGACACCAAAAAGTCTACCTAAAAGCAAATGTCTCCCTAAGTCATGATTATGAACTACTAAATGTCTCCCAAATACCATATTTAGGGATGTATGGCCAAAATAAAAAGATTGATTGTTTCCGGTCCAGCGGCCTGGTGGATTTTTTTCCTCCTCTCGGCTGAACGGCGCACTCATTTTTATATTTGTTTTTTAGAATGCCACTGTCTTATTCCCAGTGTACAATCTTTGTATACGCAGCTAACGTGTAATGAACTTTGTCTTGAGAAAAATCTAAAACTTGGGTTATGGCAATTGTTGCAATAAGGCCAACCCCTATAACGCACCTACGCATGCCTGTTGCATTGTTGGTGTAGCCTTGGTCAAGTGCTAGCAACCACACTGAATGTCACCGTCTTATTCCCATTGTACAATGCACGTACACGCAGCTAACGTGTAGTGAACTTCGTCTTAAGAAAAGACTAAAACCCGGGGTTATGACAATTGTTTCATTAAGGCCAACCCCTAGCACACGTGCGTTGCATTGTACTAGGGCTGTTCATTTTCGAATAATTTAGTATTCGAATTGGGTTTGACCGAATATTCAAATATTTGATACTCGCCAATCAAGTTTTTCCGTGCATGCCGCACCGGTAAAAAAAACTATTGCACGTAAAAGCACGCCGGTGTTTTACGTATGCCGATTGATATTATGGACCATTTAAACGGCATTTTTTTGCATGCCCCTGTTGTATCAAGGGTTTTACGGACGGGAACAATAAACCTCCATCCATAAAAAGTTACGATTGACAAAAATGCGGCATTTGACACTGCTAACTTGCTAAGTGGAGTTTGGTTTCTTGTTATACATCCCGTAATGATCTTGGTACAACAGGCGCATGCAAAAAATGTCGATCGGGCAGTTTATAATATCGATCGCCACACTTAAAACACCGGCGTGCTTTGCGTGCAACTTTTTACCGGTGCGGCATGCAATTGCAGCTGGTGCGTAAAAAACTTGATCGGCGAGTTTTGAATATTCGTTTAAACTTAGTTTCAAATAATCAATTACTTAATTATTCGAAAATGAACAGCCCTAAATGTCATAGTACTCCAATTACTGAACGATTGAAGCCTTGTAAACCCGGCCCTGCGATCCTGCCAGCCCTGCAATCCTGCCCCGATTTTGCTAGTCCCGCGATCCTGCCTGCCCCCGATCTTGCCAGCCATGCGATCCTGCCAGCCCCCGCGATCCTGCCAGCCCCCGCGATCCTACCAGCCCCGCGATCCTGCCAGCCATGCGATCCTGCCAGCCCCGCGATCCTGCCAGCCCCGCGATCCTGCCAGCCCCGCGATCCTGCCAGCCCCGCGATCCTGCCAGCCCCGCGATCCTGCCAGCCCCGCGATCCTGCCAGCCCCGCGATCCTGCCAGCCCCGCGATCCTGCCAGCCCCGCGATCCTGCCAGCCCCGCGATCCTGCCAGCCCCGCGATCCTGCCAGCCCCGCGATCCTGCCAGCCCCCGCGATCCTGCCAGCCCCCGCGATCCTACCAGCCCCGCGATCCTGCCAGCCATGCGATCCTGCCAGCCCCGCGATCCTGCCAGCCCCGCGATCCTGCCAGCCCCGCGATCCTGCCAGCCCCGCGATCCTGCCAGCCCCGCGATCCTGCCAGCCCCGCGATCCTGCCAGCCCCGCGATCCTGCCAGCCCCGCGATCCTGCCAGCCCCGCGATCCTGCCAGCCCCGCGATCCTGCCAGCCCCGCGATCCTGCCAGCCCCGCGATCCTGCCAGCCCCGCGATCCTGCCAGCCCCGCGATCCTGCCAGCCCCGCGATCCTGCCAGCCCCGCGATCCTGCCAGCCCCGCGATCCTGCCAGCCCCGATATTAAATGGCTGCTGCCGAGACAAATCCAAGTTTCCCCGTGCGTGTTACGCTACACACAACAGTTTCAACTCCAGTAAATAACAGGATGGCGAAATAAACCACAGCAGCAACGACCTGTATATGTACATGTATGGAGGTGTTTCCTACATGTATGTGCACCTTCTGTTACAACTGACATCCTCAATGTGAATTGAAAACAGTACTTGACTTGAACATAAAACCTTAACAACCGAAGGCTTTACTTGAAAGAAATTCAGAGCTTTCTACTGAGACCTGCTGGACACCAAACAACATTTTGTTTAGGTTGACCTAATACAAAGCATTTGTGAAGCGTGCATTAGCTAAAAATAATAGTCATTCATAGAGGCATCTGTGAAGAGTCAATGTGTGAGAAAGTGATGGTCATTATGTGTGAGAAAGAAACTGATTGAAGAGGTGGGTTTTGAGATTTTGTGCGAAGAGACATGGGTCCTGTATTGCCCTCAACTCGTCTGGTAAAGAGTTCCAGAGGCGTGGTGCAAAGCTGGAAAGCGCACGATCTCCATAGCTTGCCAAATGAGTCTTCGGGACAAACAGTACATGTATATTTGAGGACGACCCCATTGTGCGCTGTAACATTTCCTGCAGATTATTAAGTTGGGACTAAGCCATGAAGAGCTTTAAATGTCAGTAGGAGAACAATGTATGCGGTACTGGATTGGTAGCCAATGAAGTTTACACAAGATTGGTGAAGATGATTTCATTCTCTGAGTGTTCGAGCGGCTGCGTTCTGCACAAGTTGGAGGCGTGTTTTTTGCATGATGTGGCAGACCTGCAGTTAGGCTATTGCAAAAATCTAATCTAGATGATATAGAAGCATAAATCGGTTGTTCTGCCGCAGATGACGTAAGTGAGGTTCTGACTGATGCTATGTTGTTGCTACAGATGCGTGACTTTCTAACTGATGCTATCCATTGTAGATGCTTGTAAGAGGATTAACCAAACGGAAGAGACATGTCGATCATGACACCAAAATGACACCAAGATTGCGGGCTTCAGAGCAAGGACTGATCTGTGTATCTCCTATGAAGTATGTCAGAGATATTCTGTGTCTAAAGTGCTGAGAGCATATGACAAGGTACTCGGTTTTATCTGGGTTGAACTTGAGAAGATTGGCTGTCATCCATTGTTGGATATCTTTCTGGCATGTTTCAAGAATATTGTGTGTGGTAGTATCATCACCAGCAGAACTTGGACAGAAAGTGGCTTAAGCCCTGTCCGCACTGGACTTATTTTGGTAAAACTTACCGAGACGATGGGAACTTTTCCCATTTTAAGTCCAGTGCGGACAGCCTAGGACGTTTTCCTCTCAGTTACTTTTCCCGAGTCCAGCGGTTACTTCTACCGGCCAACTGCTGCCCAGGAAAACTGACCAGGTAACTTTTCCCGAGACGATAAGTCCAGTGCGGACAGTGCGTTGCGGTAAAAGCGGCTCAGGAAAGCGTACATCCGGCCCGAGCGCAAGGTCATGCTTCACAGGGAAACCACGCATGCGCTTTGCATTGTTTTACAGTGGTGCGGTGCACGTGGCAAGTTTCCAAATTCCAGTGCGTTGTTTCTCTTTTGGTCGCAATCGTGGTAGATTTTATTATTGATAAAGTCGGAAGTTTGATTGGTGCTAAAGACGTAGGCCTGCGTGTACACATCGGCCGGAAAAATGAAAAGGCAGGCGTGATTTGGGTCAATCGCGTCAATGTAGAAAGGTCACGCAAAGCGCCCTCATGAGTCGTTATATTGACAGCTCGGTTACTTCTCCCACGGTCTCGGTAAAATTTTCCCGTGTCGAAAGTCCAAGTGCAGACAGTGGTCACATTTGACCATTTTTCATTTTACCATCGTCTCGGTAAAACCTTCCAAAAAAGAAGTCCAGTGCGGACACGGCTATAGAGTTCCATGTCATCTGCATAAAAATGAGGGTGTAGGCCATGAAGTCTTGCAATGTGCTCTATTGGAGATATGTACATTTGTACATGTATAATGTGAAAATCAGAGGTCCTAGTACGGATCATCGAGGAACCCCATATTGGAGTACTGACTGATCAGAAAATTCACCTAATAACAGCTTGAGGTCGATCTTGGAGGTGTGGTCTAAACCATGAAAGTGCAGATCCCTGCACCCCAAAGCAATACTGCAACCTATTCAGTAAGATTTTGTGGTCGACGGTGTCGAAGGCTGCTGAGAGATCAAGCAGATCAGGAGAGCAACCTTTTTGTTGTCAACAGCGAGCATTATGTTATTGTGAACTTTGACAATTGTATGCTGATTGGAGGTTATGCGGGATGAGGTACATGTACATGTATGCATTCAACCTGGCTGCAACTACTCTCTCAACAACTTAAGGTGAATTCGAAATATTGTAGGTCGATCATTCTTTAGATCATTAGAGTCAGTGATTTCTTCTTGATGACCGGCTTTATGAGAGCTGTCTTGAAGCATGCTGGGAAGTGACGAGTGACTTGTTGATGATCTGTGTTATAGGTTCAATCAGCACATCGATATGTTGCTATACCAAAAAGGTTGGTATTGGGTCTAGAGGAGGCAGGTCTTTGTGGGGGAACTCTTGACGATCTTCATCACTTCCACGTCTGAAGCGAGTGCTAAGGATGAGAGGGGAGTTTGGCAAAATTCAAGGTCAGCCTGTGCAGGATTAATACCAGGATCCCTTTTTGCTACATGTAGGTCATGTTTGATCTTGGCGATCTTGCTGTCGAAAAATGTAGAGAAATGGGCAGCCATCTCAAAGGGGAGGAGAATGATGGGAGTATGATGTGGTTTTCTTGTGCATAAGATGCTTTGCATGAGGTTTATCACTTGAAAAAGGGCTCGCTGGTCACCTTACAGCTTTTTTTTTCTTTCTGAATAGTACTTTGCCTCGTAATGTCAATTTACATGTAGCTTTTATCAGCTCCCCCTGTGATTGGAACATCTCACCGGTCTATATGTAACGTAGATCTTCACCAGCGTCGTTCGAGTTGACAACACTTGCGTTCGGCCTTTGCAATGTCATTGTTGTACCAAGGAACCTTTGGTGTATCTACAGTTTTGCATGTTTTCAGGGGAGCGTACATGTATGTGTTGAGCAATTTAAAGAGTACGGAGTTGTACTGGTCAGATGAAGTGTCTGGCATACCTGCAGGGCAGGTAATGAGTGGAGATGCGACAATGTCATTCTTAAATATAATGGGATCTCTTGCAGTAATTTTTCTTGGTTTACACAAGTCCAACTGGAAATAAATAGCACAATGGTCAGAGACAAAAGCCCTGCTGTGTCAACAGATTGTACGGAGGAAACTGTCCGGTGATCACAAGGTCTATTGTGTTCTCAGATGTGTGAGTTTTAGTGGTTAACAGTTGTTGTATGTTGAACTGTGTGAGGAGATACAATGCCTGTCACCGGAGGTGCTGGTGGTGGCATTGTTCCAGTTGATGTTGAAATCTCCTAGTATAATAAGCTGCCCAGTGAACAATGCATGCCAATCAAGAAGGGAGACGAACTTATCCATGAAGGTAGTTAATACCTAGTAGCTATATCATGTTGTATGATATAGCTACATGTATATCATACATTGTATGTATGATATTGCTGTGTGGTGGACGGTACAACACAATGATTTGGAAGTGCTTATTGTCATGGTTATGCCTTTTTAACTTCCACGTTACTTTAACCGTGTTACTTAACTCTCCTACTATTATAACTATCACGACCTATCAAAAAACCAACCCCAGCTTGTGTGTTACAACCTGTCACTCGATAGATTTTGATAGATATGGTATTTGGCTCCATTTTTGCACAGAGATGTAGTCGAGTCCATCACAAGTCCCTGCAAGTCCATCACAAGCCCATCACAAGCCCTCCGGTCCTAATCCCAATCACAAGCTACATGTATTCAAATGAGCTTTGACAAAGGCATTCCTTTGTCATTGTTCATCCAGTTACTTGTGACCGGCTTTATGAAAGGACTTCTGACTGGGCATGCGAAAGTACTTGTGAAAGGACTTGCAGGGACTCGACTCCAACTCTGTTTTTGCACCTGGAGAGGGAGGGTTATTAATGTTAAATGTGTAAGTTGTATTGTGCACAGTATGATATAATGACATCACCGTGTTACCCTCATTGTATTAGCCAGGTGGGGACGGAACGACATGTTGTGTATCACTGCATGCATCAATACGTACAATTTGGGATGATGTCAGTTTTCTGCCTGTTTTTGCAACAAGCACTAAGAATACGCCTTTTAAACTCCAACAGAAAAGATAATGGTTTCCTTTTAGATCCCTAATACAATGTACAATGTAGCGTGTCGATCGGGGTACTCGTAACACAATAAATCGGGCTTCAGAGACTATTTGATATTTCCGTTGAAATACTGGTTTATTACAACTCGAGACAAATCACTTCTGTAAACAGAGCACTCCAAAACATGTCTCAACTGACGTTATCTGACCAAAACAAAGATGGCACCCGACCGGGTGTAGAGCACCCTCAGTTGGCTGGCCGTCTCAAACGCTACAACAAAGTAAAAATGATCCTGAAAACGAGCATCTACTGGTACATGCAGTGTACCTTTTGACAGAGAAACCTTATACATGTACTTGACATGGTTAAATCTCTCCGCATGTTCCCACTTGGGAAACATGGTAATAAGCACAGTGACATCATTACTTGCTACATGTAGGTCTATTGCAGTGTAGACTTGACTCAGTTCTGGATCATGTGGTTGTTCCTGCTGTGGTCCGTGTTCTATGTACATACATCACATCATGCGACAGCACGCCCTCTAATGCACTCACCCACATGTTGAATAACATGTTGATGCATATGAAATGGATGTGAGTTGCAATGTGAATTGTGAATCCCAGCTTGACGCATGCATAAGCCAACATGTTTGTCCACAATTAACTGAGCTCATCTAACAAAAATAATAGGAGCCAATCAAAATGCAGTATTAACAAAATTAGTATATACTGAACAGCAAAAGAAACGCAAATGTTTGTTCAGATCAAGTTCAATCACATTTTGACGAAATTCGGGCAAAATGTTCTTTAGACATTTGTCTTTCAAGCTGTACAGTCTGGTACAGTCTAATGCTCAACAAAACAAATTAGTAACTTTTTTTGGTTCAATACCGTGTGTGACCTCCATTGGCATCAATGACGTCTTGGCACCTTCGTCTCATGGAGTGGACAAGATGATTGACTGAGGCCCTGGGGATGTTGTTCCAGGACTGGATAATGGCTTGATGTAGCTGTGCGGATGTCATTGGTCTGGGACGAACTGAATTCAGCTCTCTCTGTAGCATATCCCAAATGTGCTCAATGGGGTTCAAGTCCGGACTCATTGCAAACCACACCATCGTCTGGATGTTCTGTTGATGCAGGAAGCCCTGAATGTGCACGTGCATTATCCTGCTGGAAAATGAAGTTGGGTGGACATGGGTTAGGGTTAGGGTACCACATGAGGTTGAAGGATTTGATCAATGTAACGCTGTGTTGTAACGCCGTTCCCCCGACCAGGACCAAGACCTTGGAAGAAAACTGGCCCTAGCAGCTGGTTAAGGCCAATGCCACCCCAGATCATGACGTTCGGACCTCCCCATGCGTTGTGTTCCATGACGAAGTTGGCCTGGAAACGTTCACCTCTCCTCCGCCACACTCTGACAAGACCGTCTGCATTGCTGACGCAAAACCGACTCTCATCTGTGAACACTACAGTACGCTACTGCCTCCAGTTCCAGTTGGTGTGGTTTCTGGCCCACTGTAGGCATGCCAGACGGTGTCTGCTTAGTGAGGACTGGCACTCGAGCCGGATGGCAGTTCCGTAGGTCTCGTGCACTGTGTCACTGCTGATTAGAGTCTGGTGACGTCCAGTGGTGCGTCGGGCAGTTTATGAGGCTGTCAGGAAACGGTCTCTCTGATGATTGCGAAAGATCTGGCAATCTTACCTCGGGGTAGTGACTCGAGGTCTTCCGCTTCTTGGTCGATCATCAGTCACTGCTCTGGCCGCGAAACGCTGCTGCAGACGATAGACCGTAGTGAAGTGAACGTTAAATGCTGCTGCAACAGTCTGAGGGTCGTCACCAGCTGTCAAACGCCCGATAGCTCGTTCATGTTGTGCTGCTGTCAGTCTTGCCATGGTTGCCATGTCCAAAACGTTAGTGTGCAGTGGCTTCCTTTTATTGCAAATGAACCGCAGAACTCAACTCGTGCATTACTCTCAAGCTGCACATCTTGCACGTGCCGCTCGTGAGCATTTTGTGCCTTTGGAAATATCTGCATTTCCCGAGCTCATACCAAGTAGCAGCACAATCAAACTAATGCTACACACGCTTTACACTTTTTTACACACGCCTCCAGTAAGCAAAACAGCCAACGTCAAAACATGGTTAACTTCTATTCAATCAAACATCGCAAATTTAATTTGCGTTTCTTTTGCTGTTCAGTATATTTTGACTAATTATAAGAAACATTCATTGGACCTGATGATCATCTTATTATTGCATTGTCATACCCAACTAATGTGTTTTCGTTTTCCCAGTGACAGACTGAGACAAAGTCAAGTTTCCTTAGGGGCGAAGACACATTTGTAAATTTGGCAACTGAATATATGGCAAATTGTTAATAACTTAAACCTCATCTAGTACTACAAAATACTGCAGTATGCTGTAGTATGCAGTATTCTTTAATACGCAGTATTCTTTAATACTACACTAGCAATGAGAAATTGTGTAGAATTTTGTAGTACCCCAAATTTACCCCAAATTTATCCCAAATGAATGCCTAGGACGTTAGGGTTATTGCTTTATTTTGCAGTAACTTCTAGCAGTTGGTAAATACATGTACAAGTGTAGCCATCAGTTGAGAATTCTTACTTGATGTTAAAGCCAACATGTTTGTACACAACGGACGGAGCTCATCTACCAAAATGGTAGCAGCCAATCAAATTGCAGTATTTGAAAAATGATGCGTAATAACTTGCATATGAATTACTGCATACTCATATGGGGGGGGTCTCCTTAACTTATCGGTCTAGTCAGACTGACTTGCGTGAGGCCATTTATGGTACAGTCGCTGCAGCATTAATTGTACGGTGCGCATTATGTGTACAGTCCAACTTAAGTCTAATTGCAGCATAACATTAAGTCAGCAATGCAAGATAAGCTCTTGCTTGCAGACCTACTTTGTTGGTTCATGTTCACTTGGAAAGATTAAACAACAATGTGGTTGGGGTTCTCGTCTGATCAGTGTACTGATGAATAGTTAAAAACAAATTGCGAATGGCTGCATGTGATCGACAAGGTGCTCTCGAAATTGATTGTTGTAAATGGGGCGATAGCACTGCTTTCTTGTACAGCTGGGCCAACAAAACCACTCATCTTAACCCGTGTTCTGGTGTTACAAGAACAAATTAATCCCCCCCCCCCTCCATAAGAATGTACACTATTCGCTTATGACTTCATATAGGTTTGACTGTATTTATTTATTTGTCATTTATGAAGGGGATCTCTGTCGGCAATTCTTGCTGGTTTATTGTACCCACATGCCATTACGTTGATTCCTGTATTGTTCCATGTAGAGCCTTGACAACCCTGCATGACATGAGTAAATACTTGATGGGATCTACAGCAGATGGACAAAGCAAGAAGAATCCGATTGATGCAATGACTGGCAAGAAGATCAAGGTGTGGTTTCTAATGAAATGCTTTAGGAAAAGTTTTCACGGCTTAAGCCGTGTTTCCATTGGACTTTCTATACTGCGGCCTCGCGGAAACTTGCCACGACATTCCTTCACGTAATTCTACCTTGCGTTTCTATTTGGACTTTCTCCTCAATTCTTCTCTGCCTTCCCCAACATTTTCACTGACATCTAACCCGATTAAACCTCTCACAAAATCGATTACAAATTTGCCATGTTTCAAGCAGTGATCTGAACAGATGAAAAACATAGCTGTTGTATGCACATACGTACGTGGCCGATCATCGGTCAGTTCGCTCCGCTGCAAACTAGCGCAACTGCACTGTACACATGTACATGTAATCACAGGTAAACACAAGGAGACAGGGAACCATACCACCATTTCCGCGCCCATGCTAGCGATAATCGCTGTGTAGTTGACACGATACAGGAAGTTGCATTGTTTACACAGTGGTTTCTGCGTGGTCGCGATAGTTCTACACAGAGGGGCTGTTTCCATTAGACTCTTTATCGTCCCAGATAACTTTGAGGCCGCGAGGATATCTTCCGCACCCACTTTTGGCCTGGTTGTTTTACATCAAGGTCGCGGTAAGTCGAAAGGGATGTTAGTTTACCGCACGTGTTCATTGACTTAATTTTGTCATTCTAAAGAAAAGTCGTGGTAGATTGACAAAAGTAAGTCCCATGGAAACACGGCTTTAGTCTTTCTAAAAGAGTTAACCCTGTCTGTCCAGCTGTTATTAACCCTAACCCTCCAGGGCATTTTGGCTGGAACCCTGTCAGATGCATCGGATTGCATAGTTTGTCAAATTGACTTGGTTGCAGAGTGCAGCTGTGAGCACAGATGTACAGTACATTGCAATTGAAAGTTAACACTGTGAATGGGAATGGGAAATTTTGTGAAAAGGACTTCACATTCCATTCACATTTCACATTTCTCACACAACTTTTCCCACCAGTGAATTCAAGTGGGAAATTATTTTCCCACTTCGAGAAAAGGTGTGAAAATATTTTCCCACTTTGGGAATTTTTGTTCACATTTTGTGAAATGAAAATGAATTCCCTGGGAAGAGAAAATTGTGAAAAGAAATTCCCATTTTGAGGTTAACTTTCAATTGCAATGTACTATGTGCTGCGTCTGGCAGGGTTAGGGTTAATGAGGTGCCGGTATGCCAATTCGGGTTTGTGCAGCCAAGCATAATGTACACAATAGGCAAACAGTAGTGCAGGAATGTCATCATCATCATCATCAGGCTGTGTTCATCTCTTGTTGAATGAAGCCCTCCTCTAACAATTTGCATTTTCTTCCATCTCTTGCCATTCTTGTATCCATGTTGTTGTGTTCAGATATGTGGTGAATTCATCTCTCCATCTCCTGTTCTGTCTTCCTCTTTTGCCATTTCTTGGTTGCCATTCTGTGAGTTTCTTGGTCCACCGGTTATCTTGAGTTTTTTCACCCTAACTCCCTACTCCCTCTCCGGGGTACTGGACCAAATCCGCCAAAATCCATCAGTCGGTTTTCTGTTTATACATGGGCTCATGGAATCACCACTGAAGTGTTGGTACACATGCCTTATGACAACACTACTACTGGATCCTAGGCAAAATTCATCAATTGCACCGGCACTGCTTCAGGCCTCCTGGACCAAGTCCATCATAATCATTCCATCAATCATTTTTCACGCCAGGCCTTTAGGACCAAGTTCCCCCAAAATCCAACAATTTGGGGGGATGGATTTTGGCGGATTTGGGACGGTTAGGGTTAATAAATGTCCTGCCCATCTCCATTTCATTTCTTCAATCTTCTCTATGATATCCTTAACTTTCTTTTTCTTTCTTATGTCGGTTTGTCTGACTTTGTCGCGTAGTGTCATCAGTTTAACCCTTTCCTTACCAATGTCGAGTTTATTCGACAAGGAAACCACACACCAGAGTATCCAAACAACAGATATATTCACCATGTTTCAACAAACTGTAGTGCTTGTGTTTTTCGCTGTCCATACATGATCTTTATAGCAACAGAAAGAGCTTGTTCAAATCTTTCCAATGGTGCTATCAAATTCATGTGTCACCATTACAATATTTTGAGAAAACTGTATCCGAAGTTTCCTTGTAGAGTTATGTGTACGGAGTGCTATTAGTTCGTTTGACAAACAACTTTCCTGTTTGATAGATTTGGCCAGAAGAGAAAACAGCCGTAATTTGGCTATTTTAGCAGTTATAACTTTCAGTTTTACACCATATGAAAGATGAATTTTCATGGAACAAACTTTACACACAACATTTTCCCTTTCATTTAATTCTTAACCCTAACCCACTAGGCCCTTTTGGCTAGGAACCTTCCTCAATCCTTCAAAATCCTCCAATTGCTCCCCCCAAAAAGTTGCATTCACCCTCAATCCTCCAAATTCCTCCAAATTTTAGGACTTGTTCTAGTGCATGTTCCCCATTTCCTCAATCCTTCAAAATCAACCAGTGTACAAAACCTGTGAAGTTTTTCCCAAAAAGTTAGGGTATAAACAATAGGAAAATGTATATGGTGGGTGATGCTGTACTAAATCGCCATTTCTCCTCAATCCTCCAAAATCAATCGGTACTAAAATCACCATTTCTCCTCAATCCTCCAAAATCAACCGGTACTACATTGTAAATCACCATTACTCCTCAATCCTCCAAAATCAACCGGTATTAAATCACCATTTCTCCTCAATCCTCCAAAATCAACCGGTACTAAATCACCATTTCTCCTCAATCCTCCAAAATCAACCGGTACTAAATCACCATTTCTCCTCAATCCTCCAAAATCAACCGGTACTAAATCACCATTTCTCCTCAATCCTCCAAAATCCTCCAAAACTGCATAGAGGATTTTGGAGGACTGAGGGGGGTTAGGGTTAAAGGTGAAATCTTTGGTTGAAAATACAACCATTCAACAAGTAGTCAGCTGCTTTTTCTGTGTAAGTGGTTTTATGCTTGACTGAACAAAGAATGTGGTACTGGGGGAAGAAGCCAATAAATGATGTGGTAAGGAAAGTACGGAGCTCTGGAAGTGCCATCCGACTTGTCGAGATCCTGACATATTTTATCTCAGAATGACGACATATTACAGGCAAGATGACGACATCCTTAGATAATTTATCACGGGATGACGACATCCTGAAAGTGGGATGATGACATCCTGAGATAATTTATTAGTTCCGGACATTATTGTGCAAAGTATCGTGTAAGCTTTCATATATTTTTTGAAAGAAAAAGTGATGTCGACTTCTGTCAATCAGAATGTCGTCATCCCACAATAAATTATCTGGGGATGTCGTCATCCTACTTTCAGGATGTCGTCATTCCGTGATAAATTATCTAAGGATGTCGTCATCTTGCCTGTAATATGTCGACATCCCGAGATAAAATATGCCAGGATCTTAACAAGTCGGATGGCACTTCTAGAGCTCCGTAGGAAAGGGTTAAAGCATCCGCCTTTCCATAGCTCTCTCTCTGTGTTATCAATTTTTGCTCCAGGAATGTTCATATAGCCAACAACCGTCAAGGTAGTCTTTTTCAAACTGCGGCTATTGAAATCATTGGGTCAATTTCATGGAGCTAATAAACACAAAAGTTTGCTGAGCATGAAAAAGTCCTCCTTGGTAAGCAGGATCTTGTACCAACCAAATTTTCACATGATAGCTTGTGACTGGTATTCACCAGCTGTTGTTTGCTTAGCATGAAAATCACATGGTTTTTTGGCTGGTAACCTGTCTGTACTAAGCAAGATTTTAACAGCTCCCTGAAATTGCCAGGGTACCAGTCAGTTTTCCCTTCAGCCTGTCTCTTGAGTAGGGCTGTTCATTTTTTATTAGTTTAGTATTTGGTTATTTGAAACTGGGTTTGACCGAATATTCGATACCGGTGCTCGCTGATCAAGTTTTTCAAGGGTCAGCTGCAATTGAATGCCGCGCCGGTAAAAAGTTGCACGCAAAGCACGCCGGTGTTTTATGTTCACAATTACTGCATTTTTGCAGTAAATTATTTATGGTATTAAAGGTTTTACGGACTGGAACAATAAACCTCCGTCCACAAAAATGACTGTTGACAAAAATGCAGCATTTGACACCGCTACATGTAAGCGCTATAACTTTTCTATTAAAATAGCATCAGAGTCTTATCTATATTTGCATATTTTTCTTGAATATTCGAACTGGCAAAAAGGTATTCGAATATTCTGTTGACGGTCGAATATTCGGTATATTCGGGACAGCCCTACTCTTGAGGGTATTCATGACCCATCGGCAAGCATGTCAATAGTCTGATTGTAATCAACCTTACTGTCTTCTCAGACACCAATATCAATCGAGGTGGAAAATAGCTATTACAACCAAATATTATATTTAAAGCTCACTGCTGAGGGATGGAAAATTGCAATAAGTAAAGCATCCTTAATTTTAAATATGATTTGAAGCTTTGCATGGTGGGTACGATACGAGAAAGACTGAGATTGCGGGTAACACCATGTGTAATGAATCTCTTCTAGGAAGATGTGTGGTTCTGAAAAGAAACAGGATGAGTGTGTAACTCGACATTACGGACAGTGTGCTCTGTCCGTCCTCAGGAGTGCGGAAATCCGTAAACACAACACAGTTTCTCAAGACATCGGTTTCCACATCAACGACATTTCGTCCCAACTCTTCAAACGCCACACATCCTACACCCACACCACCCAACAAGCTACTGCCACACCCCCAACGCACACAACAGCATCCAGTCGTCACACCCGACTAGGCACCCAGAAGGCATAAAAGCTGCAGCAACTCCGCATTACATCACTCACACTCCTGAGGACGGACAGAGCACACTGTCCGAAACGTCAAGTTACACACTCATCCCGGTTCTTTTCAGAACCACACATCTTCCTAGAAGAGATTTATTTCACATGGTGTTACCCGCATTCTCAGTCTTTCTCGTATCATTAATTTTCCCATCATGTGTGCATTGTATTACAAATTAGAAAAGTGAAACCTTGCCTGCTGTCTGCGTGGAGTTATTGACGATCAAGGTAATGTACTCCATGGGGCACATCACTTTTTAACCCCTTGGCTACGGTTGACCCAAATATGTGCAGATTGAAAATTGCCACCTGGCCGGTTCACGTCTATACACGCCAATTTCTGCATTTTCAATCCATTATTGGAGTATTGTGTACGTTATGCTTGGCTGCACAGACCTCTTGTTTCCATTTCGCTTGGCTGTATAACCCGGCCTGGCGCCCCGACGCCCCTATAAAATACCCGGTATGCCCGGGTTCGAGGGGTTAAGAGTGATCTCCCCCGGCTACATCAGTTTTGGTGTAACGCATGTGACAAGTTATTGGTCTCATGGATCACACGGATCTCGCGATTTAATACCATGGTATAACAATAGAGTACCGAAGTCTGACGTCAGTTGCCGCGGCAATGGTTCCAAACACATCCAGTTTAGAATGTATTCTGGTTCCAAACATTGCATTGATTGACGTCATCACTTCGGTACTCTATTGAGTTTGGCAGGGCCGTAGCATGATGTTTGGAGCAGACCTACAAAAGAATAACTTTCAAGCAAAAAGGCAACAATTTCTGCAGTGTTGAACATTCCTGAACACGTTTAACCAATTCACGTCGGGATTATTTTGACATTAACGGACCCAGCTGCGGGAATATTTTTCCCGAGCCTAGATGCCAGACCGGTTCAGGCAGAATCAGGCCGTAATCTGCCATCAGAACAGCCTAATATATTTCCGGCCTGGCTTGCTGCCAGGGAGTGGCTGACAGATAGATACCGGTCTCCATGGAGTGCGTGTTTATCAGTCATCCATTCCGAGTACGGCAAAACTTTTGCGTGTTAACTCGTCATCCGACTCGAACTGGTTAAAAGACCACCAGTTGGAAACATTCATAAATCAGCTCACTATAATGTACACGTGATTTTAATTACGCTTTAACTGACAGAGAAGGAAGAGGAACGGGTCCGACATAGCATCCGTTGAGAGTGAGGAGAGTACTGATTATGAGGATGACAGTGAATGCGACAATGATGACAGCGATCCTGATTTGGACTCTGACATGGATGGTAAGTTGTCTAGAATTTAAAGTTGCTGTATGTGACCACGCCCGCTAAAAGTAGAATTTTTGTTTTCTGCCAAAAATATTACCAAAGAAAAAACAAATTTCAGGGGGCAAGACCAAATTTAAACTACATTCAAATCAAGCAGTGATGTTTTGTGTCTGTGAATTACATGTAATTGTTGAAAGGTGAGTCTTCACGTAGCTATGTTTCTGGTGACCACTGCAACCTTTGAAAGGAAAAGCCAATTTTAATGGTTAATATATGTACCAGACTAGAAATGTACACGTATCTTAATAGTAAAACTCGGCTTTCCGCCTGTTCTCACCAATATACCCCAGCTGTTCCTAGATGTACATGTAGAACAAAAAGCTATAACTGTTTCCCCTGTTCTGTATCTCTGTAGCTCTTTTCACACTAGAGACTAGGGCAAACTTGCCTTAACCCTAACGTACAGAAATCCATCAAAATCCTTCCCCTGATTTGGAGGATTTTGGCAGATTCAGGATACCTCCATATTGAAACCTGGGGGATTTTGATGGATTGAGGATTGTAAGCCTAGCGTTACTGCAGGATTTTGATGGATTCAGGATACCCCCATATTGAGCGGTCACCAAAACTAACTCTTTGTGCATGACAAAATAGGTGGATTTTGGCGGATTCAGGATACTTTCTAGTAAAGTTACCCAAGGGGTTAGGGGTAAAAGAAAAATTGCCTCAAAATTAGTAGCTATGGAGAACACAAAAGTTCACTTTTTTTTCTATAAATACCTGTTTTTCCTCTACTACTAAAATTCTTGCAACTCCAGTTTTACAACTTTACAACAATAATTTTCCTATTTTTTCCCCCATAATCGCACGCCCAGAGTGAGTTTTCATCATTTACTCTGGTTGTTTGATAATACAGACACGCACAGTAAATTTACTTTAATGAATTTAAGGGATATTTTTCCTTTTCCTGACATATTGTAATAAGCATTGTATGTTCAGTTCTTTCCGAGAGCCCGTGGGAAAATCAGAGGTTTACTCTAGCGGGACTCGAACCCACGACCTCCTGCTTACTAGTGCAAATGTGACCCGCTCTGGAAAAAAGTATATTATGTCGCAAAATATGAAAAATGAGTTTTATGTGTGTTTGGAAAGCCCGCAATGTCAGCTTTCATTTGGTACATGATAGAGCTCCAAAGCCCTTTCCGTTCTGGAGATATCGCATTTTTGCATATTAATTAGTTCTATGGAGTTCAAATTGCACAACAGAGAAAACAGGCTTTAAAATAGCTAGTTCTGATACAATGCAATTGAACAATGCACTCTTAAAAGGTTATTTTGTTCACTTAATTCACTGAAATCAACATTGTTGTGCACCAAACCTGAAACTTTAGATATTTAAGATGTCATTAAAGACAAAAAAAAAAAAAAAAGGAATTTTGACAAAAAATGTCACCCTATCAACGTTGAAAGGGCCATTACACGTAAATGCATATGGCGACTTATATCACCTTTTTCTGGAGCGGGTCACAAATGTCTTAACCACTCGACCACCGAGCTTGCCGTGATTGGCTGGCTGATTCGAATCCAATATAGCAGTGGGTACCGCATACATGTATGTGAAGATGGAATTTACGTCAGGGATGGTGTTAATAATTAGAAGAGATTTTTGCCCTTTCCTGACAGGGGAAAGGACAAAAATCTGTCTTCTAATTTCCACTGTCGGGAAAAAAAGCAATTTGTCTCTTCTTGCATCATCCCCGACACAAATTCCATCTTCACAATACTGTCCTACTGATTGAGAAGTGGCATGCTGCCAAAAATGCATTATTTATCATAGAAATTTGCTCCTGTCTCTCATAGGAAAGCTAATAGCATTGTTAATCCCATGAGTACGGTAATATACAGTGAGGAGCCGGGGTGCCGTGTCGGCTTTGCAGCCAAGCGAACCGGACACAAAAAGCTTGTGCAGCGAAGCATAACGAACACAATAATCCAACAATGGATTGAAAATGCAGAAATGGTATCTATAGACGTCATCCGGCCTGGCGGCACTGTTCTTTTTTTTGCGCCATAAGGCGTCCTCCTTACGCAAATGGTTAATGCTAGAAAACTAATATTTTTTTTATTTTTAGGATGTGACACCCCACAAGCATGGACATGGCAACGAACCATTTTGTGTTTATATTGAACCCCTTGCCACCGGTTCCCCAAATACGTGCGGATTGAAAATTGCCACCTGGCCGGTTCACGTCTATGTGTGCCAATCTCTGCATTTTCAATCCATTAGTGGGGTATTGTGTACGTTATGCTTAGCTGCACAAGCCTCTTGTTTCCGTTTCGCTTGGCTGCACAACCGGGCCTGGCGCCCGGTGTTCTACCATGTAATGCCCGGTGGCAAGTGGTTAGAGTGAACAAAGAAAACTGGAAGGAGCGGGATTTGAACCTGCGACCTCCAGAATACCATACCGGTGCTCTACCAACTGAGCTATCGTGCCCTGTGTTGGCGGTCTCCCAAATTGTCAGTATCTTTGTTCGGTGGGCGCTAGTCAGAAGTCATAAACCTACATGTACATTGTATCATGCCATATAGCCAGGGATCATGCCCAATTTTATGAAACAACCTGGGAAGCGACATTCTGGGAATCACTCAATGCGACTTCAAAGTAAACAAAGAAAAGACCAGAGCGAGATTATAAAAGTGATCCCCACAACTTCCCATGTTCATTATGTGCAATTGGATTGTTGAAATTGAAAGCAATGCTTTTAGAGATCTTCAGATAGTTTTCTTGAAGATGACAACATTTCAGATGGAAATATTATCAGGAGGATTTGGTACTTATACCATTTTTGTAAACAGTAAGCTTTTTGGTTGAAATTGATAAGGGGTGTGCATCGGAACCGAGTACCCGACCGTTCATGTCTAGAACCGGTTCCAGATTATGGAATCGAGTACCTGTACAACTTTACATTATCGCATAGTAACTTTCCAGACAATGAAAAAGCAAAGGTTTTGGATGTTATTTGTCGGTGAATTTTCAAAATGTAAACCCGACTACATGGGAAACCAGCACAGATTTCACCAAAGTTGACAACAGAGGGAATTTACCTGTCTTGGTTTTTGTAGTCTGGGTATGGATAAAGAGCCTCGACGAGACATAATAGCATGCCTCATTCCACAATAAATACAACTGTATAAAGCTTCCGGACAACCGTCTTTTGTGATATTATGCTGGTGCATGCATGTGCCGGCACACTCAAAGGTGGATTGTTGACTGGACACTGAGGCATGAGATTTTTCAGACTTTCGTCTGAAATCAGACTTTTTGAATCTCAGAGAAAGACATTATTACAACTTCTGGGATTTGCAGTTTTGGGTAGGGTTTCTGTAATGGGTACCCGGGTACCCGTATTTTTTTTAGTCGGGTACCCGGTTCTTTTACTACCCGTAAATGCACACCCCTAAAATTGATCTCTTTTATCATTACCAAAGCTGTGTTATACATTTAACCCCTTGCCTACGGATGACGCCATATGGCACAAAAAAAACAGTGCCACCAGGCCGGATGATGCCATTTTCCGCTGTTTGTGCAGTTTCAATCCATTGTTGGATTAAACAGTGCCACCAGGCCGGATGACGCCATTGGCCGCTGTTTGTGCAGTTTCAATCCATTGTTGGATTATTGTGTATATGTTACGCTTGACTGCACAAACACATTGTGGCCATTTCGCTTGGCTGCCAGAGCCGCTGCGGCACACCCGTACTCATGGGGTTAAGCTACTATATCCAGCTTTCTCTTGAAATTAACACAATTTGGGAAAAACTGGATGACTGCCATTTTCAAGACTGTTAACCCTAACTCCTGCACTCTCACACTAGGCAGGGACCTAAACCTAACAAAGTCCAACAGGTACACGTAGAGTCACATGCAGTGGCCTAATGTACTAAACTCCAACAGTCCAAAACAGTTGTAGTTTGGCAGGTTTCCGCTCTATGCAAATAAAGTTTGCTTTACTGGCAGGGGTCAAATTTCAGGTAAAACTCTACTACAGCTGGCCTAGTAGCACACACATTTTACTAGACCAGAGGGTATTTCAAAAGAGCAATGGTAAAAATAAGAACACAGTGTTTTGAATGAGTGTGCTGTTTCAATTTTTCCCCTTTTGCCGACCTTGTTGGGGGAGGGGTTAGAAATGCTGTTTTGATTGAAACTCCCTGCCTCAAAACTAAAAATGACCATTCCAGAAATTATGGGGCTTTTTCAGTTCACCAGATTTAGAAGAAAAAAATAACTTTAGTGATAGCATTTCACGCAGTTTATAAAAAAAAAAATCACTAGACCACCGGACTAGTTCGGCCAAGAGTTCACTAGACCAATGCTCAAATCAATGGACTCGGTCCAGCAGTCCAGTGGATATTTCGATCCCTGACTGGTCAGTAACAGTACTTTACCGGTATTGAATTATTTATGGCCCGACAATACTTCAGTTCCCACTGGTGGACCTTGCTGTGCAGTACAGGATTACATGTAAATGCAGCCAAGAATAATACCCTTTATGAGAGGGTTACAGACTTCCTAAATAGACAACAGTATTTTTTTCTTTGAAATAAAACATACAATTTAAAACTTGGTCATAATCCTATTTCAGACCACAGTTCGCTTCGGAGGACATGTTCACATAGTCGTACTTACCTATACTCGCGAGGACAATGCTTTGTGTTTCCTATTCTTCCTTTAATATAGCCAAACCCCATAGACTAAGCACTTAGTCGTACGTTCGAGGACCGATTTTAACAAAAGACCGTCTCTCGAGGACAAGAAAGATTCTTTTTTCTTTCTCCGCTTGTCCTTGTACACACGATCTGGCTGTTTTTATACACAGGCACGGCTGACGGTTAAAAATGTCAAGCTTGCCTCGACTCTCCTCCAGCTCCGGGTGATGTCTCAAGACGCTAATCCCTCATTTGTTTTGTACACACACACAAAGTCTGTGGAGGCGGACCGTGGGTTGAACTTGAACTTGGCCGCTGTGCATGGCCTGTTCTACAATTTGGGCGCACCCAGAGTATTGAAATATATGAGGTTTTGGCAAGCAATATTGTACAATTACTGTTGAAATGACTCTTGCAAATCAGTATTTGTGGCGTTTGGCTGTACATTTGTATATCAGAAGTTGGCTGCTATATTTTGCCTTTTTGGAGGCGCGAACTGGTTAAACACTATGTCTCAAATGTGTTTCTTGTATATGTTTTGATTTCAGAAACGGCAGAAAGAACACATGGTCGCAGAAAACCCACTATTTATGAGCAGATACCATACTTCATGAAGATAGCGAGAACAGAGTACGTCCAACAGTTTTCAAACTATACAAAAAACATAGAGATTCAGAATAACTTGGTTGGGAGCTTTCGCATGATCCAACTTGTAAATAGATTGTAACTCATCATGCTGTATAGCCAAGGTTCATGTGATGCAACCTGGGAAGTAGCAGTGTGAGGATCAATCAAGAATGAGGTCCCAACTTTCCTGACTGGGTCACTTATAGTTTTTTTTTTTTAGGATCAACAGAGAAATTGACAAGAGTGGCTTTATCTTGTGACATCTGGAATACAATATCATGGCATAATTGGAAGGCTACCAAGAAAAGGGCAAGATGCCAGTATGGTAATCCGAAGGTCTCAGGTTCAGATCCCGCTCTTGCCAATTTTTTCTGTAAGATTTATTCAAATGACCTTCATATAGTCAGATTCTCTCATGATTTATTTGGTAATTTTATTTTAACATTGCTTGTAAACATTGCACATCTAAAAGAGTCAGCCGAAAATAAATCAAGTGGTGTTCCCAATTCTGGTTATGTGATCATCACTGTACTTGCATGCGTGTACGTGCACTGTATATATCTCCGAGGACAGGAGAAGAAAGGAAACACAAAGAAACCTTTCAGTCCTCGAACGTAGAGTCTTTTGTTGAAATCGGTCCTCGAACGTAAGGATACGTGCTTAGTCTATGGGGGTTGGTTATATTAAAGGAACAATAGGAAACACAAAGCATTGTCCTCGGACGTATTGGGGAAGTACGACTGTGTGTGTACACACAGTCGTGTTTTACTATGCTACTGAGGACTCCAGCTGTTCTCTTCCATTGTTCACATTGTTTGGACTTAAACTTTTTCTCAACACGTACCATAAGGTTTGTACATGAACACTACCGACGACTTAGGCTCAGGTCCTCAGTTGTATTGATATCACTTATCGCCTATTGTCCCAAGTCCTCAGATATAATGGATAGCATGTGTACACAGTCACGTACCGTAATTGTGGGGACATACACGTACACTGGTCATGCAATAGATGTTGTGGGAACCAAAATCATTATGGGGACAGAGAAATGTCCCCATATTGTAACTATCAGCCCTAATTTGCCTAACAAATCAATATGCCCCCACTACGCCGTGTATGCCTACCCAGTTGCATGTGCATACTGTGTTTTAGATTTATATTGATCATGTACGTGTACATGTGCACAATCCATACAGGGACACAGTTGAACCAATGCTGTACTAATGTCAACGTGTTTGCTTTACTTGGTCATATTTGTAGTGGCAACATTGCTTTCAAGTGTTACCAATTTAGAGGCTTTAGGACTGACAGATTTGATTCCACAATGATAGCCTTACTCATTGAAGTATGCCAAGGTTTGTCTACGATTTGTGATCGCAACATCTTGTACTTGAATTGGCACACATGTTGATGGAGAGTTGCCACGCTTTCATATTTGGTGTGCATTGAATGTTTTTTTTTTATGTTAGGAGGATACGTCGGTTTCAGAGGCTCCAGTGCAGTAATTCCACGGCTACTACATTTCAAGTGGATTGGTCAGCATGGTCTCAGCTATCGCAAAGGTACATGTATGCATGCATCATAGTCCTATTAAACAATATTATTACAGCAAAGTTAACCTTGATTCACTTTGCCGACTGACTGTCCCGTTTTCATCAGTCGGGATAAAACACTTCTGCATTATCATTTGGGACTCTTTGCCATTGGTGGAAACCACGCTTAAGACTAGCCTCCCTTGATGATTCCCAGAATGATCTGTTTCACTCAAAGACACTCCATGAATCCTTTGGGGTGCTGTAAATCACTCATAACAGTAAATAATTGTACTATTTTCAGCAAGCAAGAAGTATATGTACATGGACATCGCAATCAATGTTTTTTCTGATGTATGTACAAATTGCTGCTTTTACTTTTTAGCAAAAGCCCACTTCAGAAATCCTCCTTTTTGGTCCAGTTCACTCTAAATCCATCTCGGACTATTAAGTGGGAAGTCACACTTTTTGGAAAACCAAAGTAAAACTAAGCATTTAAAGTGTTATTAGGTCCGTAAAAATCGTGAGATTGAGTGTAGTCTATTTTTTTTATTTATTTTTTATTTTCAATAAAATAGCAATATAACATAACTCAGCCTCTCTGTCTCAAAAAGTGTTTGTACTTGATGTACCGTTCGTTACTTTATGCGTATTTTCATGTAAAAAATGAAACCAGGGAGTTCGTCCTAAGCCTAAACACGCCCGGGTGAGCGTGAAGACGACTTCGATCAATCACGCTCGTCAAAGCTCCATTCTGGCTGAAGAGTAGCCTAGCTAAAAACCCTAAATTTTGGGTCTGGGGAGGTTTAGCAAGAAAAAAAACGAAGGACAGCGCATGTAAAAATGCTGTGTACATACAACCGTTTCAATCTCTTTTATAAATATATTGTTGTCAAATCCAATCAGCAAAATCTTTGTCGTATCTCTCGATGTTTACAACAACCGAGAGAAAAGCAACCAACTTGCTTCTTCTTCGAATCGGTCACTTGATGGCATGGCTTAACCTCGTCCACAGGGCTTACCTTATTTTCAGCCTTGTTTCCAATGAGCAAAAAAATAATTCTGACCAACCAACCCTCTTTTTCAATTTTACCTGTCCGAGGGCAACACTTCATTAGGGTGTTCACTGTTGCGCTAACAAGTTGGCATATAATACTCGGAGGATAAGATAAGGATGGGACGTTTAAACGAAAAAAATTCAAATCTGTTCAGAAATTTTCCTAAATGTTTAAACGAAACTCAAATTTTAAAAATGGGACCTTGTATTTACGCAATCTACATTCCAGTTCTATTTACAAAGAATCCAGGATCTTTGTAAATTTATGTAATTAACAAAGAAATACAAACGCCTTTAGTACTACATGTACATGTACACAGTGTATACAATTGTTTGTGTTTGATGTTTTCAATACGCCGCTGGGACAAGATCAATGCTCGACGCGAACGGCACCTTTCCTACGTCCTACATAAATACTGGGACTGGCGGCAGCCTTTTTGCAATTGTTGACTAAACGTTTAAACGCTACGGAAAAGTTTTGCTAAACGTTTATCAAATTAAACGTAAATTCCCATCCTTAGTATAAGAATCAAATCTATAAAACCTGTACTTTTGGTTTGTGTATCAAACTAACATGAGAGCTGTTCTAGTATCTTTACTTGCCTCCTGTCTTCTGGTGATTCTTGTTTGATTTCTGTATTAATTTCACCCTGGAGATGAAGTTCCCAGATTGAATGTCACATCCTATAAAGTTCTCATGCTTCATATCTGAAATTTATTTCCTTGTCTCTTCTTATTTCAAAGCTTGCGTAGGAGGATGAATTAAGGAGCATTTGATATTATCCAGATGTGGTATTGATTGCGGTACCGCTGTTTTTCTTTATCGAATGCGTATGCGTACAGGGGAAGGGGGATGGAGCCACTGTGTATGCCATGCGTACAGGGGTGAGGGGGTAAGCAAAAGTCGGCATTTCGTGCGTACGTACTTTATGGACAGCCCCTTATCTCAAACCTTGCTGATGAATGAGTAGCCATGCGGCTTGAACAACTGAATAATCATAGGGTCAAAACTGGAGCTTGGAGCTCATTAAAGCCCAGTCGACTTGCCCACTCAAGACTTCTAGTGTGCAAAAGTCAGACCATGGACAAAGAACACTATTAGTGGAGGTCTTTTTGCAATTGATGTTTATTAAGAGCTCTGGCTTGGAACACTTTAACCCTAACCCTCCAGGGTATTTTGGCTAGAAACCCTGCCAGACGCATCAGATTGCATACTTTGTCACATTGACTTGTGTGCAGAGTGCAGCAAGGTCAAGCTGTCACCACAGATGCACTGTGCTGCGTCTGGCAGGGTTAGGGTTAAAGAGCAACTCCAACGGTTTTGAAAAGTGTTAGAATTAAATGTTATTGTGTTCAATAGATAATAAATTACTTATTCATTACAAAATTATGTTTGTTTTGCGTGTCAATGTTGTGTTATTTTGTGAGAAATTATTACCAGTTTTTTCGAGTTTATGAAAACTTTCCACAAATTGGCCGCTGGCGACGCTGTTGAGAAATGAAAGAAACATGCTGTAGTACCGTAGAAAGCTGCACGCGATGTTATGTGCATGCTCAACGGTAATACGTCAGAAATGAATATTTATTAGATGTAAACGAGCTTTGACGTCACGCTCATTTTCACGAAACTGGGATAGACTCGCGGAAAGAAAGGCAAAAAAATGCATATATTTTTATACATAAAAACCAGCGTCAAAGATAGGGATCTTGACAAGTACATGTATTTGTATTATTTGACATAGCTCTTCTCAATTAAATCGAAACCTAAGAAAAGTTGGGAATCGTTGCAGTTGCTCTTTAATTCACCATTTTCCACCGAGATGGATTAGCCAGAGAGTCAGGATTAGTGCACTGGCAGCCAGAGGACCACACACACCTCATGAATATTGCTGATAGAACTGCCTGTGTGCACTGACCTGTACCGCAAAAAAAACAGCATTACTGCAGTTGATACTGCATTCAGACAATGTGAAATAATCCTTTACAGCACTGATATGTTTTCACAATAAACCCCAAAAAATCAATGGATTACGTATAGCTGGACCTTCATGTACATAGACTTGGTCCCATTGAGTTTGGAGTATGATCATTCCAGTGTACAGCACTAAAGTAATCTGTCTTCTTCTTTTCTATTTTTTAGTGAGTGTAACAAGTATTTGCCAGAAGTTAAGAACTCTGTCCGCTTCACATCAGGCTCAGTGGAAGACGGCCAAGAACCATCATCCCTCGGATTGTTCCAGACTCGTAGCTCCTCTCAAACAGGTACATGTAATAATGATAGTGTACAGCAATTCAACATTTGTAACACATATATAGAAGATAGGGGTGTGCATTTATGAGTAGTATGGAAATCGGGTAGCCGATAAAAAAAAGCATGAGTACCCGTTAAAGAAAGCCAATCCCAAAAATTTAATCTGGGAAATTGCTGTTCATATTGTTCATAAAGGTCCGCACATTAACCCTAACCCCCTAGACCCTTTTTGCTAGGAACCTTACCATCCTCAATCCTCCAAAATTCTCTGATTGCCCTGCCCAAAAAAATGCATTCATCGTCAATCCTCCCAAATCCTCAATCCTCCAAAATCCTCCGCTTGAAACACCATTCATCCTCAATCCTCCAAAATCCTCTTTTTCTTGGAATACCATTCATCCTCAATCCTCCAAAATAATCCTCTCTTGAAACACCATTCATCCTTAATCCTCCAAAATCCTCCTCTCTTGAAACATTCATCCTCAATCCTCAAAAATCCTCTTTTTCTTGAAATACCATTCACCCTGAATCCTCCAAAACTGCAAGGAGGATTTTGGAGGATTGAGGTGGGTTAGGAATTGTAATACTACCACATTGTTTGGTGCATCAATGCAGCCAGATGCAAGTGTGTACAGTGAGCTCTGTAGCTTTGCAGTGTAAATTGCATTTTTGCAAGTGTCATACCCTGGTTTTCATTTTGAAAATACGCCACAAATGACATTCAAAAACTTGTTTTCATTGTCTGAGAAATTACTAAGTAATATGTTCGAAGATGGAATGTTTGCGTCAGGGGAAGATGTAAATTAGAACAGAGATGTTTTCTCTTTTGCCCTGTCCCGACGTAATATATGAAGCACTGTATACTCATCAGTGCTTTCCGCGAGCCTGTGTGAACAAATTCGCAGGCTTATTCGGGCGGGATTCGAACCCACGACTTCCTGCTTATTAGTGCAGACGTCTTAACCACTCGACCACCGAGCTTGCCGGGGTCGGCTGGCCGTTTCGAATCCAATGCAGCAGCGGGTACCGCGTAATCAGTCAGAAGATGGAATGTTTGCATCGGGGGATGATGTAAATTAGAACAGAGAGGGTGCCTCTGTTGAGTTGGGTGCATCTATTTATTACACTGCCATTCAAGAACAATATACATGTAGTTGAATAATGAATGGATTGTGTATGAGTAGGAATGCGGCTATTTATGTCAACTGGCCCATGTGCCCTCTTCGCACATGGCTATGGTCATCTTCCGGCTACACAGGGTTAATACAGAGTGCCTGAATGTTATTTTCGTGGTTTCAGTTACCTATTTTTATGATTCTTTTTTGTTTTTTTCAAACTGGTAATATCTGTACAGTATCCAAACATTAAAATTATCCAAGCATCATTGAAAACACTGTTTCTTTGGTTCACCATTTTCAGCCAATACCGAGACATATTTTTGGAAGGAATTGCCAGTCTATCACCTACAGAGTGACACAAAGTGGGAAAAATGTTGGTAGTGCACAAACATTGTCCAGAGTGTAAGTGGTGAACAGGCTCTGTATATACTTCCGAGGACAAGAGGAGAAAGGAAATACAAAGAAACATTTCAGTCCTTGCAAGTCAAGTCTTTTGTTGAAATCGGTCCTCGCAAGTAGAAGTATATGTGCTTAGTCTATGGGGTTGGGTTATATTAAAGGAACAATAGGAAACACAAGGCATTGTGCTCGAAAGTATTGGGAAAGTACGACTGTGTGTGTGTCCAGTGCACATTGCAACTTACACCTACTCCCAGGCATTATGATACCTAGGGAAAATATCTGTTTTTTATATTATTTTCTATGCAATACAGTCCATCTGAGAATAAAAATATGGTGAATCAACCTCTTGACAGACGACAGCCATAGCCGCGGTTTGAAAAAGACCATCGAACCAGTTGTTGTCTATATGCGCATTCCTGTGCATACTCAATCCATTGTTTGCCTATTGTTTGTGTTACTCTTGGCTGCACAAGCCTGTATTGGCATACCAGCACCCTATTAATAACATTGTACATGTACATGTATGCAGGAGATGGCACTGCTTGTACAAATTTGTACATCCAGAATAAGCCAGTTCGTTATCTCAAAGGTCAAAGGTTATTCGGGATAAAATTGCTGACATAATGTCACGCCATGTTACGTGAACACCCATTCTGATTGAATTTAACACGTGTGCATTGTGGGACCACCTTTTGCGTTCACACGCGTGCGTTAGGTCACGCGGTTCATTCAGGATAAAATGTCATTGTGCACATGTGCAGTTGAAGTACCGAACTGGCTTATTGTACCACCAGTGCAGTTGTATTTTAACTGCATGCTACTGATTTCACAGATCCAAGCACGTTTCTGAATCTGTTTGTTGGTGGTCCTGTCTGGAGTATGGCTTGGTGCCCTCATCCCACCAATGTACCCCCCATGACTGAGTATGCCGTCATTAGTTGCCATCGATCTCAGGATGAATACCATTATGCGAAGAGGCTGTACAGTGGGCCTGGTGCTGTGCAACTGTGGGCATTCCATGGGCTAGGACAACTCAGTCAGTAAGTTATACAGATTTACGATTACATCTGAAGACAAATCCTCTTTAAATCACCTTAAAGAGGATGTTGATTGCTGAGAGTGCAGCATTTTGTAGTTCTATATTTTGTAGTTCTATATTTTGTAGATTAAGGTTATTACAATGAAACGGGCAATTTCTGTCATGAAATATTTTTTTTAAAGTTACTTCTGAGCCTGCTGGTGCCATTTGTCTAAAAGTCTTCCCTGACATCTGACACCATAATCTTCCCCTTTTGTGTCTTAAGCTCTGTCCGCACTGGACTTTTTTTGGTAAAACTTACCAAGGCGATGGGTACTTTTCCCATTTTAAGTCCAGTGCAGACAGCCTGGGACGTTTTCCTCTCGGTTACTTTTCCTGAGTCCAGCGGTTACTATTACGGAAAAAAGGAAAAGGCACGCGTGATTTGGGTCAATCGCATCAATGTAAAAGGTCACGCAAAGCGCCCTCATGAGTAGTTATATTGACAGCTCGGTTACTTCTACCACGGTCCGGTAAAATGTTCCCGTGTCGAAAATCCAAGTGCGGACAGTGGTCATAAAACCTTCCAAAAAAAGGTCCAGTGCGGACACGGCTTTAGCATTTTTTTCCGAACAACTTCTCACCCTCTAAGTTGAGGTCCTTACCTAACTTCCTAACTTCAAAAAATGCTCAAATTCCACAGTGCACCTTAATTCATTCCTTAAGCAAAATGGGCCAAAAGCAAAATGTGTGCACGGTATGCTCAATCCAATAGGGCTGTTCATTTTCAAATAATTTAGTATTCGATTATTCAAGACTGGGCTTGACCGAATATTCGAATATTAGATACTCACCGATCAAGTCTTTCAGGTGTCTGCTGCAACTGCATGCCGCGCCGGTAAAAAGTTGCACGCAAAGCATGCCAGTGTTTTACATGCGGCGATCGATATTATAGACCACCCGATGGAAATTTTTTGCATTGTATCAATATAACAAGAAACCAAACTCCAGCCTGAGTCTTTTGCAATAATTATTTTAGAAGTGTCAAGGGTTTTACGGTCGGGAACAATAAACCTCTGTCCACAAAAAAATGCGGCATTTGACACTGCTAAGCGCCGTAACTTTTCTATTAAAATAGCATCAGAGTCATATCTGTACGAGCATATATATTTTTTTCGAATATTCGAACCGGCAAAAAGCTATTTGAATATTCGGTTGATGATGGAATATTTGAATATTCGCTTTATTCGGGACATCCCTACAATCCAACTCTACGACTATCTACTAAATGCTACGAATGCATGTCTCCATACCGGTATCAAAGCAAGATAGCAAGCTATCACCAAGACCACTGCAATAGTCGGATATCTCAAAACCATCCTAGTACAAGTGCGCTACACACAACAAAATTTGAGTCCATCACAAGTCCCTGCAAGTCCCTGCAAGTCGCTGCAAGTCCCTGCAAGTCCATCACAAGCCCTCAAGTCCTAATCCCAATCACAAGCTATTCAAATGAGCTTTGACAAAGGCATTCCTTTGTCATTGTTCATCCAGTTACTTGTGACCGGCTTTATGAAAGGACTTCTGACTGGGCTTGCGAAAGTACTTGCAGGGACTCGACTCCAGCTCTGCAAGTACCCAGGTAGCAGAAAGTTCATCTTCAACTTGAGACTGTAAGCGCTGAAAAAATGTCCCATCATCGTACCTGTATACATGTAATTCACACAAATCTCTGAGATCAAATACTACATAACCCCGAGACCCTTTTTGCTAGGAACCATCCTCAATCCTCCAAAATTCTCCTCGCTTGAAACACCATTCATCCTCAATCCTCCAAAATCCTCTTTTCCTTGAAATAACATTCATCCTCAATCCTCCAAAATCCTCCAAAACTGCAAGGAGGATTTTGGAGGATTGAGGTGGGTTAGGGTTAAATGACAAATGTGACCCGCTCTACAAAAATGTGTCTGATGTGTTAAAAATACATTTAAAAATACATGGTCTGAAAGAGCTTGAAATAAGCTTTCCTTTGATATATGGCACAACTCTGTAGTGTAATGCATTGTTTTTCTACAATTTTTTAAGTGTGTGATTTCTTATAGTTATATTAAAAAGTCTGAGACATTAAACCACCCCGTACATAAAAGTGTAATGCGCGACATCTGACTCATTTTTGCAGAGCGGGTCACAAATGAGCATGTACATGAAGTGACCAAGTAGGGTAACTAAACAGTTACTGTTGAAGAAACCCCATAATGTGTCCAAATCCCACTTTGGAATGGAACCTCCTTTCATTTTCATTTCCCGGACAAGCCCCAATGGGAGACTTTTGACATCGGTCCTTTCCCATTGTTTTCCCCAGTCGTGGGAATGCTCAGAACTATATGTACGCTCAATGCACATAACCTTTTCACAATAGAGCGCCGAACCCTGGGGCAAACTCAACCCGGGGCATTTTCACCCCCGAGTTCAACCCCGCGTCATTTTACACTTGTTTCGCCGAAACCTACCTCAGCCAACCCCGGGGCGAGCTTGCCCCGGGATTGGGCAAGAACGTTTCACACTTGAGGTGCCGTCAGGCTGGGTCGCTGCTCATGCTAGGCGCTGCGCATGCATAATTGCTTTACCCAGAAATCCCAGTTGCAAGCGCATGAACTGCACCGGAAACCAATCCCATAATGCAATTTTACAAAAAAGATCTGATGACATGGCATACAAATCGCTCTGTCTTTTGCTGCTTTATTTGTATACTTTGCGAAGACAAATAGCTTGGCGAAATGAGTCAAGATCATGTTGTCAAAAGATGCTGTACAACAATTATGCGCGCTTTGACATGACCTTTGGTCCTTTTACATGTGGGTCATTCCATGAAGTTGGTACACTTTTTCACACAAGTTGTGAAATTTTGAGGATTTCTTCACATTCACAGTTATTCATATACCCAAAACAGATTATGTGTGTCCGAGCAGCACTAATACCCAATTCACAATTACATGAATTTTACAAATCAAATGTATTTACTTCATACACGATAAGGATAAACTATCACACCGTAACAGGACACAAAGTCTTTTGGTGTCCCTGTTACATGTGAAATTATACAACACCTGAATAAATCCCCGCCATCCGATTGGTGGAGAGTCGATCACGTGCATTGAATTATTCGACCCATCACACGACGCGAACCCGCCCCGCCCAATACGTTCTATCACATGGGTCTATCACATGGTGCGCGCGCATTGATAGAACCAATTTGTTTTCTTCTAATTTCACGGTCACTAGGTGGCGCTACAACAACAGCGCTGTCATTCACACAACATGGCGGCCGAGTTACCCGAACTGCCGCGGTTTGTTCTCCTAACAGACGACGAAATATTGAAACTTGTAAGCAATGCTGACGCTCCAAATACAAAGAGACAAATCAAATATGCAGTGAAACGATTAGATGAATTTGCTAGACACGCAGGAACAACAATTGAAGCTTTAACTAATTCGGAACTCGACAATTTTTTGTCCCGGTTTTATGCGGGACTGAGAAAGGAAAACGGCACGTTGTACACAAAGAAATCCATGCATGCAATCCGCTATGGACTTCACCGTGAAACAGTTTTTTACAATTCTGAACAGTTTTTAACTTGAATAAAATGCATTGAAAGTGTTCCCCCAGCTATCAGTGTTACTACATGTTTCTTACATTTATGTAAGCACCAGTTTACAAATTACCAATCAGATGACGAGAATTTATTTAGGCGTTGTATAAAACAAATAATGAATGTTTCACATTCGTGCGATGGAAAGAATAATTTCATTCGGTGACAGATGGCATGTTCTATTCCACTCGGCTTCGCCTCGTGGAATAGAACATGCCATCTGTCACCTCATGAAATTATTCTTACCATCACACTCATAAACATTCATTATTTGTATACCAGTACCTTACTTTTGCCATATCTTAAGAACTTTCTTTAACACTTTCTTTACTAAACCACATTCTGTATACTTACAGACAGCAATATTGAACAAATGGAAGTCAGACGTTTGCAATTGAAATTTACAGTGATATGGTACAAATAAGCTATGGGTTTTACACCGGTGTCTGTTACATGTGAAATCCACAAAAAATCATATTTTATGCCTCATATGTACTGAAGAGGTCTGATTTTCATATCTTTCCATTAGAGATATATATCCTTAACTAGTTCATAAAATGCAGACATGTTCGAGGCAAATCAATGGAAATATGTCAGAAAATGTGTTTTACGGTTTCACATGTAACACGGACACCATTTGTTTTCATTCACAGAATGACCCATAGGCCTATATCTACCAGCTTTCTTAGAAGAATCGCAAGTTTCATATCCTAATAAGACATGTACTTATAAGTTTATAAAATTAGTAACAATTAGACAAATTAATAAAAGCAGAGAGAATATAATGACATTTTAAGGTACTGGTTTCACATGTAACAGGACACCAAATTTGGAGGAATGTCACACACACATTTTGACTATACATTGTGTATATCTTCGAGTGTGAAAAAACAATCCAACGAATCCTTTATTGGACAAGTGCAACTACTAATTGCAAGTGTGCATGAACAACTTATCCAGATCAGGGAAAACTGATAAATGTAGACAATTTATTTGTTAGGGTTTAAATATTGCCTTTTTTGGCAAAATGTCACACTTTATGTCCCCAACTTTATGGAATGACCCATGTATGTAAATTATGTCAGGACCAAACTCTGTTTCTCAACGCGGGGTTGAGAATGTGCGACATTTTACACTAGCCATTTTCGCCCAGGGACTACCCCCGAGATCGGTCTCGCCCCGGGTTGAAAAATCTCACCCCTGGCCTGGAGCAGGGGTGAGTTCGCCCCAGGGCGAGACCAATCTCGGGGGTGGCCCTTATGTCTTCTGCCACCAGCGTCTCAAAAAGTCAAAAAGTCCCATTGTACACGAGGAACAATAATATTCCATTTGTGCAAAATAACAGAGCAATGGAAATAATGACATGACATCACGATTAGAGGTTAAGTCACATAATACCTTTGGTACGCACTAGGGCTGAGTAAAATTGAATAATTGAATATTCGAATAGGCCTATTCGACCTTCCATCACTCGAATATTCAAATATTCATTTCCCGGATGGCCGATTTTTGGGTAAACAAAGTATGTACAGATGCTCATTATGATCATTATAACAGATTCTCACTTTTGTGACAATCGCCACCACCAAGGAATAATTTAGTAAAGGTTTAGCACACATGCAAAAATGCAGAAATACTTTTTTGCCCTGGTGAGAACATTTTTTTTTCCCAACCAAAAGGTACCTTCAACAGGTACCTTCATCATTACGTATTTGTAACACAGATAGATAGCCTGCTGTAATGCAACTATTTGGACAGCAACCAGTCACAAAGTCACGTGTGCAATTTCGTTATACAAATTTGAACTTTTTCCCTTCTAAATATTCCTTTGCATTTGAACTTCGAATATTCGAACTCGAAAATAAATATTCGCTAATATTCAAATATATTAGGCACAGCCCTAGTATGCACGCATATGAATGGCGCATACATGTACATGTACCTAAACCTCGGGCATTATCTTTGACAAACCTTTAAGCCCGGTTCATACTTCATGCGAATGCGAAGCAAATTTCATGATGTCAACAATTGAAGTTTAATTGTGACATTCTCCATTACCTTAACGAATTCGCTTCGCATACGCATTCGCATGAAGTATGAACCAGGCTTTACTGTGTTTAAGGCCGTGTCCGAAATAGGTGTCTAGCGCTACAGCTACGGCTACGTCACGTGTAGTTGTAATGGATGAACACCTAGACAGTAGCCCTAGACAAGCGATTCGGACGCAGCCTAAATAGGAAGTATATCTTTATTAAACAGGTGGTATTGTTAGCAGTAACACTTTTTCAATGAGTTACCGCATTCAGTGCTTTGCTTTAAAATCCCAACATTTAGAATAGTAGAAAAAAACATGAGGTCAAAATTTAAGTAGAGAACACTTTAACTCATGTCGGTAATGAATTATTCTATGAATCTTTAACCCCTTGCGTACGGATGACGGGATATGGCCGTGCCACCAGGCCGGATGACGCCATTGGCAGCAATTTGTGCAGTTTCAATCCATTGTTGGATTATTGTTTATGTCATACTTGACTGCACAAACACATTGTAGCGGTTCGATTTGGCTGCCAGAACCGCTGCAACACCCCGACGTCTCCCGTAAAATACCGTGCCCAAGGGGTTAATACCAGATTCTGTTTACTTTCAATGTTCACTCACTCACTCACTCACTCACTCACATCTGACGGACTCCAATGATGGCCTTCCACATTCTTGTGTCACACATGCATGTCTCAATCTCTCTAGTTGTAAAATTCTACATATGCTGTTGTTGGTCTTCATGTGATATAAAAACTCTTCTTTAATTTGATGATTGTTATATTTTCCCACAGGCCAGAACCAAGTTGTAAGTTGGTGTGCTGTATGGCCCACGAGTATGGCTGCATATGGGACATGAAGTGGTGTCCATCGGGGTGTTGGCAGACTGCACCAGTGAATGGTCCAGACAGTGTGATTAATCCTACAGGAACCAGCAGGATTGGAGTCTTGGCACTAGCCTGCTCTGATGGCAGTGTGCGCATTCTCAACGTTACATCTACAGATTGTGTAGAAACAATAAATGACTCCCGGGTTTCTCCAAGTAAGTTGCAGGATATTTTACTGAAATGAAGTGACATTTTTCCTGAAGCATTTCATATATGCATTGGCACATCATAAAGCATCGGCACATAATAATAGTATTGTTATCAAAACTGCCAGAGCTTTTCAGCCCAAAAGTCTGTGTTCCATCTTGCCGTGTGAAAATTATAATTTTTCATTCATGCTGCCATTTGTACATGTATTCTATTGGAAAGTGTTAGCATCCTGTATGCCAATCGTGCGTCTAAAGCCCTGTCCGCACTGGACTTTTTTGGGTAAAACTTACCGAGACAATAGGTACTTTTCCCATTTTAAGTCCAGTGCGGACAGCCTAGGACGTTTTCTTCTCAGTTACACATGTACTTTTCCTGAGTCCAGCGGTTACTTCTACCGGGCAACTGCTGCCCAGGAAAACTGACCAGGTAACTTTTCCCGAGACGATAAGTCCAGTGCGGACAGTGTGAGTCGGTAAAAGCGGCTCAGGAAAGCATACATCCGGCCCGAGCGCAAGGTCATGCTTCACAGGAAAACCATGCATGTGCTTTGCATTGTTTCACCGCAGTGCGGTGCATATGTGGCAACATTTCCAGTGCGTTGTTTCTCTTTTGGTCGCAATCATGGCAGATATTATTATTGATAAAGTCGGAAGTTTGATTGGTGCTAAAGACGAAGGCCTGCGTGTACACATCGGCCGGAAAAAATGAAAAGGCACGCGTGATTTGGGTCAATCGCGTCAATGTAGAAAGGTCACGAAAGCGCCCTTATGAGTCGTTATTTTTACAGCTCGGTTACTTCTACTACAGTCACGGTAAACATTTTCTCGTATCAAAAGTGCAAGTGCGGACAGCGGTCACATTTGGCCATTTTTCATTTTACCATCGTCTCGGTAAAACCTTCCAAAAAAAGAGTCCAGTGCAGACACGGCTTTAGACTGGTGAAATGTGCATATATAATTCCTCACCAACGATTCGCTTGGCATCACTAGACCAGGCAGTGTCGTCACCTACATTTTGTACCAGCTGCCATACCCGCTAGATGTTGTGGTCAAGCCATTTGTGGGGGCCATTGGTAAAAATGTACATTCCTATACTTTCTTGGCTGATTTGTCATGTATACTTAGTCCACGTGTTCTTTTTTGTGTTTTTATTGTGTAACCACCATCAATGTGCACTAAATAAAACCAACAACATTTGTATCATGAGAATGCATTGTCCTAATTTGGGTTAAAAATAACCTAGATTATCCCTTTTAGTCAAAAAGTTGTAACATTTTAATGCAACATTCAAAAGTGTGATTTTCTTTCTTATTTTTTTAAGGGTTAACTTGGTTATTTGTAAACTAAAATGACTGTTAACACACCAATTTTGACAGTAAAACTCACATCTCATAAATAACTTGATATTTTCTTAGCATGAGAGGTTTGGCAATTTTTAAAAATTAATCCTCCAGGATTAGCTGTGGCACAGCCATTGAAGTCTATATGTAGAAGGCAGGACGCTCCTTTGTTTGGTAAAACCCGCAACGGCAATCAGCCTTTTTTGTTGGGCTCTTGAAGGGGGTACAAAAAAGCAAACCATTTGGGGTCTGAAAGCGAGGCCCAAACGAGTTTACAAACCATTTGCAGGTCTAAAGACCTAATTTGCATACCGTCGAACGATATACCGTTTGTATTTCGCCCACACACCTATATCCATGCATGAAGATAATTTGATGGTGTATATGATTTCTACCCGACTAAAAAGAACTTATACCACCATTTTCAAGGAAATTTTTAAATATAACAAATCAAAAAAGCCTTTAAACATAAAAGGTGATTTGTGATTTGAGGGCCTAAAGTGTACATGTGTTCTAATTTATGGAATGACCCATTTGTGGTTGAGCCATACTTAGTACTTGACCTTGTGATTAAGCCAAACCTGATTCACTTTCTTGCTACTAGAGTTCCTGTTTGTCCAATCAAGTTTGGAAAAAAAAATTCGCTTAGGTGGCAACCAGTGATAGTTGAATTATTTGGCTTGAGATATAAGAATTGAATCAGTGATTTCCGGGCTTTTTTTCTTTCTTGATTACTACAGCTGTATTAAGACTGCAATCATCAGTGACACTATGGCCCGGACTGGATACCTTTGGGGAGGCAACTTCATCGTGTGGTCAGTGCTGGTGTGTAGACTGGGCACCAGACAGTGGCCATACCAAAGTTGCTGCTGGATTTTCCAATGGTAAAGTCAAGAAATATCCCAAGCATTTTAGTTGCCTGTTTTTTCAATGTAGGATTCAAAACGTCATGTGAAGAAGTGGAATTTTAAATAAATGTTCCTTTACAGACATGTACAGATAGATAGGTCAGTGAACTTCTGACCTGTTTGTTAAACTCTTGAATACAGACGACGGCCATAGCCGCGGTTTGAAAAAGACCACCTGGCTGGTTGTTGTCTATACGTGCATTCCTGTGCAAACTCTTGTTTGCATATTGCTTGGCTGCACAAGCCCATCTTGGCATACCAGTACCCCATTCATAACAGCTGGCCAGATCTAGAATGGGTTAACAACTTTGAAAAGCAGATAGCAGCTATTTTTTCTAGCAAAGCTGCTTTTGCGGTCACATTTCACCAATAAACCAGGGCCAAATTTCATGGCTCTCCTTACCGTTAGCGAAAAATCCCCGCTTACTGTAGCAGAAAATTCTGTGCTTACGGCAAGCGTATTTCACGCATTAGCGGGGAATTTTGGCTCCTGAGCATGCGTACATCCCGTAACTAAGGATTCTGTGCTTACAGGGTTAGCGCAGAAGTTTTCCGCTCGCGCTGTTGGCGCAAAATGGTGATCGTAAGCGCAGAAAGCTGTGGTTAGCAGAGCCATGAAATTGGGCCCAGTTCGGTATCTCGAAGTAGTCCAGGTCAAAGGTAATTCGGGATAAAAATTGCTGATATAATATCACGCGATGTTGCACGAATGAACATTCTGATTGAATTTAACACATGCACGTTGTGCGACCACCTTGCGCATTCGTTATCCCTAATGACCCGTGACCCATGTCATTGTACACATCCTTAGTTGAAACAGCAAACTGGCTTATTCTAAAAAACTTGTGCTTGCTGATGATATGGGAAAAGGTAAATGTTGGCATCCAAAACAAATCCAGTGGTTGGACAAAACAAAAGGGGATTAACGCAAAAAGCATCGAACCCTGATAATAAGAGTACTGTTAATACAACATCCTGCTTATAACAAGGAAAAAATAGGTCCTGAGTCTTTGTTTTTCTTTGTTTTCCATTACTGATAATACAAGGTACCTGTTATAACAAGGTAAATTGTAAAGTCCCAAGGACCTTGTTATAAAGGTGTTTGACTGTACGTATATGCCCAGTGGAAAATTACATACATGTACATTGTTTTTGTATTGGTTTGCTACATGTAGGTGCTGTTGCTATGTGGGATTTATTAAGCCAGAGTCCACTACTGCGAGTCTCTCAGCCATGTGGGTTATGTACATTACCATACTGTGTGTATGATGCACATGATATAAGAGTAACTAGTCTTTCATGGTGTCCATATGGTAAGTTTGTAATTTTCTAAAGGTGGTTTCCCTTTCTGTCTGCTCTGTATCTACAGGGCTGAGATTTCTCCGGATTTTTTTCTGATTTCAGGAGTTTTGGTGAGATGTCTTCCAGATTTCCGGAAGATTTTTTGGTTCATAAATTGTTAAAATCATTTCAAAATGACCTCTGCAACCTGAATCAGACTTCTTTTTAACCCTTTCCTTGCCACGTTGTTTATTTGCTTATACCTTCCCCCAGTACCACATTCTTTGTTCAGTCGAGCATAAACCACTTGCACAGAAAAAGCAGCTGACCGCTTGTTGAATAGTTTTATTTTCAACCAAAGATTTCACCCGCAAGAATTGTCTTAACCACTCGGCCACCAAGCTTGCCAGATTAACTGACCAAATCAAATTTATTAAGGCAGCTGGAATTGTAATTATCAGTAGAAAAACATGGCTTTTTGATAGTTATGTAAATTAACTGTTAGTTTATTTCCGTGAAGTCTGCCAGTCTGCCAGCTTGCCACAACCTAAGCCATGGCATTGCAAAGATAAATGTGCAAACAAAATACGAAATTCATAAAAAGCTAAGCATGCGAATAAAGCACTAGTTCTGTATGTTAACAGATGAGGGAGATGTATTCAGAATGCCCATACGTTGATGTATTCGGACAATTTAAATTGATGCAACATACAGTACATCGCAAATGAAAGTTAACCTGAAAATGGGAATTTCTCTTAACACTTTTTCTCTTCCCAGGGAATTTGTTTTCATTTCACAAAATGTGAAAACAAAATTCCCAAAGTGGGAAAACATTTTCACACCTTTTCACGAAAGTGGGAAAACATTTCCTTGCCTTTTCACACAAGTGGGAAAATATTTTCTCACCTTTTCACACAAAATATTTTCACACCTTTTCTCAAAATGGGAAAAAAAATTCCCACTTGAATTCGCAGGGGTAAAGTTATGTGAGAAATGTGAATAGAATGCTCCATGGATCACCTCGGGAGGCTCGTTTTATTACACCACTTGAAGCAGTAAATATTTGTATAATGTTTATAGATGAGAGAAAAATCAAAAACAAAATGTTGTTCTTGTAGTCTGGTTCCCTAACCCTACTTCAAACAAAACAAAGCAATTTATAGGCATTGGGGAACTGTCAGGTCAGGGAACCAGACTAGCGGGCTTGCACCCATTCACTGATGTATTTCCGATTGCAAACAAAATGTGGACCAACTAAATTTCATAAATTGGGGGAAGTAGTCGGCCAACCATCATTGGAAAGTGATACAAAATCCTATTTTTCTTGAAAATGACAGTACACTGGTGCTTTAATTTCACATGATGTTTGAGACTAGCTTGAAAATTCCAGCTCTAGGCATGATGTGAGATTCTAAATGGCGAATCTCACATGTCATGAGCCTAGAGCTGGAATTTTCAAGCTAGCTTGAGACTATTATTTACAAACTGTCAAGTAAAGTCTTTCATAACAAGTAGTTTTGTTTTTTGATGTTGTATTCTTAAACCATTAAAAAGGGTATATGTTCTTCATAATTATTGTACACTGGAAAGATAATTGAACCATTTCTCTCCACAGATGCTGACTATTTAGCAACAGTGTCCATAGATCGCCAAGTGAAGTTATGGGATGTACGGACACCGGATGTAGCCCTGACCAAGTTTATACATGGGGCTTGTACTAGCTGTAAGTGGATGAACTACTCCAATGCAGTGGCTGTCACTCAAGATTACACAAGGTACTGTATGTAAGGCATGGCTTGGTATAGAAACACCTCATCAAAAGCAAGTTCCCCCGAAATGAATCTTTTATATTAGATGTATACAGGATTATTATTAACCATGGTGGAGATCATTGGTGGGACCCGTGGAACAAATACTGAAACTGACTAGCCCATACATACTGTTTTACATGAATGAGCAGAGTGTAAAAAAGGAGATATTGAAACGCTTCAAAAATTGCAAAATGTTTTCCACAGTAGAGATTTTATTCAGGACACAAACTCTACAGAAATTGCTTCAATCTGATCCAAGAGGCCTATTGCAATGCCCCCGAGGGTGTACAAAACCCCTGGACCACATCACAGCAGACAATTGTTTTGTTATACCATGGTATTAAATACATGCCTGTCAAAATCCCCGGGAACGTGAAAAAAGCAATAATGGCGGCAACGGAAGGTCTTCCAAACTTGTCACAACTTTCGTTTTAACTGTTCCCTACGGCGCATTACATGGAAAAATACAGTTCACAAAGCGAAAACGAAACCTCTTCCCCAGGATCTGCTTCTATTAAACTTGTTAGCCCTTGGGACGATCAAGGTAATGTACTCCATGGGTTACATCACTTTGTAAGATTGATGAACCCTGGGTACATCAGTTTTGGAGTAACACATGAACTCGGATCTCGCAATTTAATACCATGGTATAACAGCAGTATTTGTACCATTGTTAGTTCTTTTTGTAAAGTCTGAGTTAATAGCAGTGCACACTTGATCATCAATATGATTTATACCATTAAAACCAGTGATGTAGTCGAGACCATCACAAGACCCTGCAAGACCATCACAAGACCTTCAGTCTTAATTCAAGTCTCAAGCTATTCAAATGAACTGTAATAAAAGCATTCCTTTGTCATGGTTTGTGCCTGTTACTTGTGCCTGTAACGAACTGGTCTTGTGAATGGTCTTGTGATGGTCTCGACTACATCACTGATTAAAACTACTGAAAATGTCATGGAATTCTGCAAAGATTTGAGTATTCACTGAGTGTGTGGCATACAGTGACACCTGAAAGTACATTGACACCATGTACATGTGTATCTCTTTGAATTATACTCAATTCTGAAGAATTGGTGGATTTATCTGTCGTTACAATGTTGTCTCTGATATCAACATTTTTCTCTGTATGTTTGTCAAGTTTAGGACTCGCCAGCTTCTCATTTGCTGGAAGTGGTACATTTTCAATTTCTTCCAGATTTTTCAAAGTGAACAAAGAAAACTGCCAGGAGTGGGATTTAAACATGCGACTTCAGGAATACTGTACCGGCGCTCTACCAACTGAGCTCTCTTGCTCCTGCCAGTTTTCTTTGCTATACAGAATTATGCGTTTATGACTTTTAAATAGCCCCCCCCCCCCCCCCCCAACAAGGACGCTGACAATTTGGGAGACATCCAACATAGGGCAAGATAGCTCAGTTGATGAAGTAACGGTATGATATTTCAGAGGTCGCAGGTTCAAATCTCACTCCTGCCAAACATTCAGGACATTCTTTTTCTTCAGGAGGTTAGACATTAATTAATGCCTAAAAAACTTGTATTGCCCTTAAATGGAAAAATCGGGAGGGAGGGAGGGTTGGTCGGTTGATTTTTTCTTTTTACTCGGAAGTCGGGAGGCAAAAAGTAAGCTTATTTAAAAGTGAAATGGCAAAAAGCACAATTGTGCAATTGTAGCTGTATTTTAAAACAATTATTTTTTAATAAAACTTGTTCATTTTGTGCGGATAAAGGTGAGATTTTGAAACTTTCTATGAAGATTAAAAAAAAAAAAAAAAAATAAACAAAAAATGCGACTTGACCTTTGTCGCAGAGGGCGACACAACTTTTTTTTTGGGGGGGGGGGGGGCCCTTAAGTTAGTACTTAGTAAGTCTTTAACAATAGGGCTGTCCTGAATATATAGCGAATATTCGAATATTCGATCATCAACGGAATATTCAAATAGCTTTTTGCTGGTTCGAATATTCGAAAAAATATATATGCACATACAGATACGACTCTGATGCTATTTTAATAGAAAAGTTACGTCGCTAAGCAGTGTCAAATGCCGCATTTTTTCTAGACAGAGGTTTATTGTTCCCGACCGTAAAACCCTTGACACTTCTAAAATAATTATTGCAAAAATTAAGGCAGGAGTTCTTTTCTTGTTATCAGAACGCTATACGTACTCGTAATGATCTTGATACAATGCAAACAATGTCCATCGGGTGGTTTATAGTTAATATTGATCGCCGCATGTAAAACACAGGCGTGCTTTGCGTGCAACATTTTACCGGCGCAGCATGCGGTTGCAGCAGACGCCTGAAGACTTGATCGGCGAGTACCAAATATTTGAATATTCGGTCAAGCCCAGTCTCGAATAATCGAATACTAAATTATTCGAAAATGAACAGCCCTATTTAACAACATATTGAAATTGTAATCATGCCGTATTGTGTCTTTTCTGCAGTTTCTCCGTGAACAAGGTTTCTTGCTTTTGCACTAAAGCAAATGTGAATGAAAAGTCTCGACGGGAAGTTTCTTCCTCAGAAAAAACCGACTGGGTAGGTATTGAGAGAGATTGCCTTTAAGTATAACATTCAAATTGAAACAGGTTTTGGGTGACTCGGGCTGAGACTAGATTTATTCTGCTTGATGATTTGGCATATCGGCCCAAAGTTGAACTTCCACAATCAAAATTCCATTGCACACTCCCTACTATGTACTTTCCAAGAAGTTTTACTTCTTTATAGTATAGAATGATAGTAGGTATGCTATGTTTCAGTTTTTATCCAGAAAATATTAATTGGTTTTTACCATCTGGTCTTTTTGTTTTTGGAATGAGGCAAACTTCCACTGGCAATTCTGAGAATGTTGTGGTGATATTGTTTATATCAAAAAGATGGTTGATCGGAGTGGACTTTGCAAACTTGTGACGTCATTTCGATCAGAAATGTGGACGAAGGTACTGACTGGTTGGTGGGTGTCATCACGGCGCGTACATTGTATGTGTAGCATGCGATGGCAGTTATAAAATAATTCAAATGCCGCCGCGCGTGTCGCGTGCTCCCCCAGCACGTGCACGCAGTACGCAGTACTATACTACGCACAGTACAACTGCAACATGATTCCGTGTGCGCGCAGAAATGTTTACATTTCTCAAAGATATGCATATCCGGTGCGCATTACGTGTCCGGGTAGCAGCGCGTGCCTTGATCGGTTTCCCGAAGGTCCAAAAAACGAGCAGGCTGATTGGTCAAAATCTAGAGGTCAAGAGGCAGATGTCTTGCATAATTAATCGCCAGATCTGCACACATATTATAGATGCTCGTCGCGTTGCACGAGCGCCTATTCCATGGACTACTTAAACATGACTTATATACATGTAGTGGAAATCAATGGGAACTGTCAAGGTTTTTTCACCCACATAATGCCCATATTCATCAGGATGTCAAACTGGGTGATATATGAAATTGATGAGCCAAATATGCTCTTTCCAATGCAAGTAAAAGCAAACCAGTAAACCCCCCCCCCAAAAAAAGACCCTAATTAGGGCTAATTTCTTAGGATCTGGTCTCAATTTAATAAGAGTAATTTGTGTGAGCTACTCCTTTTCAAACTAAGCGTTTCTTATATTTTGTTTGAAAATTAAAATGACACGTTGGCCGCAGCACACTTACATTTTGTTTCATACTTGTCATTTGCTTGATTGCAGTGCGTAGACTACTCTGACTGGCTGCACACTATGCTCTTCTGTAGTGGTGTTGGTGATGTCAGTTTCTTCATACTTCCACAGTTCACCACATTTGACTCATTAAAGAAATTAGGTGATATTGAAAGAAAATGGGTGAGTAGTTATCAAACTCTAATGACCTGATGCATTTGTCTTTCATTACATATTGGGTATTGATGCAAAAACTCTGAGAATTAGTCAAATGCCTAAATTTCTATGTGAATTTGGTTTTGGTTGTCATTAGAAGCATGTTGAGTTTTAGGATCAAATGGGTAATAATAACATGAAATATCCAATAGATCCTTTTCATGTCACGTCACCACTCTGTGCTAAATCCAATGCTGCCAAAGTGAAGAGTTTTTAGAGGAAGGTCTATGCGAATTGTGACGTTCACAGCTAAAAAGAAAGTAGGAAACGGGATAAACAAATTTTGGTCGTCACATTGACTTGTTTCCTTGTTTTTTTGTTGTTTTTCATTTTATTAGAATGTGTACAGCACAAAAGTTCATCAGTTACAACCTTGGGACAAGATCCCATCAAATGCACCATTCTTAAAAGCTACAAGTCCTGGCAGCATTGCAGAGGTAGCTGGACCAAGCAGAAAGCTTCCATCTAGTACCTTAACTTCACAGAGTTCAGATCAGGATGGAGGTAGATGTGTGACTAAAGCCGATGAAGTAGTCTTAGCAGGAAGTGCCAATTCTCAGCAACCAAGCCATGACATAAATACACAGATTGGCTCAGTGGTCATCAAACAAGAGCCAATGGAAGTCACATATTCTGCCATCATAGACTCGCAGCCAATATCGGAAACTCATAATGAAGGAGACGTACTGAACCAGCATAGGAATGTTGTGCATGTAGACATTAATAAACAGAAACATACCAATAGTGTGCAATCCAATGGAGCAGGAATGAGACCACTAGAGGGCAGTTTACCATCAACACTGCAAGATGTGCAGTCTGACTATGACTTGGAATTGTCACAGCTTTTTGGTGCCTGTAATGAGGTTGAACATGAAATATCCACAACAAATCCGTATCACGAAGATACTACAGAATCATCTGGGGCAGGACAGTTAACTGAAGCCAATGTGGATGTGAAGACAGCCTATGAAGAAAACCAAACACAGAGTGCTCGGTGTTCGGGGGTGAGGAATACCACATGCCAAGAACTCCAAGAGTCTACCTCTGTTAAGAACCAAACTGCCAACTGTGTCCAAGACCAAGAACTTGACTCTGTCCAGCATAAAGTGCCAGGTTCTTTTGGGAACCAGAAGCCTGAAGTGAACAACATTGCCCTTCATACTGGTAGCATCCAACACCCTGCTTCAGTGAGTGATTCTGATACACAAGGCAGAAGAGCTTGTACATTGGCATCCAATCAGTGCAGTGAGACACAGTCTCCTGTGGCCAGTGTGGCATGGGGGAAACCGACTGTATTTCAGGAGTTCATTGACAAGGTTTTTATCTCCTTCGAGGATACAGTAATAGTAAGTTTAAAAAGCTTATCTTTATTTTGTTTTATCACGATTATAAGAGATTATAAGGTTTTGTAATTTAAAACCCTTCCAGTACCATACTGTTTATTGTCTTCCAGACACTATATTCCTTGTTCAACTAAGCATAAATCATTCAAACAGAAACAAAAATACCATCAAGCAAACCACAACGGAAACTGATCTATATTGGTTTGGTAATTTTGAATAAATGTTCAAAGTTAACAAAGAAAACTGGCAGGAGCGAGATTTGAACTATGACTTCTGTCGTGACTTCTGACTAGAGCCCGTCGAACAAAGACACTGGAGACCACCAACATAGGGCAAGGTAGCTCAGTTGGTAGAGCGCCGGTACAGTATCCCACTCCTGCCGGTTTTCTTTGTTCACTTTGAAAATTCATTCAAAATGTCCTAGTCAGTTTCCCTTGTGGTTTGTTTGACGGTATTAGAAAGTCGTATCCTCGTTGAGTGATCCCCACAATGTCACTTCCCAGATTGTATTGTAAAATTGGGCGTGATCCCTGGCTATGGCATTATGGGTTTATGATTTCTGACTGGCGCTCCACGAACATACCCTTTTTTACCCATGAATCCTTCCCTTAACCCTGACATCCTAGGCATTCATTTGGGGTAAGGCTCCCGGTATGCAAACCGGTTCATTTTAATCCTTCCAAACCGGGTTGGATACTGTCTGAGCCTCTACTGGAAGGCTGGCCCTGTTTGGGGGTCCATTTTGTCCAGTTCCTGGGCTGGTGAACTGCTTTTATTAAATGCAGACAATGGGGTGACTTTAATCCGATAATAATCTTGCACGGGTTAACAAAGGCCCTGAACGTTTTCTCAGTTTCAAAGAGTTTGCCTCTGGACAGATCTGACCACACAGTATTCACACTTCGGTAATCACTACACATACGTGTATATTCAGTCAGTCATCGGTCAATAAACTCCTGATTGTAAACACTCTGCAGGGCCATCAGGCAGCAGGCTAAGCTCAACCGCAGGTATATTCATTAAGGTGGCTTTGAAATGCCGACGAGCAAGTGGACTTGTACCGTCCGGAAAGGGGTATAATACCGTCCGCGGTTTAAATCGGTCTGATACCGGGAGCCGGTATGCAGACCGGCCCTAAATGGACTTCGGGCCTAAAGTACATTGTACTAGAAAGTACTACATACTTTCTAATATAGATGTTCTGCATACTACAGTTTACTACTGGTAATATTTTGTAGCTTTAGGTGAGGTTAAAGGGTGGCTGCAATGCAATTTGTATTGTGTATATCGATGAAATAAAGTTTTTAAAACACAACTGTGTGTTGTTTGTATTTTTTCTATTTCGCGTAAGCATTTGAAAATATTTTTTTTAATGCGGGAGGGGGTCAGCCCCGCCCATCAAGTGCTAACGCCGATGTGACGTCATCCCGGGAACCCGGCTGGCTGTGGTATGGTCGGCCATAGTACACCGAGCGTGCGTTGCATTGACATGCACGTGTGTTTTCGCTGTGTCGCGGAAAGCTTTCAGTGTTTTGCGAATGTTTTTCGTCGATAATACCGTGTCATTGTGTTGCTGCTGGATTCAGCAACACCACTAAGGATGGTGTCAGTCTTCACCTCTTTCAAGTAGAACTGAAATACCGTCGTATTTGGACTCGGAGAGTGTTATTTAGCCTAGCAATCGTTGTTTTCAAGTCTTTCACGCGTTCCGCATCGGGAGTCCGATTCGGAGTTTTCAGTAGTTTCGCTGTTACTCTCACCTTCTGGCTCATACATGTACGGAAGAGCTCTAAGATCCTCCTCTTCCTCGCCCCAATAATGTTCCAAAGAAGTGTCTGAATCAACAATTCTAAAATCGACACTTGATTGTCAGATTCAGATCCAAAAGATTCTGTTTGAAGATTTTAACGCGACGAGAAATGTTTCCCTGGTCCCTTCATCCAAAGCTATTTAATCGCGCGTGGCTGGTTCCCTTAACAACAGCATACATCCACACGTACACAAACGTACACTGATCAAACTACTCTTGCTGAGTTTCTGTGTTACCGAGATGACGTAACACATTTAGGGGCGCGGAAACAATAGAGAAAGGGGGGAATTTATTCCTGGAAAATTTAACACCAAAAATGGGCAGAAACACAGAAAACACATTTTAATCACATTTCTTATATTGTAAAAGAGTTATACATCACAAAATTAAATTGCTGGTACAATTTCATTGCAGCCACCCTTTAAGGTTAATGCACTATGCATTCTGTGAATTCAACATTGACTTTGTACTTTGGTGAATAGGATGATTTGAGCAATAAAGAATCGAAGAAAAAGAGCTGTGCTGCTGATACTGCAGTATCTTGCCAGGAGTATAACCAGCGTTCATTGGTAGCAATCCACAAGGTAAGTACTCATCTTATCAGGGGTACTAAATAACCAGTGTTTACAACTGAAAGTTAACCTGGGAATGGAAATTTCTCTTCACACTTTTTTTTCCATTCCCAGGAAATTCATTTTCATTTCACAGAATGTAAAAAAAATTCCCACAGTGGGAAACATTTTCACACCTTTTCACACAAGTGGGGAAAACACACACACGCTCAAGTGTGTAATTGCCTGCAATCGGGGACCTCCTATTGTCCTCCTATTGTTCATACTTTAACTTTTTGGCAAGGGCCCTCATTGGTTTTGTACACGATTTTCAAACAGGGACCTTTCTCAATCGGGGACCCTATTGTCCTCTATTGTTAAAGGTCCCCTATTGAATGCAAAAACAAACTCACACCTTTTCTCAAAAGTGGGCAAATAATTTCCCACTTCAATCAATGCGGGGGGGTTGTGTGGGAAATGTGAATGTGAATTCTTTTTTACCAAATTTTTCATTCCCATTGACAATTTTAACTTTCAATTGCAATGTTACTGTAGGTCTGTAAGATGTCCTTCTCCAGCCAAATAGTGACATCATGACATTAAAAGGACTTGAGGATCCTGTCATGAATATTCACACAATCATTTATAATTATTATATTACCAATGCGGGCATTCAAGTCAACCATTGAACACAGCAACACTATTGATTGATATTGGCCACTCAACTCATGCTGAGACGTGTCCATTACTGAAACGGTTATGACTGCATGTATTATGCAGTGACTCGGAGAGACTTGCACAAATATATTGTATTTCTTTATTGGTGAAAGCGAAACATTCTTTTTGACAAAATGATGTTCCTTTGAGACTGTACTCAAATACATCCATCCATCTCATACTGGAATGTTTTAATTGGCAAAGAATTGAATCTGATCACAAAAGATTTTGTATTGAACACCACATTCAAAATGGTGACGAATCGCATTGCGCAATTTGGGAACGAGCATATATGCGATTTGCCACTTTGAGAAAAGGGTGACAATATAATGGTAACACATCACTTCGCCTGTAACTGACAAATATATATACACCTCACTCCCAATTTCAAAAAAGGGGTTTCAGCTTATTCAAGTCCCTTTCATGACAAAGGCATGGGCGCAAATCACATGGGGATGGGGAGTATATATCTCCCCTCCCCTCACCCCCACTTTTGACCGGGGGAGGGGGGGAGGAGGATGGGCCATTGGATCATACCCCCAGATTTGTGTGGTAAGAAACAAAAAAATGCTGATCTTGTAACTTTCCAACAATCAAAATGTATTTAAAAAAACAGAAAACAAACTACAAAAACCTCAAATGCACCGTTGTGTTGTCAGGCATAGGGACATAAGTGTGCATGCATCCAGATGTACACAGCCTACATAGGATAACCAGACATTTGTATTATGAACAGCACCCCCTAGTGTCATATTGTCTCCAGTTTTGGCCCCCCTGCTTTTCAAATTTCTTTGGTCGGCCGGGATTTTGGTCTCCCCATCCCCCCACTCGCCATTCCCCCCACTCGCCATTCCCCCCACTCGCCATCCCCCCACTCGCCATCCCCCATCTCGCCATCCCCCATCTCGCCATCCCCCATCCCCCATCTCGCCATCCCCCATCCCCCATCCCCCACTCGCGGACAAGGATTTACGCCACTGGACAAAGGTCATCTCCAGTATTAGGGACTTGATTTCTAGTTTGCTGTGGTGGTCATGTTGGTAACTGATTTCTCATGCTTGTAATGATTGTTTATGAAAAAAAATTGCCCCAATGATGCCGGAGAGTTTTTTACACTTGTAAGATCTGCCTAAACTTGGAGTGTTGCTTTGAAATCCATGCTTTTTCCATTATCAACAAACAGTTTTGTTTACAAATTGTAATCCAAAGTGTGTTGGATGGAATACCTCAGTGTTGTCGGTCTCGAGACTAGTCACGAGACCTGATTTTGCTGGTCTCTGTCTCCGTCTTGATTTCAACACTTTGTGGTCTTGATCTTGGTCTCAGTCTTGGACTGTTGAGGACTCGACATTTTGGTGGTCTTGGACCCGATGCCTGAAAAATTAAAAGCGTTGACGTATTCATTGAAGCCAACTGGTCTTCAGCCATAACACTGCTGGTGGTTTAAGTTAGCATACATGTACTTTTGCTCCAAAGGGTAAATCTTGAAGGTATTAGAAAGTCTTTCTGTAAGTACCTGAAAGAATAGTGACTCTCATTTTCGAAAAGCGTCAAAGGGACATGATGTTTTCAATTTTAACATGTCATTTGATTTATTTGCTTTATTATATTCATTTTGTAATTTAATCAAAAGGTCTTGGTCTCAGTTTCAGTTTCAGATTGATCTTGATCTTGAACCTCTGGACTTGGTCCCGGTCTCAGACTTCCAGGTCTTGAACACTGGAATCCCTTTGAAGTCTTCTTTAAAGAGGATGTTGATTTGCTGAGAGAAATCTGCGTAATTTTGTAGTTTTTATGTAGATTGCGTGTTGTAAAATAAAACAATAAATTATTTCTTCCATGAAATAACAGAAAAAGTGACTTTTGAGAGCTCCCCTCTAGCCCACTGGTGCCATTTGTCTAAAAGTCGTCGCTGCGGGCAGAAAACAAATCTTAGCACCTTGCACCTTTTGTGCCTAGTGCTAGACGAAAGGTGCAAGGTGTTATGACGTCAGAAAAATTGCACCAGTGGGCTATGCTACGCTAGAGGGGACTTGATATAAATAGCTCTCAAAAGATACTTTTTTGTTATTTTATGGCAAAAATATTTTTTTTTTTAATGTTTTATTTTACAATACACAATCTACATAAAAGTACAAAATGATGCAGACTTCACTCAGCAATCAACATCCTCTTTAACAGAGTGCGTAATTTCAATGCACACCCCATTAGTATGTACCTGTCTCTCAACTGTCAAATTGCCTTCCTGACAGTACACTTATTGGTTAGTGCTGCAGCCGAACCGCCGAACCGAACTAAAAATGGCCGAACATGGCCGTCCGAACCGAACCGAACCGAACCGAACCGAACCTTAAGGATCAGTTGCAGCACTATTATTGGTTTAATTTATTTGTTCTTGGTTTGTTTCTAGGTATGTTTCAACCCTAACCTTGGCGCCCAGACATGGATATTAAGTGGTGGACAGACGGGCATTGTACGTGCACACAGGATCAACGCCTTATCCACTAGTTGTATCAAGGACTAAATGGTCAAGTTTGAGCGAAGACTACTATTCGACTGGCGGCTGGTTGCTGTTAAACCAAGTGCATGTGTGCTAACATCAAGCACGACGACTCTAGTCAAACTATTGAGTCACTGATCACAGTTTAGCCCAAAATCTTTGCTACTGATGTTTGGTGTGATTAGTGGATCTCCACAATCACTTGATAGCACAGCACGATCTCCCGATCTATAATTCACTCAAGCTTTAGTCGATCACGCAGACAATGGTTGATCATGCAAATATTGGTCAATCGTGCAGGGCAGAGTTTGTACCAGGTACTTAGTCGCACAGGAAAACTTTGAGCAGTTGGTTGATTGTGAGTCCGTGCCAGCACGATCGACCAGTCGCAAATTAACCCCTTCCTCCACTATGGACCGACCATGCAATTTCTGACCTGCGCAATCGGTAGATCTGCCCAGTACAACCGGTATATGCACAATAGGTAGATGGCGCAAACCCTGCCCTGCATGATCAGCGGATGTTAGGATGATCGATCGATGTTTGTGCTATCGACTGATGTTTGCAGGAATGATAGATCACATGTTAGCACAGCATAATCTCCAACTGTCTACCTGAAGTAAACTATATGTTATATTTATTTTACTATGCTGTTGTCCAAAATGTTGTCGAGTGCATCCATTTGACAAAACACTGCTGTACCAACATGGGCATGTACAGCCAGAACAATCACGGTGCTTGAGCTACATGTATGGCCATGTGTGATAGTCTGTGATCATGTGTGGCATCCTTTTCCACTATGTATACACTGGTGTGTAAAAGCTGGCATTGCTAGTGAATTGACAACTTGGAATTCAGCTCTCACTCTTGATATACTTCACTCAGTTATTTGTTACAAAACACAAGACATGCCTGTTCTTAGACATAAGCAAATTGATATTTTCAGCTCGTTATATATTTTGAGTCCACAGCTGCTAACAGGATTACTTCACCCAAGACTTCTTTCTGACACCTGTACTTTGTCATTTATTGCAAGAAATACAAATTTGTGTGTATTGGTTTTCATTTCCTTGCCCTTGTATAGCAATACATACATGTACCGGTACATGTATATTATCGTATTTTGAACAATTTGCTGCCCGCAATGTTGAATTATGTTTATGTATATAGACCATGTGCCCTTTAGTGTACATCTAAACTAAATGTGCCCGGCGCTATGCGCATGCACGTATTGTGTTTTGCATAAATTTGGTTAAGCAGTGACATCAAAGGTCACATAATTCAAAGGCTATCTGACCTGCAACGTCACTCCTACACCCAATTTTATGCAAAACACGATGCGTGCACATACTGCCAGGCACATTCCAATATACATGTAGACATGTGACGTCAGAGGGCACAACGTCTATACTTGCTTTTAAAAGGTAATTATGATGCATGTAGGTTTGCAGGGCCCTGTCATTCTCTGACAAGACTGGATGCAGAGTTCTAAATAAGGCATTAATAATGAGAATGAAATCAACTATTTACTGAAGTAATTACAGTTCATCTTATGCTTGAGGTGAGATTTGTCGGGATTTTTCCTGATTTCACTGAGGATATTTTGTCAGGATTTTTACTAATTTCAGAATTGTTAAAGAATTTTTTTCTTGAAATCCGGAATTCCTGAGGTGTTACCCTACAGGTGTTTTTACCTGTAAAAGTGGATATTGACCAATAGAAATGGGTATTTGAAGGGGTGCCGTTAGGCAAATACAAACCCTAGGTTGCTCCGGGGTCCTCGGTGACCCCCAAACACTGCAGATTTCCTGGATTTTTTCATTTCAGCCAATCTCACCCCTGTAATACTGATGATCAAGGAGATTGAATTGAAGAAGAAAACATGAGTGTCCATTGCACCTAAATGTTAAACCTATGTGCTCCATATTTGAAGTTCTATCCCCAATGTTATTAACCATTGTCACTTTCTTCGTGTACTATTTTGCCATTTTGGAAATTTAACTAGGAATGCATATATCCATGATGGAATTTATGAAAAAAACGGTGCTCATGTGGAACTTGTAAGTATCATCTTAATCATTCAGGTTAAATTAACACAAGAGGAAAGTGAGTGTGAGGCATATGCATGTACAACTCGGGTGTAACACTGTAATTTGTTTTGTTTGCCCTTTTTGTTTGACCTGAAATGTAATATACAACAGTTGCAAACATTAAAAAACCAAACTACTGAATTATTATGAAATACCTTACTTGACTTTAAGTAAATAATAGTCTCAAGCATCCTGTGAAATCATGGTACCTGGTGTGCTGTCAATCTCAAGAAAAGTTGAATTTTTGCATCAATTTCCAAAGATTGTCGGGCGACAATAATTGGAAATGGTCTAGTTCCCCAAATTGATAATTCTCCAACTCTATAAATAGCTCTGTTTTGTCTGCAGTAGGGTCAGCGAACCAGACTAAAAAGAATGGCTTTTTTTTTTCCGTTTTCCCGGCATCTATGCACACAAAAATATTAATCAGGTGTTTCCGTATTTGCTATAAAATACTAACCCCCAAATCCACCCATTTCTGAAAATTAAAAAGAAAATGATGTATACTCCATTTAATAAATCAAGGTTTGTAAATGCTATGTATCCATGTACCGGTACTCCTTGGCTGGATGCAATGGTTGAAATCAACAATATGCTCGACTCAAATAGTGAATCATTGGATAGAAAAGCACCGCAAGACACTTTACATATCAATATGAAGAGAAACTATGAACATTATTTTCCACTTGAGCCAAGCAAATTACAGGTCCTGTTTGATGTGTCGGTTTGATAATTGTTTCTTTTGTATGCTGTAGAGGTTTTGTGCAGTTCAAGGGTTGGCAAAGGTGGGGCATGTTTAAACTTTTTTTACCATGTGGACCCCCCCCCCCCCCCCCCCCCATTTTGTTTGAATACATGTACCTGCCCAATGTGCCCCACCCTTCCCTATTACTAACCTGGATCCGCCTCCACTGACAGGGCATATCTTTTGTGTTTCACATTTTGATCATGCAAAGCTTGTGTCAGTATGTACACGTCTAAAGTCTATATAATGCAACTGGGCTCATAGATCCATTTGATATTGAAATTAATTATTCACATTTTTATTGCCGTTGAAATAGCTTATGTAATTATAGTTTTTATTTAAGTCATTAAAACATTGTGGTTTGATAATGTGTATGTTTGCTATATATTGGCTGTACTTTTGATTTAATTCAAGCAATTACCAGTGTAGTCGAGAAAAGGAAAAATATAAATAAAAGTAAACGTTGGTGTAATACTACAAGAGCCGTAAGCAGATGTTTGTGAGAAGCATAAGATCTGTCGGACATTATGCACAAAGATGAACTGTAAAAAAAATGCACGTAAAAGCAGGACCAGTGCAATTCCTTATCATGAGTGCATTTGGGCTATTTTCATTCCATATCCTTGATTTGTATTCCAACTTGGAACACACCCGTTTACCCCGGGGAGGGTTACATCGAAATCTTGGACTTGAATATTTAAATATGCATTGGCAGGAGTAAACAAAGTCAACTAGAGCTAATGTGCTTCATGAAGCACGGATATGAGCCTTATAGCCTTTGAAAGGTTTGTCGGAACTGACTCGCACTGACCACAAGGTGACCATTGGCCTGAAATTGCCAAGGCATCTAGATTTTGTTAAAATTGGCAAAAGAATTTTGACCCCAACTGACCCTTAGGTGACCTTTCACAATAAAGTTTGACCATCCCAGATGAAGTTCCTCCTAGAGATGGATGCTTCTTACTCATTTTGACTGAAATCGGCTAATACAGAAGAAAATGCATTTTGTATGTTTCAATACAATGACCATCACTGATGACTTCCTTTGGCCAAACAACCCCATATGGGGCTCGGGACAGGGATGCATCTGACCAATTTGGGCTGAAATCGCCAAAGGAATGGAAGAGAAGAAGCATTTTGCATTTTCTTTTGCAAATTGACCCCTATACTGACCAGTTGGTGACCTTTGACCCCAAAATTTGAATACCCCAGAAGGAACTTGGGCCAAGGATGAATTTGACCAAGTGTGGCTAAAATTGACTTAAGCTTCTAGGAAAAAAAACATTTTTGTGAGCATTTCCACGTTTTCATAAAATAACCACTGAGTGACCCACTGAGTGCCACTACCCTGAAATCTACTAAAATGGTGTACGGGGTATGGGCCAAGCATGTACTTGACGAAAAATCAGGTAAAGAATATTGGCAAAAAATCGTTTTACCCGTTTCAGTAAAATATAATGACCCCTGCTGACCATTAGGGGACCATTGGCCAAATTCTGTGTGCAACCTATATGAGGCTTGGTCCAGAGATGTAACTGACCAAGTTTGACATTAATTGGATCAAGACTGGGAGAAGAATCATTTCGTAATTTTAAAGAAAAAAACCCTGCTGACCATTAGGTGACCATCGGCCAAATTCTGTGTACACCCTATATGGGGCTTGGTCCAGAGATGTAACTGGCCAAGTTTGACATTAATTGGATCAAGACATTGGGAGAAGAAGCATTTCGTAATTTCAAAGAAAATGACCCCTACTGACCATTAGGTGACCATCGGCCAAATTATGTGTACAATGTACATCCTATATATGAGGCTTGGTCCAGAGATGTAAATAACCAACTCTAACATTAATTGGATCGACTGTGGCGGGGAGAAGAAGCATTTCGTATTTTTGTCTCGCCTGAACAAAGTTCAAAAAGAGACTATGCAATCACTATTTCTGTACGTAGTCCGTCCGTATGTATGTGTCATTTTGGTTAAAGTTTCGACAAATTGGTCTTATATGCAAAGTTGAAGTCCGATTGCAATCAAACTTGGGTCATGCATTAAATAGTTCGACCTTTATATGATGGTCGTGTCAAAGGTCAAGTACTGAGGTCAAAGGTCATCTGAGGTCAAGTTGTAAAATGGGCTGGAATTGCATAATTTGTCTTGTATGCAAAGTTCAAGTCCGATTGCAATCAAACTTGGGTCATGCATTCAATATTGCAACCTTTATATGATGCATGTGTCAAAGGTCATTTGAGGTCAAGTTGTAAAATAGGCTGGAATTGTCCAACTTGTCTCATTTAAAAACTGGAAGTCCAATTGGAATCAAACTTGGGTCATGCATGCACTATAACCTTTATATGATGGTCGTGTCAGTAATCTCCATGATTTCATCCTCTCTCGTCTCACACCCCACTAAAACTTCCATAACTTTATACAACATTTTCCTTCCACATTGCTTTTGTCACCTACCATTGTTTTAGGCATGCTCATCGGTTCTTGCTCGTGATAACTTACCATTTCATTCTCTTTTTTACACTAACCCTTGCTCCTTCAACCGTTATCAGTGCCCCTGCATCTTTCCCGGGTAATCACAAAACTAAAGCAGGCGAGACGCGTGGTTCGAGAACCACCTAATTGTTTGAAGTAAATGACCACTGGAAGACCTTTGACCCAACATGCTGGTCACTTGCGATAGGACTCTAGTCAAGGAAGATCCTGTCCAAATTTGGCTAAAATCGGCCAAGCATTTTTAAAGATATAGCATTTTTTGTGAGCGTTTGCCGAAAGAAAGAACTAACTAGAGCAGGATGTCTGTGCTTCACGAAGCACAAATATCAGCGGGTTGTCCGTAGGTCACCAGACAATAACTATTGCTGACCACTAGGCGAACTTTGCCCTCAATCTTGAAACCCTCACATATTCGGCAATCGACACGGGTTTAGCTGACCAAATGTTGCCGAAATCGACTGAAAAGATGTGGGAAAAGAACTATGTTGCATGTTTGTCAGAAAATAACCCCTTGCTGACCACCAGGTGACCTTTGACATAAATCTGCAATGACCCGATCAGAAGCTTTCGACATTGGTGTAACGGCTCAACTGTGGCTGAAATCAAATGAAAAAAGTACAATTTAGCATGTATTCCAGAGAATGACCCCTCCTGACCACTGGCTGACCTTTGACCTTAATCTGCAAAGACACCATATCAGGTGCTCTCAACAGAGTGTGGATTAAATCAATTGAAAATGTGGGAAAAGAAGCATTTTCCGTGTTTTAAATAAAAATGACCACTGCTGACCACTAGATGACCTTTGACCTAAATCTGCAATCAACGCATATGGGACTGGCAACAAGGTTATGACCAAGTGTGATTGAAATCGTTTGACAAAATGTGGGAAAAGAGCCAATTTTGCACATTTTCCAGAAAATGACCGCTTCTGATCACTGAGTGACCTTTGTCCAAAATCTACTAACACCCCACATGGGGCTTTGGCAAAGGATGCATGTGACAAAATATGGCTAAAATCGGCTGAAGAATGCGGCAGAAGAAGCGTTTTACTTATTTCAATGAAATGACCCCTAGTGACCACTAGGTGACCTTTGGCCAAATTCTGTGTACAACTTTTATGAGGCTTGGTGTGGGGATGCGACTGCCCAAGTTTGACCTTCATCGGATAAAGACTGTGGGAGAAGAAGCATTTTGTAAATTTTAATAAAATGACCGCTAGTGACCGCTAGGTGACCTTTGACCCCGGTCAGAGTGACCCACATATCAAAATTGGGTCAGTTGTCCATAGGGCCAAGTTTCGTTGAAATTGGCCAAAGGGTTTGGCAGTTATAGCAATTTATAGCAATTTATATAACTCATGGTGAGAAAGAAGAAGATACAGAAGGACCACTAGAGCAGGATGTGTGTGCTTCACGAAGCACAAATATCAGCCGGTTGTCCGTAGGTCACCAGACAATAACTATTGCTGACCACTAGGCGAACTTTGCCCTCAATCTTGAAACCCTCACATATTCGGCAATCAACACGGGTAATTTAGCTGACCAAATGTTGCCGAAATCGATTCAAAAGATGTGGGAAAAAACCAATGTTGCATCTTTGTCAGAAAATGACCCCTGCTGACTACTAGGTGACCTTTGACATACATCTGCAATGACCCGATCAGAGGCTATCGACATCGGTGTAACTGCTCAACTGTGGCTGAAATCAAGTGAAAAAAAGTGACAACTGCAATTTAGCATGTATTCCTGAGAATGACCCCTACTGACCACTGGCTGACCTTTGACCTTAATCTGCAAAGACACCACATCAGGTGCTCTCAATAGGGGTGTAACTGACCATATGTGGATGAAATATATATCAATTCAAAATGTGGGAAAAGAAGTATTTTCCGTGTTTTTCATAAAAATTACCACTGCTGACCACTAGGTGACCCTTGACCTAAATCTGCAATCAACGCATAAGGGACTGACAACAAGGTTATTACTGACCAAGTGTGATTGAAATCGTTTGACAAAATGTAGGAAAAGAGCAAATTTTGCACATTTTCCAGAAAATGACCGCTTCTGACCACTGAGTGACCTTTGACCCAAATCCACTAACACCCCACATGGGGCTTTGGCCAAGGATGCATGTGACCAAATATGGCTAAAATCGGCTGAAGAATGCGGCAGAAGAAGCGTTTTACTTATTTCAATGAAATAATAATAATAATAATAATAAAGATTATTTAAAAAACGCTTTCCATGTCACAATGACATCTCAAAGCGCTGTACAATTATTAGAAATAAGTATAAACCAACTACATGTAATTAAAAACCAAATAAGTTTAAGTAAACATAGTTAAAAATACTGTTTAAAAAGATAAGTTTTCAAAGGGGTTTTAAAAATATCAACGCTATCAGCAGAACGTAATGCAACTGGCAGCCTGGCAGCAAGTCATCACATGTTCAGTTAGTTCACGTTGTCAAAATCACGTTGGCGATTGCTACCTGATTGTCTAAGTTTATTGCAGAAAATCTAGGCCTACCCATTTTGTATTTCCTTCCTCCATGCAGTTTGTCAATATTTATAAAAATAATAAGGCTTACCTGAGCCAATTTCACGGCGATGCTAAGCACACAAATTTGCGGCAGAAGAAGCGTTTTACTTATTTCAATGAAATGACCCCTAGTGACCACTAGGTGACCTTTGGCCAAATTCTGTGTACAACTTTTATGAGGCTTGGTGTGGGGATGCGACTGCCCAAGTTTGACCTTCATCGGATAAAGACTGTGGGAGAAGAAGCATTTTGTAAATTTTAATAAAATGACCGCTAGTGACCGCTAGGTGACCTTTGACCCCGGTCAGAGTGACCCACATATCAAAATTGGGTCAGTTGTCCATAGGGCCAAGTTTCGTTGAAATTGGCCAAAGGGTTTGGCAGTTATAGCAATTTATAGCAATTTATATAACTCATGGTGAGAAAGAAGAAGATACAGAAGGACCACTAGAGCAGGATGTGTGTGCTTCACGAAGCACAAATATCAGCCGGTTGTCCGTAGGTCACCAGACAATAACTATTGCTGTCCACTAGGCGAACTTTGCCCTCAATCTTGAAACCCTCACATATTCGGCAATCAACACGGGTAATTTAGCTGACCAAATGTTGCCGAAATCGATTCAAAAGATGTGGGAAAAAACCAATGTTGCATCTTTGTCAGAAAATGACCCCTGCTGACTACTAGGTGACCTTTGACATACATCTGCAATGACCCGATCAGAGGCTATCGACATCGGTGTAACTGCTCAACTGTGGCTGAAATCAAGTGAAAAAAAGTGACAACTGCAATTTAGCATGTATTCCTGAGAATGACCCCTACTGACCACTGGCTGACCTTTGACCTTAATCTGCAAAGACACCACATCAGGTGCTCTCAATAGGGGTGTAACTGACCATATGTGGATGAAATATATATCAATTCAAAATGTGGGAAAAGAAGTATTTTCCGTGTTTTTCATAAAAATTACCACTGCTGACCACTAGGTGACCCTTGACCTAAATCTGCAATCAACGCATAAGGGACTGACAACAAGGTTATTACTGACCAAGTGTGATTGAAATCGTTTGACAAAATGTAGGAAAAGAGCAAATTTTGCACATTTTCCAGAAAATGACCGCTTCTGACCACTGAGTGACCTTTGACCCAAATCCACTAACACCCCACATGGGGCTTTGGCCAAGGATGCATGTGACCAAATATGGCTAAAATCGGCTGAAGAATGCGGCAGAAGAAGCGTTTTACTTATTTCAATGAAATAATAATAATAATAATAATAAAGATTATTTAAAAAACGCTTTCCATGTCACAATAACATCTCAAAGCGCTGTACAATTATTAGAAATAAGTATAAACCAACTACATGTAATTAAAAACCAAATAAGTTTAAGTAAACATAGTTAAAAATACTGTTTAAAAAGATAAGTTTTCAAAGAGGTTTTAAAAATATCAACGCTATCAGCAGAACGTAATGCAACTGGCAGCCTGGCAGCAAGTCATCACATGTTCAGTTAGTTCACGTTGTCAAAATCACGTTGGCGATTGCTACCTGATTGTCTAAGTTTATTGCAGAAAATCTAGGCCTACCCATTTTGTATTTCCTTCCTCCATGCAGTTTGTCAATATTTATAAAAATAATAAGGCTTACCTGAGCCAATTTCACGGCGATGCTAAGCACACAAATTTGCTTAGCATGAACATCGAACAATCTTCCTTGGTAATACAGGATTACCAACCAAATTTTGATGTGAAGTGTGCCGCTTGTGGCTGGCATTCAGCTAGCTAGCTGTTTGCTTAGCATGAAAATCCCATGGCCTTTTGGCTGGTAACCTGTTTTAACCAAGCAAGACATTTTAGTGCTAAGCAAATGTTTGTGCTTAGCAGCTCCGTGTTCAGTAAAATAATAATGTGTGCAGCGCGCGCAGCGTGCATTCGAACTGGGGCCGTATTCGAACTCCGGGTTTCGATTTGGGATACGATCCGACTCAGAACGTACCTCGAGGGGGTCGAGGGGTCGAGGGGTCGAGGGGGTCGAGGGGTTTTAGAACAACCCCCAGAACCGGGCACTGTATGAAGTCGAAAATCGGCAGGTGCATGCTCATCAGGACCCACGAATGTGCAGTGTCAAGTTTGAAGTTGTTTGAATGAGCGGTTCTCAAAAAAGCTGCAAAAAAGCAGCAATATGGAGGTAGACCCGCAAACGTGGCAGTATAGGCCGCCACGCACTGCTGCACATTTTGAACGGGCACTGCACTGTACGTACCGCAACGGGTACAGACCGCCACGCATGCAATGGGGCGTGATCTCATATGCAAATTAGACGCGTACGCATCAGTGTTACAAAAAAACAGCTCTTCCCAAGAAACTCACTTCCAAAGCTTTGAGTGGCATGGAAACATACACCCGTGGCTTTTTTTACGAAAGCCAAGCAATTTGTCCGTTTCGAACAGGCACATTTTGAACGGGCACTGCACTAGTTTTGTAAATTTCAATAAAATGACCGGTAGTGACCGCTAGGTGACCTTTGACCCCCGTCAGAATGCAGCACATATTAAGCTTGGGTCAGTTGTCCATAGGCCTAGTTTCGTTGAAATTAGCAAAAGCGTTTGACAGTTATAGCAATTTAAAGCTCATAAAGAAGAAGAATACGAAGATACAGAAGGACCACAATACAGGGTGTCCCAAAAAAATGCACAACCATATTTGATTGTGTATTGGGGGGGGGGGGGGGGGGGGGGGGGGGGGGCACCCTGTATATCAGCCTGTGGGTGACATTTGACCGAAATCTGACAAGAAAGCTTTTCACCAAATATGGGTAAAATCGGCTGAAGAATGTGGCAGAAGCCGCGCTTTTTGATTTTTACCAAATGACCGCTGGTGACCACTAGGTGACCTTTGGCAAAATTCTGTGTACACCGTGACCCTATATGAGGCTCAGTCCAGGGATGCAAATGACCAAGTTTGGCTGTCATCTAATGAAGACTGGGAGAAGCATTTTGTAATTTTCAATAAAATAAACCCTAGTGACCACTAGGTGACCCTCGACCCCGATCTGACCACACCCCATATAAAGCTTGGGTCATTTGTCAATATAGCCAAGTTTGGTTGAAATCGGACCAAGCGTTTGGGAGAAGAAGCATTTAAAGGATCATTGGAAAGAAGAAGAACTAGAGCAGGATATGTCTGTGCTTCACAAAGCACAAATATCGGCCGGTTGTCCGTAGGTCACCAGACAACTATTGCTGACCACTAAGCGAACTTTGCCCTCAATCTTCAAACCCACACATATTCGGCACTCGACACGGGTTTAGCTGACCAAATGTTGCCGAAATCGATTCAAAGATGTGGGAAAAGAACCATGTTGCATGTTTCTCAGAAAATTAACCTTGCTGACCACTATGTGACCTTTGACATAAATCTGAAATGACCCGATTAGAGGCTATCGACATCGGTGTAACTGCTCCATTGTGGCTGAAATCAAATTTTTTTAAAGTGACAACAGTGCAATTTAGCATGTATTCCAGAGAATGACCCCTACTGACCACTGGCTGACCTTTGACCTTAATCTGCAAAGACACCATATAAGTTGCTCTCAACAGGGGTGTAACTGCCCAGATAGCACGCAAACGTAGAAACAACGTTAAGTTAACGTTATTGCCGCATTGTTACTTTAACGTTAAACGTCAACGTTGTAGTTTGGTTAGTTTGCTCATTGATATTATGTTGCATCAACGTTGACAAGGTAATGGTAGAATGACGTTATAACAACGTTATTGTAACATTTTAGTGTAACGTTTTTTAAACGTTTATACAGTCGGAAAATAACCAGCACGGGAATGTTAGAACAAAGTTACATTAGCGTTACCAAATTATTAATAACATGTTAAATAATGAATATTTTAGCACAGGAATTTTAAAACAAAGTTACATTAGCGATTACCAAATTATGCTAACAATCAATATTTTAGTTTGGTTACTTTGCTCCTTGATATCGTAATGTATCAATGTTGGCATGGTAATTCTGAAAACGTATGCGTTGGAAGAAAGTTGAATTAATGTTCACCGAACGTTAACATTTATCTGAATGGTTTGGTTTGGTTAGTATACTCATATTACGTTTACACATACAACATGTTGTCGTCTATAACATCATGGTTCACTAACTTTTAGGAATACAATCAACGTTTCGGTTTAGAGAGTTTGCTCATTGATATTCTGTTTGGTCAATGTTGGCATGGTTATGTTAACAAATTACAACAACGTTATTGTAACATTTCAATGTAACACTTTTCAACGCTACCCAGATAGCATACACACGTATATAGACAATGTTACAATAACGTTCGCCGTATTATTACATTGACGTTAAATATCAACGTTTTCGGTTTGGTTAGTTTTGCTCATTGGTGGTATGCTGAATCAACGTTGGCACGGTTATTCAAAAACGTTACAACAACGTCATTGTAACATATCAATGTAACATCTTTGAAACGTTAACATTGTTGAGAAATAACCAGGACAGAATGTTCGAACATTATTTCGTTACAATTACGGTCACCAAATTATTGCTTTGAGGGTAAATAACGTTCATGGTTTCTTTAGTTCAGTTGCTTTGTTCATTGATTTTATGTGAAATAAAATTTGACATGAAGTTTGGTTTTGCAAATGATTGGTATTATGTTGAATAAAGGTTCGACCATGGTTTACTGTAACGTTGAAACATTGTTTGAACTTCGTTAGCAATGTTGGCTATATAATAGCAGTTCAGTGGATGACGTTAAAACAACTTTAGCAGAAGGTTGGTGAGGTTGATTGAACCGTGGTTCACGCACTCTAAAAACTGAGGTGCTAAATTTAGCACTTAAAGATCTAAAATTGTGCACTTCTAGGTGCTTGTATAGTGACTGCACATGCCATGCTGATTTAGCACAAGCATGCGTGCTATAATAATAGCACCCACAAAGAGCTAAACTAAAGCATTTCAGGTGCTATTTTCAACAACTCATAGGATACAAAATAAAGCACTATAGAGAAAAGTGGAAAAGGTTATACATGTATCATACTGAAAGTTTGGTTGACATTAATTAACTACAAATTAACGGAGACAAATGAAGTAGGAAACAGAATAAACAGAAACAACTTACAATACATTTCTATGGTAGAGTATACACTTGCTACGATAACCTACGTACATACTACATACTGAATGATGTCGTACTTTACCTTTGTATTCAGCTTATCCCACCTTAATAAAGTCATGGCTTCCCATGAACAATTTCAAGATTTGAATGCGAATGGCGATGTAATGAGATTATTCACCTATGATCGTAAACAAAAAATCTAAATTCTATTGTGGAATTGTTTGAATAAAACATATTATGGTAAAGAAAGTGTATTTTTTGACTAAAAACTGCAATTTAACCTGACTTTCGTCAACACAAATTTGCAAATTTCTGATTGGTCGTGCAATTGTAATACGTAATTTTACACCTACGGTGCTAGTCAGTCGCTTTATGCGTGGTGCTTTTAATACAAGACCAAAATTGCCTCGGTATTCATATACTTGGGACGTCAGTGGAATTAATAAGTCTTAAGAATTTGACTTTTAAACTTATTTGTTTATTTGCACTTACCACAGGTCAAAGGACACAGACATTGTCCTTATGTGATGTTTCAAATATGTCACTTTCAAACAAACAGATACGAATGTTTATTACTGAATTAATCAAGACATCTAAACCAGGCAAACCCCAGCCAGTCTTAATACTTTCACCTTATCCTAAGGATAGTAGTATTTGTGTGGTAAGAGCCTTATTTGAGTAATTGAAACGTACCAATGCAGTTCGTTCGTGTAGCAAACTTTTCATAAGTTTTTCTCCTCCACATAAGGCGGTTGGTTCATCCACCATCGCTCGATAGCTTAAACTCTGTTTAAAAGAGGCAGGTAACATCTGTGTTCAAGGCACAGTTTTCGATCTGCCTCTACGTCATCGGCAGCCGGCAGCAACGGTGTTCCAGTAGATGTTATCCTACAAACAGCAGGGTGGTCATCGGCTACAACCTTTGCCAAGTTTTACGATAGGGATATTCCTGTCAAACAAAGTGAACCCCGATCTGTTTTGCCAGTGCTGTATTGAACACCGACTAATGTAAATTGTATGCTTTGTACGTTATTTATTACTTGTATGAAGTTTCATGCAATGGACAGGTACAATCTTCTGAGATGGAAATTCACCTTTCTATATTGGTATTTTTTCGAACTCATATGTTCAATACTAAGGTGGTCATATTTTTGACATGATTTGCTTTGTTCTTTCCTTCATATTACACTAGCTAGCTTTAAAATCTCACGTGTTTCCGAATGAAGGTAATTGTGAGGTAGAATCTCCCAATTAAACGATTGTAATGATGTTTGATTGGGATTCTGCCGAATCTTTTACCGTAATGAGGAATCACGTGTTTTCCCTCCCAATGGAGAAATACTATACTTTTGCAGTACGTTCACACAACTACGAAGGTTGTCTATCTCCCACCCGTCTTCTTGGTGGGGCCAGTGTAATGGTTAGGCCCCTTTTTAACTTTAAAAACTGCGATATTACAGGGAGTGCTCTTATATAGCCCAGCGTCGTGATGGCTTGGCATTTTACTCTTTTGTTTTGCTTTAAATGCGTGGTATATGTTCCTACCAGAGAATGCAATCTCACGTGTTTCCGAATGAAGGTAATTGTGAGGTAGAATCTTATTGGACGCCCTCAGGCCCCTTGTTCCTGACATTGCGAACTACGGGCTTCATAGCCTAAGATCCGGAGGCGCATCAGCAGCACGCAACGCCCAGGTTCCTCCTATACTCATATCGAAGCAAGGTAGATGGAAAACAGATAGCGCCCGGAATACTTAAAAGTAAACGACACCAACTCATTGGTTCTATCCAAATTTGTCGGAATTTAAGAGCTAGGCACTAAGATTATCGTTGTTCTTAATGAGATAATATCTCATTAACGAGTACCAAAAGAAGTTAATACATTTGACGTATACGTAATTAACTGATATTATAAATATAACGAGACGAGATGAGTTGAGATGAGATGAGATGAGATGAGATGAGATGAGATGAGATGAGATGAGATGAGATGAGATGAGATGAGATGAGATGAGATGAGATGGAATAACAGGGGAGGATCCAGGAATTTTTGCAGGGGGGGGGGGGGGAGTTTTTGAAATTTGCACAGAAAAGTGACTCCCGAAATGTACGGGGGGGGGGGCTGATACACTTTCACACCGTTGGTGGCGCCATTTAACCTCTGTTTTGGATCCGCGCCTGAATAAAATAGATAAGATAGGAAGGTTGAGACAGCGTAATAAGGAGAACAGCAAGGTCGACTCACGACCACACCAACTGTTCACCATCTAGACATTTTGTGTCTTCTTGCCTTTATATTTGATAGTCTTTGATTATTTAAATGAGGGAGAAATAGAAAAGAAATGTATTTTTGTGACGTAAGAATGAAGGAAGAAAGTGTATTTTCTGGCAGGTAGCAACACTGGGAGAATAGAAGTATAGTCAAAGGATTTATTTATTTATTTTGTTCACGTGAGTGAAATTTCGTTGTGGAGCTCAGGTGCGCGAAAATTGCCAACACGTGGATATATACCAAGAAGATAGTGGTACATTCCGTGGAGTTGCCCAATCACAGGCTATTACGAACGTTGTAACATCTGGTCCGCCTGGAACAACCAATAATTCCACATGAAGATGGGCCATTAAGTCGTAGTAGACCAATCACGCAGTTCAGTGAGTCCACCTCGCACACGTGCCGTCCAATCAGCACACGGCACTCTCTCCCCCTGTGTACAGTGCACGTGCGGCTCGGGGCTCCTTCGAAATATTAACAATGCTGTTGGGACATCGTAACTCGTAAGTAGGCCTAATCGTATAAACATCGCAGGAATAATACCTCCGCGGATTAATAACAAGCCTGGAACGATTGCGACATCGTTGTAAAGTTTCAGGTATTTTTTAAAAACAAAATCTAGGCCCTACATGCATTGAATTTCAATTTTCTCGGAGTCAATTGACGTTGAATCAAGTCAGATCGACGGCCGGCTTGCTATACGCACGTGTAGAAAGTAAATACTTCTTTCTTTAGCGGCGCGGCCGCACACTATTATGACGTGTGACAGCATACATAGTGTTTTTTTTTGAACGGTCTACTTTCGTTCGGGTACCCGAGAACCGAACCGGTGCGGCGTTCGGGTACCGGATCCAAAATTCCCCGTTTCGAGCAAACCCGCAGTCGGCAAGGGGAAATCATATCGCGGCACCACCGAGGATTCAGCGGATCAGGCCGACCAATGGGGAGGCTCGTTGGAAACGGCCAATCGGACATGCCGGAACACTGCAGTTCGAGAGGTTTCTCACATCACGGACTAATCGGGATCGAGGTTCGTTGAAAACAGCCAATCAGACATTGTCGCAGCACGGCCGTTCGGGAGACATCATCATGTGATCCAGCATCCGCATAATACGCTGGTACCCTCCTCGCCCCCGATCACTGGCGATACCACGCGGAGTCACCCGACCAAACGTGACGCACTTTTCCAAGATGATGCGGTTCTAATTCTAAGATGGCGCGGTTCTAATTCTAAGATGGCGCGCCACAGGGTCGAAGTTAGGGTCAATCAAAGTGTTCGATTACTAACCCGCGCTTACTTATACTCGTGCCTCCAAATCGGGGAAGGTTGCACATGCGCAGTATGTTAGAGTAAACGAACGATTTCAGGTCACTCGAGTGACGTCAACGCGGCTAGTGACAACATCTCTGCAGGCCTGGTGGCGCTATTTGCGATGCCCAATTTTCTGTCAGCGCTGTGACCAGCTTATAATTTATTTTTTATTTATTTTTTGATCATTTATTGACAAATAATTGGTGTTTGTTAATATAATTATTTTTATTTTTATAACAAATTGATAAAAATGAATGAGGCTCAAATTTTCAATTTCTTTTTTTTAGCAATTTAGCAATATGGTCACAACTTTTTAACTAAAATTGTCCTCCAGAATGACCAAAAATTTAATTAACAAAAATCCATAGCTTTGCATAGGGTTAACCTATCATGACCATTGACCCCTCAGTATATTTCTATGTTTTACTCTTTCCAGTGATATAATATTTAAAATAATTGAAGAAACTTAAAATTGTTATGAATCTGCGTTGTTAGGCGGAGTGTCCAAGACAGAATCGGAGCCCCATTTTAAAGTTGTTTGGTTTTAAATAAGGTGACATACTTGACTGAAGCCATGGTGCTTCATTCGCAATATGTACACATTTACGTCAATCGTCCAGAGTAATTTGGAAAGAAATATTTGTCGCTATTTTGAATTAATTTCCCACCGCTGGCGCATCGCCGGATGTGGCGGCCATGTTTTTAGCATGGCCTTATGAGATACTTACCCTGCTTACCGGCTCGGCGAGTCGGTTAGTAGGGCCAGGCCCGAGAAGCGCGAGAAGTCACGTGAGAGCTAAATTGAACGGGCTCGCGCTTGCACGAGTAAGCGCAGGGTAAGTAATCGAACGCAGTCTTTATAGTATAGATGACAGAGTAACGCAAGTTAAACGAGATAGCTCATACTGGGTGCGTTCCAGTAGCTCACCCGGGTCGACTCGGGTTAGTCCCGTGCCGTTCGATTAGGTCTGACGTCATACCCGGGGCTCATTCGGGTCAGCCACCACAGACCTAGTCTTGGTTCAAGACGACAGTGATCGATAATGGAGAGAACATAAACTTCTCTCAAAGGGTCTCAATTTTTGTCCTACTCCCCACACTGTGAACCAGGTAGAGCTCAGCCAAGATCTCACGGAATACTACCGTAGGATCCGTCTCCGAGAGTTTTTCCTTGATTCTGACCGATGTGACCCAGAACCGTTCCGTGTCAAAAGTACCTGGGTACCCCCCAAGAATCGTGTACCAGCCCTCGAGACTTATGTTCAAGTTGTCAGTTCTCAAGTCACTAACCCTGATAACTTTGTCCACAGAACTCATGACAATCTCCGCAGTGAGGAGCGCTTGGCATTGAATGCCTTGCGCTCCCGTACTGATATCATCATCAAGCCGGCCGACAAAGGTTCAGCTGTGGTCATCATGGATCGTCATCAGTACATTGACGAGGCCCACCGCCAGTTGAACAATCATACTAACTACATCTGCCTTGACTCTGACCCCACTGGTACATTCTCTCAAGAGATACAACAGGTGCTGGAAGATATGCGATCACGTGACCAGCTGTCTAAGAAAGCTCATAAATTTCTCTCTCCCTCTGACTGTAGGACTGCCAGATTTTATCTCCTTCCAAAGATTCACAAGGCTGGCAACCCCGGTAGGCCCATTGTCTCTGGTAATGGTTCACCAACAGAACGTATCTCCCTGTTTATTGACAGTTTTCTCAAACCCCTCGTTCCACAGATGCCATCATACATCCATGACACCCCAGACTTACTGCGCAAGCTGGAAGGAATCAAGAACAAGATTCCCAGCACAGCCATCATTGGTACTTTTGACGTCTCATCCCTGTACACCAACATCCCCCACGAGGAAGGTATTCGTGCTTGTTCCTCGGCCCTGGCCAAGGTAGGACACACAACCCCACCCATCAGTGATATTGGCACCCTCATGAGACTTGTACTAACCAAGAACAATTTTTCCTTCCTAGGTAAACACTATCTACAGGTACACGGTACATATCCATGGGCACTCGCATGGCCCCCTCCTTTGCATGCCTCTTCATGGGCGACCTCGAAGAGCGCATGCTTGCCTCAGCACCATGTCGCCCCTGGGTATGGTGGAGATATATTGACGATGTATTTTTCATCTGGACCAGTGATCAGGACAGTCTGGAGACTTTCATTAATCACATTAATTCCTTCCACAGGACCATCAAGTTTACATCAGAGTATTCAGTGCATCAGACCAACTTCCTGGATGTCACCATCCGCAAGGAAGACAACTCGGTAACCACTGATCTGTATTCTAAACCCACAGACACCCACCAATACCTCCACTTCTCCAGCTGTCACCCCAGGCATTGCAAGACAGGCATAGCATTCAGCCAGGCACTCAGACTCAGAAGGATTTGTTCTAATAATTCTGACTTTTCCCATCATGTACAGGTACTGAAGAATAACTTGGTTGCCAGGGGCCACAGCTCCCGCCAAGTTCAACGTGCTATCGCCAGAGCCAAATCTATCACCAGAGATTTGGCTCTCAAGGAAAAGACGCCTAGCACTAATGCTGACCCCAAGATTCCCTTGGTCACCACCTTTCATCCCAGTCTCCCTCCCCTTCGTAAAATAACTAACGACAACCATCATATCCTTTATACTTCAGATCGCCTTGCCCGTGCCGCCCCTGACAACCCAGCATTGGCTTATAGGCGCCCCCGCAATCTACGAGACCTGATTGTTCGAGCCGAGGTCCCCACCTTGGCTGCACCCCCTCCCATACAGCATGGTACTTTTAAGTGCGATTCCAGGTGTGTTGTTTGCCAGACTCACATGCAGGAGTCTGACTCCTTTTCTGGCCATTCATCTGGAACTACTCACAGAACCAATGGCAACATCACTTGCAACACCTCTAATGTCATATATCTCATTTCTTGCAGGGTTTGTGGTATCCAGTATGTCGGGGAGACCAAGAACACGCTCAAAAAGCGTTTCTATGGCCATCGGTCGACTGTGAACACCAAGAAAATGGACACCCCTGTTGGTCATCATTTCAACTTGCCTAACCATTCCATTTCTGATATGATTCTACAGGGCATAGAATCACTTCGCCACCGCAAGGACTCAGTTCTTCGGACTATTCAACCACATGGTCTCAACATCCAGGAAGGGAATGATTAACTTTACATTTTTCCCCCATTGTCATTTGTTTACAGATTATCCTCCTGGCAAAACCCTCTTGGGGCCTCTTGGCCAAATGGTGTTGTCTTTCCATTTCCTGTTTATCCTTGCCACTTCTCTTTGTTCCTTTTCTTGCCCTATTACCACCTTCAATTCAAACCCCCCCCCCTTCCTAACCACACTCCTTTGTCCATTTCCCCAGCTTCAACCTTCATCTTAATCCCTCCCCCCCTTCATCTTACCCTAATCACACCTCTTTGTTCCTGTCTTTCTGGCTGTCCTTTCCCCTCCCTTTGATGTTTACCCACTGCCTATCTGCCATGCTCTTTTGCATCCCTCTTTTGTGTTTCTCCACCTACCCCCTCATGCATGTGTGTTCCCTACATGTTTGTTTCTTGTACTCTGTCATTCACCTTTGAGAAAGAACTTGCTCAAGTTCGAAACGTCAAGCCAGCTAATTTTTTGATTTGATAATGGATCGTGTAACGTCGCGTTTATTTGTTCTATGCAGTGCGCCCTCTGACGGTACGATTATATCAACTCATGGGCTAGACTGGTTCCCGGTCCCTACATTGTCCTTCGGATTTCAAAAGCATTTTATATACATATGCGGACCGGGAACCAGTCTACTCATGGGCTCGCACTATCGTCTTGGGAATCCTGCACCAGCGGTTTAACTTTTTCTTTATTTCTCCCTAGGCTTTCCTAGGGAGCCAATCAGCGATCGCAAAAACGGACATGCATATGAATTATGTGATGACCTGAATATATTAACGGGTCGGGATCTGGGGCTAATGTAAACATGAATGGCCACTGTCACGTCATTTTGAGCGCGCGATATGCGATACGCGATTATCGCACAATTAATTACAAGCTACTGTGACTGGGAACGACCGTTTCGTGAAGGGTACGGTGTTCCTTCCTCCATGGTGTATTTACCGACTGGGTTCGGTAAACCTTGGAGGAAGGGGTAAACCATGGAGGAATAAAATTTGTTTTTATTCCTCCATGGAGGAAGGAACCTGTGCCTCTCTGTTTTGATTTCAATATAAACAACTTCGCCTCCAATTTCCAAATCACTCGTCATTGTACAAAACATCTCAAGTTGGCTTTGGATAAAGCCTGACCGACGACGTGCTGAAGAAGGACGCTCAGAGCCAGTATTAATTCGTTTGTGTTTGCAAGCCCTAATCCCCAGTCGATCGAGGACGGGAATTCCTGCGTGCAGTACAATCAAAGTACGAGTAAGCGGTCAGGCTCTAGAGTGAAAACGAAATCCTGCACTGTTGTATTTATGGACCTGCATGAAATATGGTTGAAATTTAGCTTGAAAATTCCAGCTCTAGGCTCATGGCGAATCATCACATCGATCCAGCTAGCTATAAGTTGGGGCAAATAGAAAAGAGTGGTTGGGGCAAATATGAATGGAAATAGGGATATTTAAAACCATCATAAAAACTGAATGTTATACCCTTACCCCCTAGGCCAGCCTGTGTGGCAATTCATATTGAATTTCAGAGTACGAATTTCACTTTACTAAAAAAATGCGTCCGTGATTCTCGACAGTGCTTTAATTACTTGTGACATGAATCACACACGTAACGTGATGCAGAAGTATAATCCCCAACGATATCCCCAATAAAAACCATAAATTTCACGTTTATTTAACAGAGAAATATGTTTTGCATGTTATCTGTTCCTTCATAACTACTATACGCGGCGCTACGCGTATACATACGATCTTCGGTTTCTTCCCACAAAGCAGACACTGTCGTATGGTATGTCATGGGATCGCCGACTGCTTGAAGCGCGCGCATGTTGTTCAAAGGTTATGAATATTAACACAACAAAACATTTGCATATTACAGCCGCGCCCACATTTTGCAGGATTCCCAATACGAATGAAAACGCGACGTTACACGATCCATTATCGATCACTGTCGTCTTGAACCAAGACTACTACAGACCCTGCTCGCGGAGGAGCAGAGTTTTTGGTGGAATTACGTCACACGCATGCGTAGTTAAGTCTGATTACCCACAGATTGTACTGGAGTAGGGGAATTAAAAATGGCTGACCTCAAGGGCGATTGTGTAGTTAAAGGCTGTTCCTATAAGAGAACAAAACCCACTTTTAAGTTATTGGACTTAGCAAACTAGATTGCGACATTAAAACCAACATGTAGGCCTATGTCGTAGATAGAGGGCAGAGTTTTTAATTTTGTGTGGGAAATTGTTTGGTAAAACGACAACGAAGATGACAAAACGCAACACGAAAATAAAGATGGCGAAAACCGCACTGATTCGCAAGACACCAACCGCAAAACACGTAAGAAAATTGCATTTTCTCCCGCAGGAAACTGTTCAGAATTACAAAAAAAAATATGTCATTAGAATTGAGAGGAGTAAACTTTAGGTTGATAAATTCATTTTGGAATGATAAAACAACCTTGACTCGAAATGAATTAAATATAAAGAGGGGGTCCGTAACTACACAATCGCCGACTCTTATTCCTCATGAGACCATATCGCAAATACCGCCTGGTCGAGACGTCACAATGGTCACAAGGGATTGTGGGAAGGAAATGGGATCGATTTTTGTGCGCGTTTCTTTTCAAAATCCCTAGTAACCATTGTGACGTCTCATCCAGGCGGTATTTGCGATAAGGTCTCAAGTGAAAGGTGACATCAACAGGAGAGGGCGTTTGACCGTTCTATTAGCCCAGCTCTCGTGGCTGACCCGTCTGCCTTCACCCGAGTCGATCCGGGTGAGCTACTCGAACGCACCCACTAAACAGCTTTTTTCCCTTATGTATTACGCCCCCAAGGCAAAACGGAAACCGCTGAAACGTTTGGTTATTGGTAATGTATTCAAAATAGACCTATCCAACGGTTGAAACCACAAGATGGGACCGAGATGATTAACAATTTAGCCAAAAATCGTACTCAGTCGAAGGCCTATCAGAATCACATATTATCGGCAAGTGAAGAATGATACTGGATGACCTGTTATTCTTGATAAACTAGTTTTTATTGATAGCAAACCATTTATACAACTGTACACGTACGTTTACCAATATTAGGGAGGTTGAGATTTTGGAACATGAACGTGTAGGCCTACTCCACGTGAATCTTTACCTTTACATTGATACTGTGCATTCAGTTTTGTACCACGAGCACCGAATCACGTAAAAACGAAGCCGAAAGGAAGATTCCAATTATGGTCAAGTTAATTTGTAAAAGTGCCACTTTGTTCATAATTATATCCTTTAACAAACATTATTTGACACTATAGTTATTAGACACGTATGTACTTTTGATGAATTCAAAGCAAGTGTCTGAGATAGTCGACTGTGAATAGATTAGCTAGAATTTATTGGCACGGACCTAACTTGCTCGCATCACAGTTTGAAGTGATAATATAGCTTTACTGTGAGGCATGCCCGATTATTAATTTGTTTTCATGGCTTTTCACGAGTGTGTGTGGGGGGGGGGGGGGGGGGGGGGGTGGACGTCGGGCCACTTATTAAAATGTATTGCTGTAGACTGGTCTAAATACAGCTTACGTAATTAACCATACAGTCTTGGTTCAAAATCTCAACTCTAAGAATTAATCTAATTATGTTTAGACCACTCGCCCGATTGGCCCACTCGCCCGATATAAACACCACATGGTGTTAGATTAACAACACAGTTTTTGCAGTGTATGAGCTGGACGAGTGAGGGTACGGCACATGCATGTAAAATAAAATTCCAACCTCCCTGTTGCTTTCCCTTTCGCGTTGATTCTGTTCAATCTGTTCAAAGTAAAAATAACTATACTTTACAACTACCAGTTAATCAATGAAAGGTTTCTATTATACATGAACATGTGCATCCATTATCAGACGGGATTGTATCCACAAATATGTGTACCTCTTCAAAAATACACTTGTTGACGAGTTGATGGGTTTGACTTATTAGTCTGAAATTGGCATTCTAGTTTTTGAAAGTTACAGCCTAAAAGTAAATCAAATCCGAAAAATATTTCAGCCTCATCTGTATATGTCTTTATAAGGGTTATTTGCCACATGTCCCCCACACTCGGCAGCAGTGTCAGCTAAATACATAAACTCGGCCGATACATGTACTTTACTACATTAATGTCACAGTGAGCGAATATTTTTTAAATAGTAATGATTTCCCATTAAGGGGTGGGTTACTTCCAGGATATCCAGACATTATGAATGATTTTGAAACTTTTTGGACACCGCTCTTTAGAGCACTGGCATATTTTATCTGTAACAGCATGCTCCCTGTTGACATGCATTTGTTACATACATGGAATCCAATCAGGGGACTTGCAATTTGGCAGGGGTGTAACTAGCAGCCTATTCACAAGGGCATCAGGGCTCACCACTTTTTCGTGAGGACACCTTTGGAGAGTAAATAGGCCCGATCATCCTGAAAAATAGATTTTCAAATTGAATTGCAAGTTGTGAGCTTTCCAATGCCACATTCCACAAAAAATCATCACCGATATTACAGATTTAATGAGTTTCAAATTTTTAATAAGGCCTAGGAGCGGGACGTTCCTAAGGACAAATAGAAAACATGTTTAGCGTCCTGGTTTTTAACCAAAAAACGAAGGAGGTTTTTCTATTATTTTTTTTAAGATGGCCGCCATTTTGTTTATACTTTCCGACAACCGCAAGTTTTTCAACTGTTCAAAGACACAACAAATGAAAGAGACATGTTGGACAAGAGAACTGAACATGTTTACAGTGGTTAAGTTTAGAAGTTGTGGCTGACAAGTATTTTAATTTTCCCATGGATCGGTGAAATTTTGGGGATTTTCACGTCATTTTCTACCGTTGATTTTTCATTAATCCAGGCGACCCCTAAATAGGAAGCGGGCGGGGACGCTAAACATTTTGTTTTACTTCTCCTAATACAGTATTCAACGTATCAAAAATATTAAAGGATCAAACTTATTTATTAATGCTTTTCACTCTTCCATTCAACTGGACTCTGAAACATAAGACTGAGCAATTACATCACCGTGCATTCTATGGTGCTTAACCAAGCAGTAACATGGGTTGCAGTGTACAATGGGTAAACTCAATGAGGTAAACACCTGGCTGGATTTTCAAAGGAAAATGTCCGATTCTTTAATATTTGTTAGTAGTGTAGAAATCTACTTGCAAGCGGATCAGTGCGCACAAGTTTTTCTGGGGTCACACTTTACGGAGTAAATCCAATGGGTTTATTGAAAGCTGCTGTGCCGCATGTACCGGTATCATGTATCACCCTGAAAATGTCTTTCTTTTCTTAAATTGGATTGCTCATCTTTTTACCATTAAGTAAGTTATGGCCTTCTAATGAGACGTTCCACAAAAATAGACCACTGATAAGGCCAAAAAATGGTTGTGTTGCCCTCGGACAAGGACGAGATTAAGCCATGCCGTCATGTGACCGATTCGAAGAAGCAAGCAAGTTGGTTGCTTTTTTCTATCGGTTGTTGTAAACATCGACAGATACAACGAAGTTTTTGCCGAATCGATTCGACTCTTCAGCTACAATATAGTTTATACATGTCTAAAAGAGATTTAATTGGTTGTGGACAACATTTTCACATGCGCTGTCCTTGTTTTTTTCTTGCTAGACCTCCCCAGACCCAAAGTTTTGAGTTTTTAGCTGGGCTACTCTTCAGCCCGAATGGAGCTTTGACGAGCGCTGGATCGAAGTCGTCTTCACGCATCACCCGGGCGTGTTTAGGCCTAAACGTTGCATCATTAGTTCGTTACATCATTCATCCCTCATATCAGTTCAGATGTTTCATATCTTTTTCCATTACAAAAACCTCAGAAGACAATAGGTAAATATTTCAATCAAAGATTCTTATTAATTTGAATGACCATTTGATGAAAAGTATTGCCCATTAACGAATAAGAAAAGAAAAGCATGGTTATACGTCATATGCACACCGACGTTCGCCAATTTGAATGCCTTTATCGTCAAAGGATGTCACAAAACTCAATGTAAGAATGCAACAAATGAGGTCTTGAATGCACCAAAACGAAATAGAATGCCCCTAAACGAAAACGAACGTTAGGAACAAAAACTTGGGTGCTTAAAAATTGAAAGTAAATGCCCAAACAGTGAAAAGGAAACCTCTATTTGATTAGATGTGGGAAAAACGAAAAACCACGCGAATTTGAATGATCAATAACGAAAATGATTAGAAAAATTCGCAAATTGGCCGGGAAAACCTAAATTAAAAAAGAAAAACCTCGACCCTGAATCTGTCAATTTTTACGGTCGGTCGGTCGGTCCGAGGGCAACACAACATATTTTTGTTTGGCCTATGTGACAGATTTAACGAGTTTTAGATTTTGAATTAGGAGCTACACACGACTACAACATTAATTAATGTATATCAATCTTTGCGTACATGAAGACCAAATGGAGTAGGCCTACACAGTGTAGAAGTGCTTTTGTTCAAAATAGTTTTCTTCTATTATTCGTAAATCCACTTAGTTGAAACTTTCATTTAATCACGGACATAACAGTTTTAATACTGCACGGCAGGGCATTCACGGGTCGGAAGTTCGGCTGGGAGGAATTCTTACGAGTATTACTGACAGTAAAGACTAAAGACGGATAACATAAATTATGTATTAACATACCACTTGTGCTGCCCACTTCCCGAGTGATTCATATGTGGTGTACTGCGCCAGAAAAATTGGCCAACATTTTCAGCTAGAAATTCAGCATGCGGGAAATAGTACACAGTCACTCGATTATACCTTACTTTTACATGTGTTACTATGTAGGCCCTGTAGCTCATTTTCTAAAGAAAACAATCCGCCGCATGAGTGTAGGTCTTAAATCTTCGAATTTTTGATTGGTTTTGATCATTTATTACCCACCAGTGATTTCAAGTTTTTCTTCACCCAGTTCCACGAAGATTTATAATACGACGCGGGAGGCGATAGCACCCATCCCTCTTGTCATTATGGGTTAGTGACTTTTCGATCATCTTTCGTCAATCTGCACCTGGTAAAATAATTATGACTACCACTACAACATGGTTTGTAAGGCAAACCTGGTTGCACTGAATGATTACAATCTTCCTTGTGACTAATGACAATAATTAAATACAAATGGCGTGAACCCATGCATTATACACGTAATTACAATTTTATTCAATAAAAGATCGAGGTAAAAATAGTATAAATACACTTATTCAAAGTTGAACGTTATTAAAAACACGGTGAATCACGCAATGAAGTCTTTAAGTCTTCAAACATAACTCCAACTGGTTATTCTTCGTATATAAAGTGCCCGTCATAATCATTTTCATATATCGCGTTAATTAATTAAACTTTACCACAACTTATAGATAAGTATCTGCGAGTACATCCCCCATTTTTGGACAAGAGTAAGGTCTCTCTATTTGTGTCTTTTTTCAAACCACGATTGACCTGGAATTTCACGTCTGTAAGGTTCAATGACGTAACTCCGCGTCAAAACTGGGGAATTCTCCATTTGGCTTGGTTTGTTTTTTCAGAAAATAAATACGACTGAGGTTATGGAAACGTGGGGAGTAGGGGCCTATACAAATCTAAAAACAAAAATAAACGTTCGTTTGATTGTTTATACTGTTAAATTCAGCCTGACTTCTTTGGGTTCGTAATTCACAGAAAATTGTATTTATTCCCAAAGTACAAAAAGCGAAAAATTAATAAAATCATTGCGAGTCATGATCAATCTGTCAGATTCATGTGCTCATAATTGACAATCTTTACATAAGTCGGTGTCGTAAAAATGCAGTTTCTCCAAATAATTGTATTGCTGACATAATTACATGAATATCATATTTGATACACTTTCTCGATATCAGACCACTACAAACCATGTCACAATAAAATGCCACGAATGCCATGTGTATACAGATCGACGCTGTTCAGTGACAGCCACACGCACGAACCACCATATTCCGATACTTCTTCAAAATCACATTGGAGCTGTCATCGAAGAATAGGACTGAGATGGCACTAAGCTTGGTGGGGGCACAGCACGCCTGAGGGACCGCATCTGGACTCATCAGATTGACCAGTGTTTGCACGATTGCATGATTGGTAGCATTCAGGTAGTCGTTCAGCGGAAATGCGCATTCACCTTCACAGTAGAAAGCTGCATAGCCATGTGGAGCTATAATCCAATCCTGTTTGATAAATGATACAATTTTATGAATGTACATTTTCTTTTTGGGCCATCCCTACGTGTAATTTCAACACTACATCAAGCTCAACACTGCATATTGTTATCAGGGATCTTGACATAAATTTGAGCATAATTATCTATTTTAACATTGCAGAACACAAGAAAAACGTAGGCCCTATATGTTCTGAGTGCTTCTCCACTAATTTTCTTTTATCTTTTGGGGTTCAAACCATTCTTAATAACTATGGAAAACTTCTATTTCTTCCATGAATGACTTCTATAATCTTCCATGAATAACTAAGGGCATATTGGACGCCAAATTTGGTCCATATTGCAAGAAAGAAATTTTCTGTCAAGTTATTAATTTTCACTGAAAAGTACCGGTAGCAAATTGTACTCTTATAGGTTAAAAATTTACGTAGGTCTATATAGATCTGAAAATTAGGATAATGTCTCTGCCGACTGTTGAAGAATTATCCTCTATTTAGATCTGGACCTATAGGAAAACCGTAAGGGTGGTAGAGTTGGCAACCCAAAATGTAGCCAACCTTTTTTTACAGCCCTTTACCTAGTGCTTTTAGCCTTCTTTATTATAAAGTGACTTTCGTAAAAAAGATGTGCTATTAAGCCGTTCTGAACACTTAATTATGAGCCGTTTAAACAGTGCAGTAAAATGCAATTACAACGAACATCTTGGGGTCCACAAAAATGTTCACAATAGTGCTCGTTCGTTACAGTGTAAATATACATTGAATACAAGAAGTTAGGAGCCAAAAAGGACGGTCGTTATAACAAAGTGTTTCGTATTGCTGACATTCCCCTTAAAGAAAGACGTTTTCCGTGTCATTTTATTTATTTGTTTATATTTATTTATTTATATTTATTTATTTGTCTGCGTGTTTTTACGATGTAGCCTATACTTGGCGTTCGATTTAATACTTTCCGCGTAAACAAATATAACATTTTCGCTCTTTCAGCATGGGCTGGAGTAGGCCTAATCGTGGTACGGTAGAGGTCACATCGGACATGTCCCAAGTGTCAGTGGCTATAGGACAAATTGCTTGATCCGATCGGTCTTTGCGTTCATACAGTGATAATCCACCGATTGCAGATATTTTGATCCACAAATTTAGGGATCTCTTTCCTGGTCGAAAGGTGGATCAAGACGGTTAGCGTTCCCGCTATACATGTACACCCTTGATCCATCAATTGGGGGATCCGATCCGAAAATTTTGCAATTGATGGATCAGGTCCCCAAAGCGGTGCTAGAAGATAAATCACTGACGAGCTGATTGAGTAGTTGCATGTCAATTCTTATCTTAAATAATTATAACTGACGGGTATCAATCTCGCCCGCGAAGTGAGTGTGGCCCGGCAGCGAAGCATTGTCATGTAAGGCTGTATCGGTGTAGTCACGGTCATTGAAAGGCGAACGCTTGGGTCTATAATAACCCCCACCCGTGACGTCACCCTATTTAGCGCTCCATTATTTTGCACGAATGGAGCGTTGGAGGCGATACCTCTCCATTCTTTTTGGAAGGTAACGCATCGTCCACAGCATCGTCGGTGTGGTAATCAACACTATCGTGCGGGCGAAATACGTTTTGTGTGAGAAATAAATCGCTATCACTATCATCAGTCACGCCATGTTTATAATACAGAATTCATTTAGGAATGAGCGTAACTCTATAAGTACAATGGCTTATATACCGCAATGTCTACATGTCAAAGTTACGTAACAACAAAATCGCCCATTCGTGCAAAATAATGGGGCGCTAGGACAATAGGGTGACGTCACGGGTGGAGGTTAAGTCGGCTAATGCCCTCGGTAACGCTCCATTCTTGTGAAATAATGGCCCGAGGGCGAATTATCCTTTCATAGTCCATTAGCCTTTTAGAGGTATGGCGGACACAATAGGAGGGCGCTATTTGATTTGGGTATATCTTTTGTGCAATACAAAAGGTTTACCCAAATCAAATAGCGCCCTCCTATTGTGTCCGCCATACCTCTAAAAGGCTAATGGGCCAGACTAAAAATCGGTACCATCTTTAAGGGGCAAAACGTTAGTGGTACATTGTACTAAAAGGAGCAGCTTAAGCCATATATTTTTGATGTAAGTGTTTTCGTCCACAGGTACATATGCACAATTGATTAAAATTGTATAATTTGTTTCCATACAATTATACATGTACACATTATCAGTATATGTTGTATGAGTTTGAAGGCCTGCAAATAGACATGTTGGAATGCATTGTTTTCATTAAGTCTAGGTTTATTCTACATGCAGGGCACATATTCATCAGGGGCAAAATCAGACTCCCTATAGGAAGGTAGTAATGCTGTAATAGATGATGCCTGGATAAAGCGCCTTTTTAGGGTTCGCCCAGAGGGTCTGTCCATTCAACGCATGATAACCACTAATAAGCTGCCACTCTGGAAGGGTTATATCAAAACATAATCTAGGGATGTTGAATTAACTATTCAAAAATGGCAACTAGAATTTGCCCACCAAAATGGTACCGATAAGTGAAATTTTGGGTCTGGGCCCATGGACTAATATCGGTCAATTTCATTTTAAATACATGCATAAACACGTCCCACAATGCATGTACAATTCAGTTGAATGAAATACCCTGGTTGCCATAAAAGGCCTGCTTGGCTACTCATCAGGAATGCCAGCAACGTATAGGGTATTTTGCGGTAGGCTTCAGGTTTTCCCTTGGCGCCCTATATCATTACGGTAGCCAATGGCAACAACTCGGTCACACAAACTCCACAATACATGCAACAGGTCCAGCGTCGAGACGAGATTTCCGCGCATGCGTAGTACGTTTTACAATGCAAAATCCTGATTGGCATATTTATAAAACATTTCAAAAACGGATTTGTGTTAGTTCCGTGGCTCAATAAGTTAGGATTGTTCGACAATTACCAAGTTGGTATTTTGTTTCTCTTATACGGAGAAAATACAGAATATTTCAAAAATGTTTCTCTTTCTATTTATTTTTTTTGTTGCGTTTTTCGCCTATGTTGTTCTTGTACTTGCACTTGTACGGAGGAGACGTCCTGAAGTTGATTTTTCTTTGAGCGTCCCCTTAGGAAAGGAACAATACAAGAACCCCACAAAAAACATGTGCAAACTGCAGCATAACTTGTAGACCAAATGATACGGCTGCACTTTGCATGTAGTCAGCCGATCATGATAGCCTTTTTAAGGATAAAACACGCCTCGATTTTGTGCCCAAGCCTGTTACGAATTAGGAAATCTAAAGTTTTGCACACAATATATGCAACAAAATAAAAACCCAAAACAGACAACTTTAATATTTTCCCCGTTAAAAGTACACTGTAAAAAATAATCCGTTAAATATCGGGTTTTTGCCCCTGTAAAAAAAAAATCACCGTATTTTAGTTTTAAGGGGTTTTGGACGTAAAGTCTAATGTTCTCCTACACGAATCTCATTACGCAGCAACTGACCAATCAGAACTGAGGAAATTTGTGTTCACACAAGTCATGTTAAATTGTAGTGTTTCGTCCAAAAACACGGTTTCTTGACCAAAATATTTAATTATTAAAAAAATTGCACAATAGAATTTAGATTTTCTGTAAACAGAGGTGAACAATCGCCTTCGTCTCCTTTCGTATTTAAATATTGAAATTGTTCATGGGAAACCGTGACTTCATCATGGCGGGATAAGGATGAATATATTTGTAGTGTTTAGTAGATTATCGCAGTATGTGTATACTTGATACCTATAGTAATGTATAATAATTTACGTCTATTTAGTCTGGTTCCCATTGCTGTACATTTGTAATTACTTACACCAAGCTTCCAGTAACTTAGTGATTGTTTTTTTAAATAGCAGTGTTCCCGAATCGTTATAGATAACAGCTTACACCGTTTTTTACGGGATGGTACTTGCGCCCAAAGTGCCAGGAAATTCCCATAAAAACCGGTGTATTTTTACAGTGTAGTATACATCATTTGCAAACATCAAAAAAACAAAACTGATCAATTATTACGAATTACCGTACTAGACTTTAAAGCAAAGAGCAGTCTGAAGCATCCTGTGCAATCATGGCACCTGGTGTGCTGTCGTTTTCAAGAAAAGTGAAAATTTATATCGTTTTCCAACGATTGTCGGCCGACAATCGTTGGAAATAGTCTAGTTTCCTGACCAGATAATTCCCTGACGTCTATAAATTGCTCCATTTTGTCTAAGGTATGGTCAGGGAACCAGACTACTAGAACACAATTTTGTTATCTCTGTTTTTCATGGTTTTTGCCCAATGCACACAAAACTTTAAACAGGTCAGTGTTACAGTATTTGCTTGCACGCTATAAAATACTAACCCCAAATCCATTTATTTCTGAAAATTACAGCAAAAGCAAATGGTGTATGCTACATTTAAGTTCGAGACAGACGTTTTTTAAATTATTACTGCACCGTCATATCATGTTGTGCTTCGTAAAAAGTTTGGCTTCGGTGATTTTTTGTTCTGGGCAGGCCACTGTATTCGATTAATCTAAAAGCGTACAACACACACAACTCAAGTACAATTATTATTGTAGTTCCGCTTCCACCCCTATTACGACAATTCTACATTGTGTAAATACTGTTTACTGTTTGAATGGTGAGACATGGCTAATTAGACCCTCGGGGACAGTAACCATACTCTGCTTGGCCAAGACTACCATGTGTTAACACATGCCTCCCATATGCATCTCGGCTTATTATTTACAGGTAACGAAAGTCAGCATGCGGCAGTCTACTTCACCTGCCATTCCAGATCCCTGAAGTTGACCTGCAGTGACCTCTTCTGGCACTCCCTCTGCCTGACAGACGCCGAGTTGGCTGAAATTGATAAATGATAAATACCCACATTCAGATATATTACCAGTGATTGTAACTAGGATCTATAGGCAATATGTATACGAGGTGCGATCAAAAAGTTCCGAGACTGTTCCTGTTGCGAACGAACGGAGCGCAGCACAGTACTGTGCAAAAAGCAGGTGTATGCCTTAGCAATAACTTTCGTGAGTAAGTATTCCAAGTTACATCGCTTGATCAACATCAGCACCTGTGCGCATTTGCGATTTCACTATGGATTGAGCAGAAGCAGCACCGTGTCGAAGTCTGTGAGGATCCCCGTCAACAGGCCCGGGATGACCCAAACTTCATGTCCAGGATCATCAGCGGTGACGAGAGTTATACGGCTACGACCCAGAGACCAAACAGCAGTCTTCGCAGTGGAAGAGCCCGCAGTCTCTAATATGACCGAAGAAGGCGCATCAGGTCTGGAGCGCAACCGAGACTGCAAGAGCATGCTCGTCGTTTTCTTTGACATTCGCGGGGTTGTGCACCGTGAATTCCTCCCCAGGGTCAGACTGTCAACGCTGAGGTCTACTGCTCCGTTCTGAGACGTCCGAGGGAGAACATTCGGCGCAAATGGCCTGAACTGTGGCGCGCTGGCATTTGGGTGCTCCAACATGACAACGCGCCCGCACACAGCGCGTCGCTCCCCACCCCGGATTTGGCTCCCTGCGACTTCTTCCTGTTACCCGAAATGAAGTTCAAGCTGAAGGATCGTCGTTTTGACACTGTGGAGGAGATCCAGCGAGAATCGCAGATGGTGCCTGACGCGCTTACGGAACGGGATTTCCAGGGAGCGTTCCAAGCGTGGCAGGAGCGCTGGGAGAGGTGTATCGCTGCACAAGGGGACTACTTTGAATGGGATGACGGCCGTGATTTAATCACGTACGGTTTTTGCTTGTTATAGGCGCAGTCTCGAAACTTTGTGATCGTACCTCGTATTATATAAGCCGATAATTCATATTTCACAAGTAGAACTTGTCCCCTTGGTGACATACAGCGATATTGAATTCATTGTTCGGTTTGCAAGCAAGTGGAAACCAGAAAAGCATCTTTAAAGTTAGTATACATCATTTGCTTTTGCTGTAATTTTCAGAAATAGATCGATTTGGGGTTTGTATTTTATAGCGTGCTCGCAAATACTGCAACACTGATCTGTTTAGAGTTTTGTGTGCATAGATGCTGGGGGGAAAAGAGAGAAAACAATATTCTAGTAGTCTTGTTCCCTGACCATACCTTTATAGACGTCAGGGAATTATCAGGTCGGGGAACTAGACTATTTACAACGATCGTTGGAAAACGATATAAATTTCCACTTTTCTTGGAAACGACAGCACACCAGGGTGCCATGATTTCACAGGATGCTTGAGACTGCTATTTACTTACAGTCTAGTATACGGTATTTAGTAATAATTCAGGAGTTTTGTTTTTTGGTGTTTGCAAATGTTGTATACTACCTTTTTAAAAATTAAGAAATTATTGCTGACTGGTCAGTCCCAAACTATTATCCATGAAATGGTGGGTGTTGGACTGCGATTTATGTCATGAGGGTGCAAGGTGAACCATCACGAGGCGATCTCCCTGTCATAGATTTATACTCCTATTTACTGATGAGGAAAAATATTTGACGGTTTCAAGACCACCAAATGGTATGTATGCGTAAAAATGCGTTAAAGTTGTACATCATAATACTGCACTACAGAATTTATGAAAGGAGGTCTGAAATAAAGCACGGATATACAGTTCGTGCGGTGAGGCTACTTCAAGCAAACGCTGCTTGCAACCGACTAATCCAGTGATTGCTCCATGTTTCATGAGTGCTACCCTATAGTTCATTTTGTATAACATTTTACGACTGACAAAATGTATAGGGCCTACTTGTAGAAAAGACTGACCATTTCCAGAGTAGGATCCCAGATCGTTGAGTGAGTTGGTGTTGTCACTTTCTGGTCGCTGTCTCTTCTTGCTTCTTCGTGAAGTGCTTCTTCTATTTCTGACCCTTGATGGTTGAGGCTGGCGGAAGCCTTGAAAGAATGCCACCATGAACGGCTCTTTGCCGAGCTCACTGTCTACACCCACCAGACCGATTGCACTGGGATCAACGGACTCACCTAAACCATAAAATCAACATGATTTATGGACGAATAACAGCTTGATAATCTAATTAAGCACCCACTCTCTGACCGCGTTCCCACTCGAATTGGAAAAAGGTGGATCAAGATCCGGCATTTTGGTGTGACCGTTGTCTAACCGCAACGAAACCGCAAGTCGCGTTCCCACTTATGCTTGATCCACCTTTTCGAACGGAAGTGTCGAGTCCGAAAGGTCACCGAGTTCGGTATTACGCATGCGCTTGCTTGCTGAGCGCGCGCTGTGTGGCTGCGTTGCATGCTGGGATGGGTCAAATACATGTGCGATGTTTTGATGTTCGAAGTTTCAACATGGAGGAAGAAATCCAAATGCTTCTCGGTCTGATTTTGCCCATGGATGCGGAGGAGCAGTCCAAACTTAATCGTAATATTATAAGTACTGGCTCGAATCGGATCGTAAAATGTATTTTCTTCAAACTTTGCTACGGTTGTTGTTCTATGACACGCTGCAGGCTATACACTAACACGGAATTATTTGTGGATGGAAAAATAAGTAAAAATACACGAATGAAAAAGGTTTAGAAGCGGACGACTTTCCAGTACGGAACGAAAGGAATACACAATGTACGCAGCGCTGAATGGATGCATGCACGCTTGCATCGCGCACGCGTGGTGACACATTTTGTATACAGCCCGTAGTTCAGTAGTTGTTTATTGTGCATGTCGTGCACGTGGGAAATTTTCACATGAGCTACACGCCTAAACGTATTTCTTCGATCATCAGACCGCAAACTTTTCGCGCCACTCGTGCACCAGCCGGATGTTGACAGGTCAAATTGCCGGATCAGATCCACCTTTTGCGTTCCCACTTGATCGTGATCCACCAATTGCAGGATCTGATCCACCAATTGGGGGATCTGTATCCTGGTCTTTAGTAGGTGGATCAAGAAAGGTGGATCAGATCCTGATCCACCTTATAACGGTTAGCGTTCCCACTAACACAATTGCAGGATCTGATCCACCAATTGGGGGATCTGATCCGGCAATTTGGCAAAAGGTGGATCAGATCCCCCAATTGGTGGATCTAGTGGGAACGGGGTCTCTGACCATGACCAGGGCCAATTTCATAGAGCTGCTTAAGTACAAAAATTTGCTTCAGCACAAAAAACCCTGCTTAGTAAAATCCGGTTACCAGCCAAAACTGCATATGATGGTTATGCTAAGCAACAGCTAAATACCAGTCACAAGCAATATACATCACATGGAGTTCTGGCTGGTAACCTGACTTTACTAAGCAATTTTGTGCTTAAGCAGCTCAATTAAGTTGGCCCCAAAACTCAACACTTGGTCACTAGTCATTTAAAGTTAACTTGACCTATGTAAGTAGCTGACCCCACGTGACATCATCCAGCCAAATTGAGGCACACCTCGGACCTCGTCTCACCTGCTTCTTAACTCATCTAACATCGTCCAACACTGCGTGACCTCGTGTAACCTTATGACCTTATGCAAGGTCATAAGGTTATATAAGGTCACGATCACTTTTGTCACTGTGAAGTCCTGTTATCAAACATTGACTAGTCTAGTCTATCCCAGACTCTTTGTCTGTGTTAGTAATATAGTGGCTGGAAGTTTCACCATTATTTTGGTCATCAATTTGTAATAGTCTAAAAAAGGTTATAATTTGAAAATCCTCTTTTTCGTCAGAAGATCACATTAGGCCATGTTACACTAAAAAACGTTCAGAAAGTGACATCGGTAGTACCGGTTGGGAACTAGGTTAACTTGTTTTCCTACTCGGTTTGATGTCCTGAATCAAAAAACGAAGGTTGTAAGCGGAATAGAACGGAACTTTTCAGGCCATATGCGACGCATATTCAAAAACATGACATTTACGAGACTCGCATGCAGATCATGGGGGGGCCGCTATATTTGTCTGCATGATAGCGCGTCTACGAAACAGTCGACAGCTTTGTATGGAACGCCGCATCTTCCAACAATAAAGTGGTGGATTGACGTATAAATAATATGAGAATTAACAATGTATTCTCCGATGCATTTTTAAGAATGTACCCTTTTCAGAGAAAATATGGAATTTTATATTAATTTGTAAACGTAATGTTTATTTAACTTAAAAAAGATTCTTAATAATATATTTGATTTCTGTTTTGTTTAAATGGCTGTCCATACGTGTCAAGAAATGGTCACCGGTGACGTACAATTAAAAGGCGCAAGAGGGGGATTTAGAGGCCTGATTTCACCCCATTGTTCCGTTCGATTGCAATGACAACACCGATTATCTGATTTTCAACAATTTAAACTATATCTGAAAGTGATTATTTTAATCAGTTCCCCGTCAGGTTGGCCTACTACAAAACAGGACGGCGTAGGTTGTAGCTCATCTGGAAGTATGTATTTTCGCCAAATCTCCTTGGACATTGAGGTCAACCTGAGCTTATGCATTCAGATCGAAATGTGTAGTTTTAGGTCTTGAAAAATCCTTTCACTTGGTTTCTGTTCTAAATGTCAACAAATGTATCATGCATTACGTATGGTATGAGATGATATGAGCTTCACTTTGGGGAGGTAAGTTGGTCGCATCGACAGCGAAAGTTACTCCGCCTGGGTCTAGGCCTATGGGTCTGAAAATTAGAAGGATTTGTTTGATTTTTTTTAAAAAGAATTATTGTTTATTTAGATCTGGGCGCAGGAAAACCATAAGGGTGGTAGGGTTGGCAATTTAAAATGTCACCAACCCTACCACCTCCGATCGTAATCCTTTGGCTAGAGTGGCTTGTAGCCAAAGGTTGTATTGGATGATTTAAATAAATCACTTCTGACGATGGAGAGAATCTGGTTAGAAAAGGCAAAGAAGTGTCTCAACTACAGTGACGAACAACACTTGTCACTGTGTGAACATTCGGAATAAATACATAGGGCAGTTTCAGTTCCGGTGCTCAATCAAATCTGTCAGTTGAGCAGAGATAAATGTGTGTGCATACGAGCCCTCATGTCATTATCCACCCCAACTACAAATGGCGATGCTGAAGATGTGATTTTAATGATGATCGTTACAAATCACATACAAAGCAACTAAACTGAGGTAGAATTCTATTTTGTTGAGCGAGGATTTCAAGCATTGTTTTACCAAGGACGATTGTATAGCTCATAACAAAATCACTCCCTCCAAATAAATCCCACATTCTATTTTAAAACATAAATCATAACTGGTGGTTTCAGCTCTGATCAATAATTGACATGATTTCTAGACATTTTTAGCACAGCCTACACATATTCATGTCACGCAATGTAAAAGATTAGTAGTTATCACAGAAATTGACTCTGGATTATGACTGTGTCATACATAGGCTAATTAGAAAGCACGTACCATCCAATGTTTCGACGGTAACCTGCATTCCCATGTTGGCTCGGGGATATGTTCTCCACGTGGAACTAGCCATAGTCACGTCGAACACCAACCAGCCATGATCAGCTCGCCCCACCACCTGCCCATCTAGATAAGCCATAGAGCGGGACCTGCCAAACAAGATATGTAAATGCTACGTCACTTAATTTATTCCTAAAATAATAATTGAACGCTCCAGGTAAAAATTCTCAGCCTTTATTCAGTTTTGGGGTTACTTTGACTAGGTACATTTCTGCCAAGCTTTTTCATTTTTACTGATAAGTAGCCGGACGGTGGTCCTATTTTTTTTAAGGGATGACAACGAAAACCGATAGTTAAAAATGAACGTTTTAAACGTTACGAAATTTATAGAAGAGAGGATTATGTTGCACAAAATCCAGTTTTCGGACTATGACGCCGATTATGTAAAACCAAGCTGCCTAAAAAGGCTGAAACTCATGTGACGTGATGTGGAAATGCACTCGTATTTTCGTCACGATAGGCATAACTGACAAAACGTCAAAAAATAACATTGTAGAGTTCAGTAAACCTTTATTCAAAATATTTCGCATTTTCTACCCTTCGGACGTGCCGAATTCAGTTCCTAATCGCATATTGCGAATACACTTAATCTTTCGGCGGGAAACAATTTCTCATTATTATTATTATTATCATCATAATTTCGGTCAACATTATAAGGTACTTTCCTACAATTTGGGTCACTTAAAAAAAATACCATTTCTTAAATGTTTCACTGTTTTTTTTACTGTCGATCACTTTTTACAACTTTTACCTTATTTAAAAACTTTACAACTTTTTACAACTTTTACCTTATTTAAAAACATACCATTTCTTAAATGTTTCACTGTTTTTTTACTGTCGATCACTTTTTACAACTTTTACCTTATATTTAGGTAAAAAAGGCTAATTAGGTAAATTAATTAATTAACGAACTCGTAACAAAGTATATTATTTTTAAAGTGTAGCGCCTACTATGGCCAATGATAATTTTTATATCAGATTAAAACTATTAAAGCAGCAATCAAATGACATTCTGTGATTGTCAATATTACCAACTGTTGTTAAACAAAATAAACATTTTCAAAGTGAACAAAGAAACTGGCAGGAGCGGGATTCGAACCTGCAACGTGTATCCGTTCTTGTGACATTTGAATAATTAAGTGGATATTGTATTGCTTCTATAAAAATTGTATTTTCTGGAAACGTCATTGGATTACAACAATGTTTCTGCTTACAATAACACAAAAAATGAAGAAAATCCATTGAAAAATAGTGAACATATATTGTCAAAAAGTCCATGTTTATTCAAAATTACGATGCGAGAAAAACGCATTTGAAAACGGTATTTTTCAATGGTACTTTTTGTTGTCCTTATTCCCATTTCTTACAAATATCAGCCTCAAAAAATGGAGTTCATATAGTGAAAATATAAGGTCCAAATATGTGTTTGGAATAAAAAACAAATTGAAAAACCGGGGAAAATTAAGATTTTTTATAGTACCTTAAGTTTGACTGGGGGATGCCGCAGCTATGCAAACGAACTCAAATCACTGGGGTTTCACTCAAAGCACGGGTCTGCTTTTTAAAGAGCGGTACGGTATTTGTCGAAATGTTGACTGGGAAAATGCCACTGCCAAATATCTCATTATGCACAATAAGAAATATGTTGGGTACCTTCCACTTTCTTGGTCTGGAGGTATGACCTGGTAGATGCTGATTCTATAGGTACCATTACCCTGTGAATTACTTGCACTATAGCGGAATACTCGAAGCTCGGCTGCAGTTACCGTCTCCTCCTCTGGGATACGAGTCAAATCAAAATGGTATCGATGTGGCCCGTGCTTGACGACCGCTCTTTCCTTGTAATGTACTAAAAGTAGAAAGGAAAATTATAAACACCGTTTATTACCTCGTTCTACATATTCGGATCATTGGGATTGGGGAATTGTGCTCTTATATCTTTTTTAATTATTAAAATTAGCAGTTACAAATTAACATGCTCATAGTAAAAAGCGCCAATAATTTGCCATTAAAAATAAAAGCGAACTCTAGTTTCTATTCGATCAACTTCAAGTAAATTTGATTAAAATGTATTGGTTGTCCTGGAGGGTTAATTTAAGAAACAGTACTCTTCTCAGGGGCTGATATATGGGCGTGAAAAATTGCCACAGACTGCATCCTGATGCAGCCATTATTTAGCTCAGAACTGAAATTTAATCGGACTAAGATTTTTAGTAAGGAGCGTTGTGTGAAATATGCCCGACAGTGACAGCGGCATACATGCGAGTAAGTGTAAACACGTCTCGCAAAGACACAAATTTCACCGTTTCTATTTCTGGCGAAAACGTTCAGCACTGTAAACACATACCAACGAAAACAAATTAACTATAGGGTAGGCACGCTTTTCTGTTTAGAAGTCCTTTGAACCCGAGAACATTGACCGGGCAATTCACTCTCAAGCCGGTGCATGCCGTATCTACAGCGTGATGTGTTGATGATGGAAAAGAGGTTAACCTCGGTTGCTTCGGATTGCCTGGATAATCTATACAGCATGAACTAACCATCGGCTACGGAAGTCGGGCCATATGGTACATTCTGATCGTTTGCACTAAAACCTAGTAACAGTCAACCCGTCAAAACCCAACAGCATGTTTGGTTGGAATCTGTTTAGGATGGGTACTGGACCCCCAAACTGATAGTCCTTAACACTGAGTTTGGCATACCACCAGAATCAGAGTCCAACAATTTGTGTGTAGAGTTTACCATAATTATGGTGTTGGAATTTGCAAGGTTGGGTATGGTTCCTGGTAAAAATACCAGGGGGTTTGACCCCGAGAACGTCTGATACAAGAAGACCACAAATCACGTGCACACAATGGCGATACCTCAAAATGTTCAGCTTTCTTGATTATTTGCGTACAAAAATTAAAGGGACACATTGCCTTCAAACGGTCATGAAATTTTGCTGTTTGGAAATGTTCCTTATCTTTTATAAGAGTTGTTCATGCAAAAAACACGTATAATGTGTTGTAATTAGTGAGTAGTGATTACAAAACAAAAAATTGCCCGCTGCCCCCTGACATCTGACCCGCGAAACATAGACTTATTTCCAGTAGTAAATACCACCGTCTAAATAATGTGAAAAATACGCTGTAAGAGTCTTTAGGCTGGCGCCGCAGCCAGTGGCCTTGTAAACCTATCAAATGATCGCCAGGTACAATTCTCTACTTCGCGACACATATCGCCAGTGCTGCGCGCCGTGCCACATCACAGTACATCAAAATGGATCAACAGAACGTATTTCAACCAGATGCGACTGGAAATACGACTGGTGAACACGGTCCGCCATTTTGTGGAGTCACAAATTTGGTTCTACAAAATGGCGGACCGTTATTTCTCACGAAATTAAACAAAAACCACGCAATTTGAAGGGATAGTTATGTGAATCTTTATATTCTACTTTTAAAAAAGCTTCCCAACCATATCCATTTCAGTTTTATAGCCCAAATCGCAAAATCCAAAGCAATGTGTCCCTTTAATGGATTATCTGTGCTCAACAGAAAAATTGATTCTTTCCTTCTATCGAATCATCAACGAAATTGGGTATTTATAATTTATGAATTTTAACGAAAAACAGATTGGTTGAAGAAACGGGTATGGAAATACGGTAATTAGATTCCTTTGTTCTTTCTGAAAGACAAAAATTAAGATTGGTTTCTGCCAGTGTTGTAGTCGAGTCCATCACAAGACCATGCACAAGACCATGCACAAGACCATGCACAAGACCATGCACAAGACCATGCACAAGACCATGCACAAGACCAGATTGTTACAGGCACAAGTAACAGGCATAAACCATGACAAATGGATGCTTTTGTTACAGTTCATTTGAATAGCTTAAGACTTGGATTAAGACTGCTGGTCTTGTGTTGGTCTTGTGTTGGTCTTGCAGGGTCTTGTGTGGTCTTGACCGTCTTGTGACGGTCTGAAATGCGCTATATAAGAACCTGCTATTATTATTATATTGACTACAACACTGGTTTCTGCAGACGTCGAATACGGTATTTTACAACGTATATTCTCGGTAGCTGTAGCTCGAAGCATGAAATTTTCCGCGTTTACAATTCTTACTGTCGTTAGTCATGCACGAACTGCAGGATGAGTCCACTGCCACGATGCTTGCCAAAGTTTTACATTTGAAACCAAACTGTGGCAAGGGCCACCCTTTAAATCACATACCGTACGCGCCATAAACTTGAACCTAATTAAAATGGCCCATTTTGTACCTAATTCATCAGGTACCGGTACTTGTCTTGGACAGATTCTTTCTTAAGATATCTTATTTTAAAAGGAATTACTTTGGAAATACACTAAAAATTGGCAATTCATCGTGGTTAACTTGGGGGATAAAATTTAAAAAGAGCAGGGACTGATACCAACTCTTTGTTGTGAAATATTATACCGAAGATCCAGTACAGTGACAAAATGCGCATATGGTTGTTAAATTATATCCCTCAAGACTATATAATTTACAAACACGTGTCGTTGTCTCGCGACTAAATCGCGTGTTTTTTCTAACAAACAAATAAATGCAAGTTTAGTCACACGACTTTGTCGCTTAAAAGCCGGTTCATATTTCACACGAATGCGAAGCAAAGTAATGACGTTTACGCCAAATATCACTGCGAATTCGCAAAGGTTGCAGCGAATGCTTCATGACGTCAAGTTCGTTTCGTGTGAAGTACCGGTATCAAAGATATAGATATATAAATAGAAGTATGAACCGGCCTTAAATCGAAACGCGCTCATTGGTTTGCGGGGTTTTAGAAGAAAAAAATTGAGTATAAGAAACTTATACCAAAAAGCCAATTATTAACACATACGCGAGAAATCAGAATACGTCTCGTTGCATGATAATGCCGCGTAAAATAATGGAAACACATCAAATAAGTTGAGTTTTTAGAAAAACATGTAAAAGTCGTGTAGGCCTATGGGTAAGTTCGCCTTTACGTTTTTGTCATTACTTTTTTGACATTTTTAATTGACAATACGGGTGCTAAATCTGCCTTAGCTGTTTTATATTACTGTTTTGCTGACAGCTGCTTTAAAATTACATGTTTAAGAACCATGTGTGTTTCCAATGGTGAAACGACACTTCCCGTCCCTAATACAACAATAAGGTATAACTCAACCAGAGCTTAAATTAATTAATTAATTAATTAATTAATTATTTAATTAATTAATTAATTAGCCTTACACTTCCTGCTTACTTCTTTCACTCTGACAAATGACAGCGAGCAATTCTGCACAATGTTGGTAAATGACACACTGCAGCCAGTTCCTCTTTTCGCGAATACCGAGTTCACTAGCGCAACCTCAGTAGGCCTACGAGCTGATGCCGCCTTCCAGAGATTTCTGAAAATTACATAAACATGTCAAACGCAGCATAACCAACACTAGCGAAGGCTGGTGTGTATTCGTTACTGCAACACGGGAAGCTGCTTTCAACGAGGCTGCCGGTGTCACCTAAATATCCGACTCCCATGAAAATCGGACTCCTTTTCCCTTTTATTGGTTAAACCCTCTCACGTGACTGGCCACTCTCCTGTTATCTTCACTAAGGTATGCGCAATGCTACCAATGAGCCAGTATTTAATAGTGACTGAAATTCACGCTACACCGGCCCTGTCAGTTGCGTGTCTTTCTAGCAAAGGCGCGAAAACCGCGCTGGCGGGTCCAGAAATGTTGTCAAAGGGGCCATGCCCCCCAACCAAACCCAGTACAAAAATAATACTAATAATAATCTCCCCGCTTTTTCAATTATTTTCCGCGTCGAGCAATTACCGGGTTGACTTTTTTTTATTTGGGGATCGGGGGGGGAATTTTTGCTGGTTTACGTGCTTGCCCGCACCACAAAAAGTTTCTCTGGATCCCCGGTGAAAACCAGTCCGTAATTGGTACCGGTACCCGGACCCCTCCAGTCACAAGGCCCAAACGTGGAAGGGTTTGACATATACATTGGAACCACAAACCTCTTCCTGCGTAGATATGAATTTGCGGACTGTTAACGCGTTTTACTTCAAACTCCGAGGACAGAGAATTGACTGTGTAATAACATGCCGACGTGTGTGATATTTTTTTATTATTTCACTGGCAAACAAAATCTATCAATACAAGCATTGACACTAAGAGTAATTTTAAACGGCAAAACGTAGAGCTCATATCTATCGTATACAGTATTGGGAATGATCCGCCCAGATCGTCGACTACGTCTGCTATTAGGTTTTTATTGTTTTCTTTCTTTTTTGCAGTTTTGTGTGAGTCTTTCATACTTTTAAACTCGAGGTTAAAGGTAGGGATGCGGACTGCTTGATAATTATCATTCTGTCCTCAGTTTCGAAAACAAGCATGTTGGTCTAAACGGTTAGTGTAATAAAGACAAGTCTTTTAAATGACTATAGATAGGGTTACACCTCCAACATGTAGGCCTAAGTTCCTTTATCAATTCATAGTCAAGGGGTGGTTCATGTATATTTTTTCGGGCTCAATTTTTGTTTTGGTAGCCTAAAGGTCGTGTTCTTTAAAGGTAGTATACATTGTACATCATTTTGCTTTTACTGTAATTTTCAGAAATGGATGGATTTGGGGGTTAGTATTTTATAGCAAATACGGTAACACTGACCTGCTTAAAGTTTTGCGTGCATTGATGCCGGAAAAACAAAGAGAAAAAAATGCTATTCTTTTAGTCTAGTTCGGTGACCCAACCCAGACAAAACGGAGCAATTTATAGAAGTAAGGGAATTATCAAGTCGGGGAACTAGACCACATTTCCAACGATTGTCGGCCGACAATCGTTGGAAATTGATGTAGAAATTGATGACAGCACACCATGATTTCACAGGATTCTTGAGACTATTTACTTCAGCCAAGTAAGGTATTTCGTAATATTCAATACTGGTTTTTTGATGTTTGCAAATGTTGTATATTTTAATGCAAGCAAAAACATTCATTTCTGTATTAATACAAAAACACACAAAGAACTGTAGTTTTGTCAAACGCAGTGGGAAATGGGCAGAGTCACCAGGTGCAATACGTGCCAAGTGATATTTTCAGCAACTCAGCAGGCTACCCGGAAACGCCCACAAGCCAGCCAACTGCGCTGTGTTGACATTGGGACATAGAGGGGAAAAGGCCGCAACAACTATTTATGTTAGAGCGTGGGTTACGATCCAGGGAGTTCTGGTATGACTTGACTGATGACTACAGTGAAAGATCTATATGCCAAGAAAATGTTGTACAGGTACAGTTCCGTCCCTGTACACATCTTTATATACCAGTATTTCCCAACTTTTCATTCTCTTTTTCTCGTCAAAGCTTATGCTGATGCAATCCTGGGGAACTTTTTTCTGGGACATTATGTAGTAAAGGAAAACAAATAATTCCAGCTTCCTTTCCGCCATCGAAACAACAAAATAACAAAATCGGGGGAGGCAAAGGGGGAAATTATTAACCCTCTCTTTCCTAACTTGAAAAAAGTGTTTTTAATTTGTTGCAACAAAATTTATCGAACTGCATGACAATATATTTTTATGGCATTGAAATCTCTTCTTTTCTGTCCCCTTTATATTTCGAAATTGAGCGCGCCAGTTCATCGGATAGCACACTCCACGTCCCAGTCCGAAGATGCAGTGTATACACTGTAACTGTATTTATAGTTTGGAATATCACGCAAACCGATAGTATTTATGGCATGTCAAACGTTGCAATATTCGATGTTTCACAAATATGTTTGCGATGTTCATGTTCGTGTACAGGTAGTCCAGTGTGGGCAGAAAACATAATAGAACAATAAGCCCCAGAGCGAAATCTTTAGAAATCTATCTTCCCCAGAGGAAAAACGCTAAGGAGTTTGAGATTTCAATAGGAACAAAGGAAAACAAAATAAGGGGACCAAAGGTCTTCCCCATAAGTATACATGTGTAAGGATGAGTATGTATATACCGGCAATCGTGGACCTAGGACAAAATAATTCGGGCGCAGACAAAGGGTCCACGTTTGACCGAACGTCTACGATTGAAAATCGTGTACAAAACATATGGGAGGCCTTCCGAAAAAGTATAAACAAAAGAGGAACAATGGGACGTCCACAATTGCAGGTATTTACACACTTGTCTGTATGTGTGTGTATGTGTGTGTGTGGGCGTGTTGGGGTATTCAAACCGTGGACGAAAAATGCCGGAGAACAAAATAGAAAATATCGTCCGCAATTCCCATTATACATCCGCAATTGGGATTGTGTACAAAACTTATGGAGGTCTTCCGAAAAAGATAAAAGTACAAACAAAAGAGGGACAATAGGACGTCCACGTTTGGAGGTCGATACATGTTTGTGTGTATGTGTGTCTGTCCGTAATTCGATTATCTCCAGAACCGGGCGCTGTATGAAGTTGAAAATCGGCAGGTGTATTGCTCAGGACCCAAGAATGTGCAGTGTCAAGTTTAAAGTTGTTTGGATAAGCGGTTCTAAAAAAAGCTGCAAAAAAGCAGCAATACCGGAGGCCTAGACCGGCAAACGTGGCAGTATAGACCAGGCACTGCATGCACGGCCGGCAGTGTACCGCCACAGGTAGAGACCGCCACGCATGCAATGGGGCGTGATCTAATATGCAAATTAGATGCATGCGCACCAGTGTTACAAAAACCAGCTCTTCCCAAAAACTCACTTCCAAAGCTGTGATACAGCATGGTAACATACACCCGTGGCTTTCTTTAACGAAAGCCAAGCAATTTGTCCGTTTCGAACAGGCACATTTTGAACGGGCAAAAACATCACACGCACATTTCAGCCTTGCACGAACACACATGACACGCAGACAGAGATTCCTGGAATTATAGTAAAGATTCACGCATAGACAAAGCATGAAGCTACAGACGAGCCAGTACCATTCGATGAAACATGCACCATGAAGACGGTGAAAGAGGGCGCCTTGTTTTTCCAGGTACCGGTACTTGAATAATAAATCCGTGTTCCCACTTGAAGTACCGAAGTCATGATGAACCGTGAGAAAAGTGACATAAATATGTTTGTGCATGCATGAACGTCACACAATGAACGTCAAAAAAGCCGAGAAGGCTCGGGATACCGTCGGCACAATCCTCTGTGCACCTCCTGGCCGGCTACGCGGTCACGCTTCATTGCTACCAACACGTAGAAAGTGTAGCCTACGCCTAGTGCCTTTCTAACATGCTGACGTCATACAGCAGCCCAAGAACATGCAGGGTTGACAGGTCGTGCGTCAACAAAGCGTCAACAAATTAAATACGAAAGTTTGGGCATAAACAATTAATTTACATTGTCATTTATTTCCAAACAGGGCATTGTTCACAACCATGTCAGTGTGTGAAATAATACGCGAAAACTTAAATCGCGACGGATTTTCTTCCCTTTGATTTCAGTGGTTTTGGAGAATTTTTTTAAAGGTAAATAAAGTCCGAGAACCATCACCTTTTTTTCGAAAAGATTTCCTAAGTTTTGGGCTTTTAATCAAATGGTTATTTGTATTTAAGTACATGTAGGCCTACATTTAATTTTCTTCCCTTTGATTTCAGTGGTTTTGGAGAATTTTTTTAAAGGTAAATAAAGTCCGAGAACCATCACCTTTTTTTCGAAAAGATTTCCTAAGTTTTGGGCTTTTAATCAAATGGTTATTTGTATTTAAGTACATGTAGGCCTACATTTAATTTTCTTCCCTTTGATTTCAGTGGTTTTGGAGAATTTTTTTAAAGGTAAATAAAGTCCGAGAACCATCACTTTTTTTTCTCAAAAAGATTTCTTAAGTTTCGGGTTTCATCTTCTTGATGTGCCAAATTCGTTTAGTCACGTCACAGTAACGTGACAATTTTCCTTGACGAAACTCTCACACACGCAAAGTCTATTAGCCTTTTAGAGGTATGGCGGACACAATAGAGGGCGCTATTTGATTTGGGTATACCTTTTGTGCCATACAAAAGGTTTACCCAAATCAAATAGCGCCCTCCTATTGTGTCCGCCATACCTCTAAAAGGCTAATGAGACCGCAGGCTTGGGTGTGCATGTGTGTCGAAACTGTCACACACGCACACACAGTCATGTAAACGGGTGCAATCGTGGACCTCCCATTGTTCCTCTTTTGTTTATACTCTAACTTTTTCGGAAGGCCTCCCATTGGTTTTGTACACGATTTTCAATCGTGGACGTTAGTTCAAACGTGGACCCCTTTGTCTACGCCCGAATTCTTTTGTCCTAGGTCCACGATTGCCGGCATATACAAACTCAAGTCACCAACGACGCGTCTCCTGCACGAATTCGTGCTTGTTCAGAGAAAAACGCTTTTGATTGATACATGTACTAGTATACTATTTCTTACACATGCAAGTTCCACATAACAGTGACGAAGGCCTGGCAACATTTTGCTTGGAAAGTGATTTTCAGAGAACTTTGGTGGTGTTGTGCACTCTAATATATCCGACGATTTAACAGAATCGTCGGATGTACTGCAGATATTGGACATACAAATTGTCATGAGTTTAACTTTTCATATGATGTGCAACATATGGATAGTATCAAGTAGGTTCTGAGTCATTCTCCTTAATTGGTTTTGCCTTAGGTGTCAACATGAATCATCATGACAAAGGTAAAAGTAACCCCTAAAATCTACCGTACAGGTTTGCTTGAAGTGTCAATCTCGGCACATACGTTATTTCGTTTTACCATCTTGGTTTGTTTTCAAAAACTAAAACGGCACACAAACTTATGAATGTCAATGTTTTGTCTTTTTACTTTTTTCTATAAAACAGTAAACATGGATGCACCTGTAAACTGGGGTAACTTTGGGCCATTTATACACTTATGATGACATTTCTTCTTAACCAAACCCAACTGATGTTCATTTCCGTATTATTTAGAACATTATGATAATCATCTACACCTTAATTTCGAAAACAATTGAATTTTTCATTTTAAAGGTGGTCTGGGGCTTTAAAAAAGATGTGACCAAATTTACCCAGGGTTGGGGTAACATTGGTCACCACTGTTTTTATATGGCAAAACAAATAGTAGTGTTCACGAACTCGGTATTAATGCAGACAAAGCAGCTGATTCGTGACATTTTACCCCTGCAGACACCATCTGGCCTGTCAGGCTCTCTCACAAACATATAATTATTATTATTTTGAATTAACTAATTATTTTTGCCCAAAAGTTGGGTTTTTAGGCCCATTTTCAGACATGTTTAAAATTATGAATATTAAATGTTAAATGTTGAATATTAGTTTGATTATTTCTGAATAAAATGACAAATATGTCCCAATCTGCTGTATATTTAAGCAAATAAAAACATTTTAAAACCCAAAGTGGCTTCTGACTAAAGTTACCTAGTTGACCATAGTTACCTCATATTACGGCACTGAATTAACAACTTTGTAAAACAAAAAAAGTGATTGGTAGTTGATTGGACTTGATGCCGTTTATTGTTTTACAAAAATATGTAACCGGAACAAAGGTCAACGGTTTGTTTACCATTTTTGTAAAAAAATAAACGAAACCAAATTGGGATCGGTCATATTCCAACTTCTGATGTGCTGTGATAAATGTGTTCTATCCACGTAACATGGCTGGCAAGTCACTTCGTGAAACCATACTATAAGCGTACCTATATAAAAATGGCAATTCGTCAGTTTGGTTACATTTTATAGCAAATGGGCGCAGCTCTTTGCCGGCGCTATGAAAATGTGAAGATTTTCAGATGTACCGTTATAATATATTCCCAAGACTTATCACAGTAACAATTGAAGACACTTGGAAACTTGGTTATAATGGCATAAGTTAGGTTATGAAAAAAGGAAATTGATCTTTACATGAAAAGATTCCTCAAATGCGATACGATATAAGCAAAGTGTACTTTTCTGTCATTATACTTGCATTATTTTCAAGCATAGCCGAAACTAATCGTTCGCCTACTTACGTTCGAGATATTTACAGGTACTCTTTCGGCAAACTGTCACGTAACTAACGCTGTGTCTGAACATGGAGGTAGGTTTTACGTATATCAGATATCCTAAGCGTTGTTTGTAGTGCATGTTCCAAAGAAAGTTGAAATACCCAGCATGTGGCACGAATTGGCGGCGGATGTGACATATTTCCAGGTAGTATAACCATGGAGGTATTATGGTATAACACAAACCTAAATGGCACCACAACGTCAAAAGAGGCCAGCCCAGCCCCAGCCCCCCCCCCCCCTTAAAAATATTGTTGGGCAACCCCCTTTTTAACAAATTTACAACAAATCTTTAGAGAAAATTTTTTTGAGGCCCCCGCGTCAAATCCCGAGTGCACCGCTACTGAATAATTATCATATTAAAACATTTTGAGCAGACATCCAAGACTGTTGTGTAAACATACTCTTTCGGGCCTTACAACTAAAAAATGTAGGTGTTCCACTTTTCACTTTAGAATGGTAATTCACGTTGCTGACATGAAGTGAAGTTATTGCTGATCATTTAATTTCGCAATGACCAAATATAGTTTTAGAAAATCAAAGATGTTGTGACCACACCTTTAGGGTCTGATACCCAGAAAACTAAATTTAAAATTAATTTGTTGATTTTCTATAGCTGCATTACAGTAGTTTATTAGCCCATAATTAGTAATAAATTAATTAATTTCAGTTGTGAAATTACGAGTGTCCCACTCTTATTTAGCTGGGCGGTACAATAATTCAGTGTCCATGCATGCGATTTTTCAAGTAATGTATTAACGCTACATTCCCATTACAATCGTCAACGCCAACTCGCCCTGCGCGCGACAGTGGACGCAGGAGGAAAAATCGCATGTGCGTGAATGTATGTTCGTGAAGACACACACGTCCGTGTGTAGTCTGGTACGCTTATTGAATGGTATAACTGGCTCTTAATTTCAAAACGTTTGTGGAGGAAAGACGATTATTCCAGAGTGTAATGAATTTATTGTGCGTTCAAATAAGTAGGTTTTGTTAACAGGAACAAATACATACAGGGTGGATAAACAAAAAACGAAACCGAGATATTATTGCTAATTGTAACAGAAGTAGGGCACATGTGAATCAAAGGGAGATATCCTCTTTAAAATGACACCCTGATCATGTCATTACATTCACGGTTGACTGAGCAGTGACCAATTTTATGAAAGGGTCTATTTAGAGAATTGCGCCACTTTCTTTAGTGGCATACATTGGCCTTAAATTATCACTGTGGATTGGACTTTCTGGAAATGGGATTCTGCTTGGTCCTTACTTTTTCTTAAGTTGTAGTGGGCCAAAGACGGGGCACCTGTTCATCGCCGCATCATCGTACGAGAGCGATTGGCGGAACTGTTTGGAGAAAGAATCATTGCTCTGAACCACAACGTGGAATGGCCCCCGAGATCCCCGGATCTAACCCCATGCGATTTCTTTCTCTGGGGTTATTTGAAAGACAAGATCTTTGTTACGCCACCACAGGATATTCAAGACTTGGGGGAGCGGATTGTCCGAGAAGTCGACATCATACGCGGGCAACCTGGTGTGATTCGCTCGGCAGTGATGGGCATGCGACGCCGTGCTCATATGTCGGGCAAAACGGAGGACATGTTGAGGGGCATGTTTAATTATGTAAATAACACTGCGCGAATAATGTTATTAAGTTTACATGATGAAATCTCTTTTTTTTTCACCTGGCTTGAGTGGCAACCATAGCCTTTCACTCTGTGACAAATGACACCACAAAAACCACAATTGAAAAGTGGCGCATTTCCCTAAATACACCATTTCATAAAATTGGTCACTGCTCAGTCAACCGTGAATGTAATGACATGATCAGGGTGTCATTTTAAAGAGGAGATTCAACCCTAACAGAGGATATCTCCCTTAGATTCACATGTGCCCTACTTCTGTTACAATTAGCAATAATATCTCGGTTTTTGTTTTCGTTTTATTACTTTTAAACAAAACAAAAAATCAGATAACTGAAAACCACAAATTCTTGCAACTTGTATGAACAAATCAACAGCGAAATGGTTAATTCACTTTCGCATAAAATGAAAGAAATGGAAAGTGCTATGAAACTCATGAAACACCGAAAATGTAAAATAAAATTGTAAATTGGTCATATTAGTTCTAATCTGGAGCCCTTCTAAAAGTGTTGCTTGAAGAATAATTCCAATCATCCAATATCCGACAAAATTTGGGTCATTTTGCTATTAGTTACTACATCAGTGATTAATGTGTTCTTTTCTTTATTTTTGCGTGGGGGGGGTGTCACTTCTTTTGATTGATATAGCTGAATTACCTAAATTAACTTAGGACTTATTTTGCAAGCGTCACAATAAATAACCGAATTGGATTAGCATAGCTTTGCCCATGAGTCATTGCGGCTTCAGGATGCCAAGCTCAATTACTGGCCATCGTCATCATGACTTGTTACTAATCAGCAATATCCGCCTCCTCGCCCATAGCCGTCTCACCAAATCTTCTCTGTTTGCTTTACAAATTTCCAGCATAACATGTTAATTCCGCAAGTCCCGGTGTTGGCATATTTGTGTGTTGGTTCAATAAGCAACGGTGTTGAGTGATTTCAAATGGGGCTCTCTGACTTCTTATCTGATTTCAGAGGTGTTCTTGACTGACTGAAACTGTTAACATCTTTTAAATAAGGAAATACAGAAAAGGACTGCTGAAATGTTGTGGTTTGAATATTTTGTAAGGGGCTTTTATGTTGGACGTTTTCCCCTACTTAAGAATTGGAAGAAAACACTGACGGACTGTACACTACATAATTATTTAGTCATCCTCAAATATTGTTGTATTTATGTGCTACGCGCAAAGATCGATATGCAATAGGGTCATTATATACATTTGGGATCCAGTTTTGGTGTCCCTGTTACATCTGACCATTCCTTCCTCCATGATCTGACATGCACAATATTTTGCAATTCAGGACACATTCTTTAATGCCTTTTATTTCAAAGAGTGATTGTGTAAAGCAAAGTACCTGCAAAACAAGTATAAAATAGTGTGAAGTGAATTTTAATGATACTTGATTACATAGGTCAGGTGTAACAGAGATACCAAAAATGTCACGCCTTGGACCCCAAATTTATGACCCATTACTTAACACTGTGGGAATTAGGAACATGACTCTCCCAATGCACAACATGAAACTTGTTAACTCTGTTACTGATCATCAATCGATTATTTTTGGTGGAATGTGCAATTAGAAATCTAATAATTATCTAATACTGACAAATTTTCGATTAAATTTAAACATTTTTTAAGGGTGATACACCGCAAAAGTACGGCTTTAAAAGAATTGCTGACAACACGGTAGTAGGCAGTGTTCATACTTTGGACAAGAGACAAACTCGTTGGCATTAATTATCAATGAGAAAGGCAAACTGTAATTCAGCTTCGGATTCATTTTCATAACGGAACAAAGCGCTCATTTGCGCTGTTTGACATTTTTGCATGCTTATCACACAACGAAAGTCACTTTTTGAGTTTGAATTAAAAATATCTCGAGATTGCAGAGAGCAATGTTAATGGATCGTTCACCTTTTGAAAGAAAAATACATACTTTTTCAATTCACATCAGTTTTTTTACTTGTTAAAAAGGGAACAAATTGCCCTTTTTGGTTTTAAAAAATCAAGTTTATCTTCAAAGTCTATGAGTGGAAAAACAGCGAATTTTGCGGTACTTGCTCAATTAAACCTGCTATGAAATCTGCACCATGCATAACAGTATTAACTTGGATTTAACCTTCTTAAAGATTTATAATGTCTCTTTTTATTCATATAACATGTTCAGTGATTGGTCAGCACTAACCAATTGCCCTTGTTCGTTGAAGAACATTTTCTCCAATGAAAACAGTTGTTTCAATGCACGGAATGTGCATTGTGTGCACTTGGAGGTCAAAGGTCGCAAAGTTTAGCGCGCGTCATCGCAACGTGGCGGTTCTTCTGAATTTGGTTATGTTTACTTTTCAACCAGCTTGAATGCTCAAAATGTGGTAAGTAAGTAGATTATGTAAGTAAAACAATTCGAGCACGCTATAAAATAACCCCTTAATCCATTTATTTCTGAAAATTACAGCCAAAGCAAATGATACTACCTTTAAAAATCAAAGTGTCTACAGCGAATAAAAACATTTCAACTTCCAGAGGCATAAAGGCAGAGACCAGGGGCAACAGGGGAACTGTTCTCATAAAGCTCCAAGCTTCCTCCAGTCTGGGCTCACTTAAGTCTTGTTCCTGTCTGAATCGCATTCAGTATAGTTTCACCAGACTGCCAGTTGGACTTGCCTTGTTTGTCCTAAGTTGGTCTACATGTCTATCATGTCAGCTTTTTGTATCTTTTGTTGCCTCTATTGGCTTCGTGCAAAAGTACCCCTCAACGGTAAAAGAGAGAGTTGGAGTCAATATCGACGCCATCTTGGAGCGAGTTCGGTTGGGCGACTAGAGTCGACTAGACTTTATAAACCATAGTCAATCTAGATGTCACTCGAATGCTGCGTGGTTCGATTATAGCTATAGTCCAACTGATCATCCTAGCCCCAGAGCACTGTTTCTCTATTCAAATTCGCGAGTTACGTCATGGAGGATAGGTTACTGGGCAAGTTTTGCAAACGGTTACGATAAATTGTAGGTTTTGTCCAATGATAATAACTCTTTGCAATAAGATCATTAATTATTTATTGCACAAAAGTTAGGTAGAGAAACTAATAGAAATAAATAAGAGAAAATACAAATGACGTGCCAACATTTCGCTACAGTTTTCACGAACAGACGAATTTTGCCTCTCCGCACTAAACTAAAGTGACTAGAAAATCAGGTTTTAAGCTGCTCACTTTTTAAATTGAAGATATTACCTGCATTTAGACCACATGTTGATTCATTGTTGACACTGTTAAAGTTCAGTTCTCGGTCTTTCATTGGCAGCTAAGCGATAAGTCAATTAATTACAGAGTTATTAATTGATTAATAAATTTGTCTCTTCGTGAAAACTTAGAAGCGAAAAATGGCCCGTTTTGCCCCACAGAGTGTCATTAATTTCTAGCAGACTACATTTTTTTTGCAGTTTGTTGTTTCTACACAATAACTAGATTTGACGTACAATGTAGTCGATCGACCAGGCGCGTTCGAGTAAAAAACAGACCACGCATGCGTGATTTAAATCGCAAATTGACAAAAGGGACTAGGTCAGCAGCACCCGAACATGCTCTTGCCTGACTTCAATTTGGGTCGTGAATCACCTCTATTGTTCCGAATCAAAACGTGAACAGATTATCCAATCTCTCTGGTATACGTGTATCAACATTTATGAAGGAGGAACGGCCTGTGTTAAATTAGCGAAATTGTATGTGACACGCCCATGGGACATCGTTGTTAGGTGAAAAAGCGCCCTCTGATATAGGCCTAAATACTGTAGGTAGGCCTAGATGATTCTGTTTAGCATTGCATTTTCTGCTTTTCCATTAGCCTGGTTTCCTGACCAAAATATTCTGACTATTTCTGATGAATATTTAGGTCCAGTAGCCGCCAATGTCACGTGACCAAAACGGGAGGTATTCCTCCCGTTTCCAAAAATGTCCGAAGTTGTCCTAAGTTTTCCGAACTTGTTTTCGGTAACATTCGGCTGTTAACGTTGATGTTCGCTGCAACAAAATGTCTGTCAGGCCTGTTGCAGATCCTACTTGAAAATCTTTGAATTCTCAATTATAGGCCTACATAAAAACTTAAAAATCAATGTCATACCTTGCAATATTTTGCCGACCGGATTTTGCAACAGTATTTTTTGAATGATGCCACTGACGTCACTCCAACCATGGAGGTAGGAAAACACTTTGTCGGTGGTGGCTACCTATCCTACAATTTAGACGTCTGGGGAATTGTCAAGTCAGGGAACCAGACTACTTTTCCACAGTCTTGTTCCTTGACGTGAAGATTACCTGACGTCTAAATCTAAGGTCAGGTAGTACCCACGGTTTAAAATAGATCATGACGTGCAGTGTTAGTACGAGTGACGTCAGTGGCATAATTCAAATTTAATATTACATTGTATTGCAAAAATCCGGTAGGCAAAATACTGCAAAAGTTTGGGAATTCAAATTCTAGGATCTGTCACGGGCCTGACACAATTTTGTTATTGCGAACATCTATTAACAGCCGGATGTTACCGAAAACAAGTTCGGAAAACTTCGGATATTTTCGGAAACGAGAGGAATTCCTCCCATTTTCGTCACGTGACATTGGCGGCTACCAGTCCTAAGGCCGTGTCCGAAAAGGGCTTCCGGAGCTACATGTATGGCTACGTCTATTGTCAGCATGTGTCCACGTATTTGCAACCGGCGGAGACCTAGACCTAGCTCTAGACACAAGATTCGGACACGGCCTAATATTCATCAGTAATAGTCAGAATATTTTGGTCTGGGAACCCGACTAACTTTTCAATTGTTCTCACCAGTTGCGCGCATGCTCAGAAGTTACGCGCGCATGCTCAGAAGTTCGCGCGCATGCTCAGAAGTTACGCGCGCATGCTCAGAAGTTACGCGCGCATGCTCAGAAGTTACGCGCGCATGCTCAGAACTCTTAATTTAATATAGCTCTATGGTCTGCTGTCACCAGCGTCAAAAAAGGTCTCCCACTGATAATGGGTTGTCGATGAGTCACACTGATCACTTTCAGTTTCACTCAGGAAAACTGATCAACTCGTTAAGTTTTTAACTCGGAACCTTTAATTAATCTACATACAAACCAGGATTATCAACAACGTGATCTTCAATATCAATTTACACCAATAACCACTGCGGATAACCATCATCCAAACTTAGTTTCAACCATTTTCCCCACCATCAGCAACAGCAAGCTTCAATAGAATAATTCAATGATTTCAGCAGTGTAAACAACTTAAAAACTGTAAAAAAAAAACACTTGTGTTTACAAACTAGTTTCTTAGGTTTCGCCTCGGAAACTACTTTGTCAACTTCTAACACCTCGGGGATCTAATATTGACTATGCACCCTCAAATGTAATATTTGAATATAATAATATCAGCCGAACTCTTGATTGTATTATCAAACTAGTAAACGACGGTCTGATTATATTATACGATCAACTACGATTTGCATTGCACCTTATTCTTAGGGAAAAGACCACTTCTTATTCCTCAATGATGCAGTTCAAATTGTTAGTTTGGTTCCACGTTGTATAAATAGTGCAAGCAGGTCCATGTCGTTTTTCTGAAACGTGTAAGCATGCATGGTCAAAAACAAAACAAAAGGCAAACACACACACACACACCATCTTTTAAAACTATTTATAGCCCAAGTTACCTTGGAACTCATTGCTTGTGGAAACCAAACAGCGAGGACATTCTTCACATAGATCACATTACAGCATGTACTTGAAGAGAATTCGCCTATGCATGGCCCAAAGGACCGAAGTGTGTGCAGAACGACTTGAGGTTTCTTGCTGGGTTACAATAAGTGGGCTAATTAGCTGGCCAGCTGGTTTCTATCCCCTTGACATGTGGGAAGGTCAGCCACGGCACGGCGGGCCATTCATGCACCAAGCCCAGCTACAACACCAGACTACTTCTGCGCGTAAATACTCGCTGCCTGCTTCTTTTTTGTTGCATGGAAATGTATGAATCTCTTCACGTTCGGCGCAGTTCTGTTGAGTCCGGCCACATGATGCACGCGTGGTCTATGATTCCAGGCAGACATGCCGATTCACGTGGACAAGATAATTATTTCTATGAATGCCCGCAAAATCTAAAATGAGTCTTTTCAAGTTGGATCTTTTTCTCACAATAGCTTTTTGAAAGTATTGATCATTATAAGAAATAAACCCGGAGATAACTAGTGTACATACACTACACCAAGCCCAGGTAGGTATTGGGTAGCCTATTGCGGGACAATTCCCACCAACAGATTATCCTGTACATCTTTTGGTAGTTTACGCCTGCAAATAAATCTTACAACATAAAACAAACAACATTTGAAACGCGTTAAAAGGGACACACACACAGTGCTTTGGAGGCATCCGATTGGGCTAATGTCCTAAAATTGCTATGGTTGAAAAGGTCACTGAAAAGTATAATGATGCATACAACCATCCCTTGAAAATGCGCCGTTTATCTGAAAATCATTGTCGAAAATCATTTCGGGGACGCCAGTTTGGTTCGGAAAAGTTATGAAAAGCCGGACCATTGGAATTCAGACAGGTACCCTTAGCGCTTTGGTTGCGTTCAAGCTGCACTATGTACGGCGCCAGTCTGAATGTCCAGATGTCAATGCTTCGTTTTCCCTCCTCATTTTTCGATAAATATTACACATTTTGGGTGGATTTTTCGCACTCAGACCTTGGAAATACCCAAAGAGATTAAAGTTAGGGAGGGGGGGTCAGGGCAATGTGTTCAAAAAGGCTGCAATACATGTGTACATGTTAAAAGGAAAAAAATAAGCAATAATCAAATGGCAATGTTTTGTATACAAAGGAAACAACAGTCAATAAGGCCAACAAATATGTGTTGCCCTCGGACCGACCGTAAAAATCGACAGAATCAGGGTAGGCGGTCTATTTGTATTTTTCTAAAAAAATTTTTTAAAGTTTTGTTAAATCAACAAAAACCATAACTCAGCCTCTCTGTCTCAAAAAGTGTTTGTATTTGATGCATATCTTCTTTACTTTATGCGTGTTTTCATGTAAAAAATGAAACCAGGGGGTTCGTCCAACGTTTAGGCCTAAACCCGCCCGGCTGAGCGTGAAGATGACTTCGATTCGTCGCGCTCGTCAAAGCTCCATTCGGGCTGAAAAGTATAGTTTAGCTAAAATCCCTAAACTTTGGGTCTGCCGGGGAGGTCTAGCAAGAAAGAAAAAAACCAGGACAGCGCATGTGAAAATGATATGTAGGCCTACATACAACCAATCCAATGTCTTTTAGAGATGTATAAATATATTGTAGCGGAAGAGTCAAATGGAGTCGGCAAAAAAGTCGTCGTATCTCATTCAATCGGTTGATATGAAGCCTAAAGTTATAGAATATTTCCATTTGGTTTTCTTCTCGGTAATTCAAGAAATCTGTGGCGAAGCCGAAAAAAAATTACGACCGACCGACCCCCTTTTCCAATCATTTTACTTGTCCGAGGGAAACACAACAATTTATTTCGGCCTAAAGAAGAATCTTGCTGATAACATTGTCAGTTTCAAGAGCACTTCTGCAAAATGTGCACAAGTCATTATAAAATATTATTGTCTAAACGTCAGAAGATGCGCATTATCCAAATATATGCACCAACATCCCAGTCATCCTGATGAAGAAGTTAAGCGTATGCATAATGAAATCAACAAGCTTCTAGATGAAGAAAAGACTCAACGCACAATTATCATGGGAGACTTTAATGCTGAAGTTTGAATCAAGACACATGATCAAGAATACATAGGAATACGATGGGAAAGTTTAGAGTGGGACAACGGAATGAAAGAGGCGACAGGCTGATTGAATTTGCTGAAAGTGGACACCTTAAAATCATGAACACCTTCTTCAAAAAGAAACCCACAGGGAAATGGACTTGGAAAAGTCCAAATGGAGAAACCAAAAATGAAATATATTGCACTTGAAGCAATAATCAAGAAATCGTGAAGGATGTAACAGTAGTATAGTAATGTCAAGGTTCAACACAGGAAGTGACCACCGCCTGGTGAGAGCAAAAATCAAAATCAACATGAAACTGGAAAGAGCAAAAGTGGTTAGGAAAAGAACATCAAGAGTAGACTTACAAATTCTCGATCAAAAAACAGAAGAATATTAGAACTTCAAAACCAATTTAAAATACTGGAGGATGAATTAAATGGAACAAACCTAAGCTCTGGATGTGACAATATTACAAACATCGGAAAAAGTTCCATATCCGGACATCACTTATACCTCGTGCACAAAGACTATGGGCCATGACAGAAAAAGTCAAAGTATTTTCAAAGAATAAGTTGAAAAATGTTCCCTCCTGAATTCGTGTTTCTTCATCAGATTTACACTTTTTGGTAGTTTTAAAGTCATATTAAGGGAAAATAAGTGATGTCCGGATATGGAACTCTTTCCCAAACTTCATTACCCAGTGTGCTTGAAAGTATCGGGAAGGAAAGTGCATATCAAAACAGAGAAGCCTTCCAAAGAAACACTTAAGCAGTTGAGCTACTCAAAAAGAGATGGGAAATGAAACAAGAATCTGGAATTCAGACGATAGAATATGCCCAAACTTCCAAAACTATCAGAAAACGAATCAAAGAAGAAATTCGCGAATACAGCATGAAACAAAGTCCCAAGCGAAAAAGGAAACATTCTGAGGAGATTACAAATAATTGCATTGAAGTCCAATGATGGAGCAGTAATACATGACAAGATGAAATTATCAAAAGGTATAGAATAATTTTACCAAGAGCTTTACACATCAAAGAAAAATCTGAAGAAACCAGAAATCAATGCAGACAAAAACAGATGGCATATCAAATATCAGAAGGGATGAAGTAATGAAGCTATCAAAGATATGAAGAGAGCACCGGGCAAGGATGAAGTTCTTGTTGAATACCTCAAAGAAGGAGGGGATATAATACATGTATGTGGGAAACTTCACCCAAACTCTTCACCCAATGTATTGAATCAAATGAAATTCCAAAAAGCTGGAACAATGCTATCATCATATTACTTCATAAAAACGGAGATATCACAGACCTGAAGAATTACCAGCCTATCAGCCTTCTCTCCAATATTTACAATATATTACCAATCGCATGAATGACACCTCAACCAACCTCGGGAACAAGCATGGTTTAGAAACGGGTTCTCCACAACTGATCACCTTCAGTCAATCAACCAGACTATTCAGAAACACAATGAATATAGATTTCCACTTTGCCTGGTTTCATTGATTATGAAATTCTTTTTCGATAGCATAGAAATACCAGCAGCACTAAGCGCTTAAAAACCAGGGCACACACTTATCATATATAAAGATCATCGAGACAATTTACCACTTTGGCGCATCAACTATCAGACTTCACAAAGATAGCAACAAGATTAATATAGAAAGAGGAGTAATTAGACAGGGAGACACTGTCTCTCCTAAACTGTTCATTGCCGCCCTTGAAGCAATCTTTAGGAACTTGAATTGGGACAGCAAAGGCACCAATATCAACGGTGAATATCTCAACCACCAACGCTTTACAGACGACATAGTACCAGTAGCGTATCCAGCTTTTTGTGCCAGGGAGGGCAAACAACGTCTGAACCGTCTTAAAACCGTCGGAAAAGCACTATTTTCTTTTGTTTTTTATGACGCCTCAAATGCCGCCGGGGGGAAGTTGATGATGTTAAAGAACTGGAAGAAATACTAAATCAACTTAACAATGAAGGTAACATAGTGCTCAAGATCAACAAAGGGAAAACAAAAGTAACGTTCAGCAACTTTGTTAATGTAAAAGAAATAAAAGTCAACGACAACATCATAGAAAAGACAGACATCTTGGGCAACTAGTAAAAATGGAATACAGCCACCTCGAGGAGGTTAAGAGAAGAACCCAAGCTGGATGGAGTGCATTTGGAAAATGCTTTACATCATGAAAAGTAAAATGCCAATCAGTTTAAAAGAGTCTTGACCAGTGTGTTCTACCAGCATGACTTATGGATCGGAGACTTGGGCAATGACAAAAAACATGGAACAAAGGAGTATGGAAAGAGGAGCATGCTTGGAATAACAAAGAGAAACAGAAAAACTAACAAATGGATTCGTGAATAAATCAGGGTTCAAAGTGTAATAGAAGCCATCAAACGGAGAAACGGAGAAAATTCAAGTGGGCAGGACATACCGCTAGAATGAAAGACAATCGATGGACAAAACGATTGACAGAATAAACATCAAGGATAGCCTCACGAAATAAAGGTAGATAAAAAGCCTAGATGGAGGGACGAAATTGTCAAATTTGCCGGCACTACATGGTCAAGAACTGCAGTGGGCTGATAATGGCTGAAATGATGATGACATGTGTACCACGATGCCATTTGGAGGTTGATTTGGACTGTTGTGCCTGCCGCGGTTTCCTCAATTGTGATTTTGGATCCTTCATTTCAGCCACCCCTAAAACGGGAAACTTACGAGTTGAGATTTTGTCGGAAAATGTACCATCTACAATGCCAGCCAAATGGTCATCAGGGTAACAGAAAACGCTTTAAACCACACAAGCCGATTTGGTCTTCAAAACGATAGCATATTCTGATATACCATCTTTTAATACCAAATTGGCTGGTTTTTTTAACAGCATGCGCATTCAAAAGGAATAATTTCAAACTGGATATGTTGACATCATTACCAGAATTTAAACCAAAAAAAGAAATCTTTGGTCTGTTCGTTTTCCGATCTCCTGTAAGATAATGTCTGGATGATAATTCACGTGATTCATGGTGGGTATAAATTTGGAATATTATATGAAATACATTTACCAGGTTTCCCAGATTATTATCCATGGTTTGTAATGCAGCTAAATTGTATTCCCAATGCTAAATTTGTTTGTTTGTTTGTTTGTTTGTTTGTTTCTTATCATGTTTATCATAAATCAAATCGTTAAAAGTTTATGAATCTGCCAGCATGAAGTGCCAGCAAGTGGTATTTTAATACCCTCAACGGAAAATCAAAGTAAAATATTGGAGCAAAGGAAAACATGTTTTGGCCGGTGGCGTTTAAAAAGATGAAGAGAAAACTAACAAATAATAAAAAATAGATTGTTGACAAGAACCAAATGTGACAGAAAGAATTAATAAATTGCAAGTTTGTTACCTGGCAAACTCATGATGGTATCGGCTTGGTTTAACGCAGACACTTCATTCAGCGTATAGTTGAACGTGGTGCCAGGCATCCATGTTACCGCGTCGTCGGAAAGGAAATACAGGTCCAAATCATCGTCCTGAAATTCCTTAGTATTCAAGGAGTGGTAAAGATCCAGCATAAACAATGGCGCCGAGTGATTCTGGGTGCTTTTGACCGCTTCGGGTCGCGGTCTTCGCTTCAAACCCAGTAGGTTCAGAATTTCCTCTTGAATCTCCTGTGTGTCACCGGGGCTGTATGCTGTACTTCGCATTCCAATCATTTCAGAACCCACATCCCTCGAAAAACGACGGATTTCATCGCTAGAATAAAACTGGGCCGATATCCCTTGACAAGCAAGTAGCAGACAGAGAAGGCTGTACATTAGTCGCATCTTGTTGGTTTAGTTCCTTTGTGCTTTCGTGTTCAGGACAGTACGCCTTCAGACCGATGAATACATGCGGCACATAGTACAGTACACGAACTATCGCACAAACTTGCAGTCCGGTTGTGGATACGCTGATTCACAAGGTAGTTGGACAAGCACTGCAGCTGGCAATGGTTTGAACATTTATTGAGCTGCTGTGCGATCACTTAACAAGTCTGACACTATAAATGACACTTACGGCAAAACCGTAAAGGTGGGGGGATCGTGGTTCCGTCTGACTACTTAAATAAAGGACAGAACAGCTTTCTTTCCAAGGAAACTTTCCGAGGAGATTTAATCTCTTCAACAGCAAACCACAAGCACGACAACCACAATTGGCTTTCTATGTTAGTGCAATGGAGAATTCAATGCCGTTCATTCAAAATTCAGCAGCCTATGCGCGTATATGCAGGCCCAGATGCTCCACGTACGTACAGTACGTACGTAGTAGACTGCCTGAATGATACAACGAACCAACCACCACCAGCACACACTGCCAACTTAAGACGTAAATTCACGGTATGTGTGCATAATGTGTGTGGATGCGAGGGCCTACCACGTGCTTCAAGTTAAAGGAGTGTAAGGGGCCATTCAACATTTTCAATGTTTTAACATTTCGGGAAAAAAATGTTTTTCGAAATTTGTTTGACCCACCCACCCACCCCAATGTTCGATCTTAAAATATTGATTTTTCCATTCAATTAAACAAATAATAAAATGCCCAGTTTCATGACAGCGTGATGCAGCTGTGGGTCTCCCCCACTTTAACACGTGCCCTGATGGATTCTTGTGTTTCATAATCAGCTTCTGACCTACCGCTGGCGATACTGATTTTTTCGTAGTCGATATTTGTTCCCGCTGTATCACCGATATGGCGATAAAATCGTCTACAAATTACGGCATGATAAAAATGTGAAACGCGTAGGCCTAAACAACTTTGCTCAGATCGTCCACCCATGGAGGAATGGTCCACTATACCCACTTGGCGGCCAGTGTTGCAGCCAACTTTTTTACCAAGTCATTTTTTTTCAATTCAAGTCACAAGTAAATTTTTTCAACAACTTCCGAAATTCTTGAAGTTGAAGCCACACAGTACCCCTTTTGAAGTTGACATTCGTGTAAAAATCATGCATGTACATGTATCGTTTTGACAGGGCTTTGCATGCAACGCGCAAGCAACGTGTATGCCTATTAGCACGGTTCCCGTCTCTGCTGCGGTATTTAATTGATAGCAGCAGAGACGGGAACCAGTCTACAGTGCGTACTCGATTGGGAATATTTTGATGCATGACATATTCGGGAGAATTTAAATAGGTCAATAGAATTTTAACTCTCTGATCTCAGACACCCTTATTTGCATTTCAAAGATGTATTGTAATTATATATATACAAACGTTACTTTGTCGTTTTGAATGTTTGAAGGACAATACATAAAGCATTTGCCAAGCGTTTTTGGCGAAGAATTCTTGCTACGCTTTAATTGTACATTTAGGCCTATAGCAAAGTAGATGGCAGTCGGCAGATGATGTTTCTTCCTTCATGTTTTTATATCTAATCAATCATGTGCAGCCCGCTACGGCAGTGATTTGCCAAATGCCGAAAAGCCATAATATCCACTGTTGAACAACGGATGACACAACGTCTATATAATAGGCCATACGGGTATAGGCCTTTGGTCGAAAAAACAAACGAATCGAAATGCGGGAGTGGAATTGGCAAGTCAAAAGAGCATTTCTTTAAATTTTCCTTTATGTTTTTTATTAAAAAGTAAATTTCGATTTTCAATAAAATTTCCTTGACCCACCCACCCACATTTTCGAAAAGAAATCGAAATTTTTAAACATTGAACATTTTGAATGGCCCCTAACCACATAAATTTAAGCATATGTTTTCAAGTTCTCTACTAGTTATCAAAAAATTGACAGAAAGGAGTAAAGCTGTCTTGGGTAGCTTTACAATCGGCCGGTCGGTTGGTCCGTCGGTCACTCGGTTGGTTTTGTTCGTTTGTTTGATTTGACACTAATGTGCTGGTCAGGACTTGAACTGGGTTATACAAGTGCGGGTTCGTCACTTCGTCCAATTCCCAGTACAAAAAATAATGATAAACAGACTTAAGTCCGCACTTGAGTCTCCCAACATTGTTCGTGGCTAAACTGATGGGGAATGGTGCAGCCATCATATATACGCTTCACATATAATACAAGTACCGGGTGCCTGTGTGAACCCGAACTGTACCGGTGCGGTTGCAGAATTGAACTCAAGGGATCACCACATTAATCAACTACCAACCACTGAGGCGGAAGTGGGCTTTTCGCAGTGAATGAGGCAATATGCAGGAAACTAATCCATAACATTCACACTCTCTCACGGATTCCATGAGACACGCAAACTTTGCTAAGTCATTGCTTTAATTCGTTCGTGATAATCACGTACCTACCCGCTTCCATCCAAATGATTAATGATATTAAATGATTAGTATCCAGTAAGTTGCAGTTCAAACTTGTTTTCGCACAGCGGCGATTTATATACGTGGGGAAGGGCAACCGAGTGCACTATTTTTCCAAGGGAAAACTTGGGAGAAAATGGGCGTAGGCCTATCTTTTTGTTCTTAAATGCAATCTTCTGTGAGGTGGGGAGAAGGCCCCTTTACACCATAACAATGTCTTACAAAATATTACATACGAGCGTTTTGATTTGAAGAAAAAGGTGGTGAACCTTCATTTCGTTAAAAACCTTTCCAGTTCACTACACAAGAGGGCGCTATTTTGGTAATTGCAGAAACACCTTTTAAGCAGGGCACTTAAACAACAGGAGCAAGTTTGATCAAGGACTATAGTTAACATAGTTCGACTAACTCTGATCGAACGCACGCTAGTAGACGATGGTTGGACTAAGTCTAGTCGACGATTCGCGACCAGCCTACCGAGGTTGGTCGCATCGCTGGTTACCAATAGCCGTTTTAATAGCACAGTGCAGAGAGGACCAGTTATCAGAAAAATGGCAAAAAGACGTAAATATTCAGCAGCAGTGAACGATCGTTTTTTGTTACTTTGTCTTTCTTTGAACATGTCGAAATAGTGCACACGTTACCACTTGTGACACTGTTGATATACTGAGCAAATATCATCCATCTCGCTTTCATCTATGAACTCGTCCAAAAACGTAAACAAACTAGCCACCGCCATTTCCTCATGGTCGCGTTGACATGACAATAGTTCGACTATAGTCGTTCGCACTTCAACTTCAGTGCTCATGCGCTACATACGTCACGAACCAACCACTAGTTAACCATTGGTCCTTGATCGAACTTGCTCCTGGGTTGTTAAGTTTGAACAGCGTTTTAACAGTGTATCTATAGCGGGTGCTGCGCAAAGCGCGGCATATCGCTAGCAGATATGGATAATGGTATGCCAAGCTCACCGGCCGGTCGCCTGGGTTCTCAACATTAGCCTCTGTCATGGATCCAGAAAATCTAAAGTTGAGGGCGTGCTTCACGGAAAAACGTCACAATGGTGGATTGGCACAAAATAAAGCGAGCTTTTTTTTAAACTGACGTCGCAAAAAGGCAGCCACTGCGTACACCCACCCACAAAACTCAGCCAAAAATGTTTTTGGCCCCTCCCAAAAAAATTGAAAAAAAAACATTTGTTGGCCCCCAAAAAATGGTGTACTGGATCCGCCCTTGCTAGGAGCAAGTTCGACCAGGGACCAGTGGTTAACTAGTGGTTGGTACGTGACGTACGTAGCGCATGAGCACTGAAGTTAAAGTGCGAACGACTCTAGTCGAACTAGACTATTGTCATGTCAACTTTACGCGACCATGAGAAAATGGCGGTGGCTAGTTTGTTTACGTTTTGGACGAGTTCATAGATGAAAGCGAGACGGACGATATTTGCTCAGTATATCAACAATGTCACAAGTGGTAACGTGTGCATTATTTCAACATGTTCAAAGAAAGACAAAGTAACAAAAAACGTTCGTTCACTGCTGCTGAATATTTACGTTTTTTCGCCATTTTTCTGATAACTGGTCCTCTCTGCACTGTGCTATTAAAACGGCTATTGGTAACCAGCGATGCGACCAACCTCGGTAGGCTGGTCGCGAATCGTCGACTAGACTAGTCCAACCATCGTCGACTAGCGTGCGTTCGATCAGAGTTAGTCGAACTATGGTTAACTATAGTCCTTGATCGAACTTGCTCTATAATTTTGTCAATCTGCCATTTTGACATTTTTCCGCGAAGCACGCCCTCAACTTTAGATTTTCATGACAGAGGCTAAGGCATAGTGCTTCTGTGTGTAGACCAGTAAATGGGCCGAAAATTGCCTATACGCCGGCCAAATCACGATTTGCGAGCCCTCAGATTCTCTGCCGTTAGAGCATTTTGTATGCCATGAACTTCAAGAGGGTTTGTAAAAGAGAAGGTTGGAAGCGGTGTACAGGACTGGCAGCTAAATTGTACTACTATGAAATTCGATGAAATTGGGCCCTAAAAGTATTATATTTTGCAATGGAGGGGAGGCCTAGGCATCATCTTTCGAGCTGGCGATGGGCTACGGGACTGCTTTTGGAAGGGATCATCTTTGGGTGGAAATTTCTTTCAATAGTCATTGGTTAATCCCCATAAAATTGAATAGAAGCTAAAAAAAATAATGATGAAATTAGCTTTAATTTGATGGGTGTCTCAAACACACTGGAGAGCCCTAAGTATTTTTACTAAATGTTGGAATTTTGCGTATTTATCATTGGAGTCTATGGGAATGTATTTAGTGGTGCGCAACCTTCTCGTTGCAAAAAATCGCGAACAGCGACCTCACTCGGCAACAATGAATAATATTTAAATCAGTCGGTGCCACTGATCTCTGAGTACAATAGAGATCAGTGGTCTATGTACGTAATGCGAGACGGACAAAATGGTTTGCATATTATAGCCTAGCCGCGTCAGGTCGCTGTTCGGGCTTCGTGTACATGAGTGCAAAGCGCGGCCACTGTTCATAGTCGAACACCTTGACCAAGGCTAATCTTTGCGCAAGAAGTAGGCCAACGTGTATAACGAGCCATTTCATAAGACGATACAAACGAGAAGTGTTGCTCATTTATTTGAATCATCACGAAAAAACAAACAGCTTAAATATTTAGCGTTAATTTGTTGTTTTTTTGCCTTTTAAAGATTATATAACATTATGTGGCTACTTTCAGTAAAATAAACCGTAATTTAAAATGGATTAAGTGAAATGTCCCTAATTATTCAACGTGACGTGTGTCAATTTAGAACCAATAAGATCGCGCGTGATTGAAAATAACTTAAACATTAACATAACGGCAAAACCCAGAAGTAACAGTCATCAAGGCTGTGCTCCTGCGGAGCACGCATGGTACTGGGGCGGTGCGTGTCCACGTACACAAGCACTGCGGGCACCGTGCGTGCCACGGATCGGCGTACGCCGTATACGTATTATATTAAATATTATGCGGAACCATGGAGGTACCTCCATTAGCCTTTTAGAGGTATAGCAGACACAATAGGAGCGCGCTATTTGATTTGGGTAAACCTTTTGTGCCATACAAAAGGTTTACCCAAATCAAACAGCGCCCTCCTATTGTGTCCGCCATACTTCTAAAAGGCTAATGGCGGAACTAGCTACATGGTATAGAGTACCGAAGTCTGACGTCAGTTGCCGCGGCAATGGTTCCAAACACATGCAGTTTAGAATGTATTCTGGTTCCAAAGATTGCATTGATTGACGTCATCACTTCGGTACTCTGTGGCCGGCAAGGCGGGTACGCGCAGGCTGAGACAGCGCGCAGCCTTAATTCAAGGCTACTCGACTTCATGTCTCCTGCATGTGAAGAATATAATATTTCATTCAGGCATCAGTATTTGTAGTTTAAATTAGCATACGAAGTGTTGTAGGAATCGGGTTATTTGTTTTGATGAATATGTCATGAGATTGCGGTAACCGTGTTAAAGCGATTGAGAAAAACTGAAGAAAGGAAAGCAGTTTAATAGCGCCATATGAGCTATATCAACACTGGGCGCACGTATGTTGACGTGTATTGCGGGTGTGTCAGTTTAGTTTATTCACAGGCTGGTATGCTGCAGTCACACAGTATAAGCCGTTGCCTAGATCGGATCTGTTGTGGCTACGGCCATTGACAGGCTACGGTGAAGAGCCTTAGCAATTGATAATAATGTCTGTGAGATAGTCTTTATACGTCGGGCTGCTACTAGACGTGTTGCCAAAATACTGTACAAACGCTATATGACAATACGAACCATTCAAATTATCTCTTCCGGGGTTTTCTGTCAGATGTACCCCAGAAATATATGTGCACAAGAAGTTTCCCAAGACACACATCATATCATAAAATCAGGCGTGCAAAGTTTTTTCAAAGTAATATTTATTGATTTCTTTGTAACATTGTCAGGTAAAGTCGGAAGTATATAGTATCGATTCTTGGAATATTTCTATAGTGATTGGTATCGATATGATTAAAAGCTATTGAATTATGCACTATTCGAAAATCACTGGGATCGCTGGTTCAGTTAATCAATTGCTGCTACAGAATCGAAGCACAACCTACACCCCGTTTGAACTCGTGAATCTGACCCCCAAAAAATATTGCTCACTAATAATCACCAGGAAGGTTTCAAGTTGGTCGTTAGCTTCACTTCTATGGGATTCGCATTCTTGTAAAAACCCCGCTTCCAAAGAATCTCATGAAAAGTATGACGCAACAGAGGAAATCAACGAATATCACTGCTTGTAAAAGGCTAATATGCGAATCAATTACGCAACACCATTATGCCTATCCAAACGCAAATAAGCACCTCATTGCTTAAAAAAATAGACTGATCTGACGTCACTTGTACAGCACAAAGGGTAAACTGTAGATCTGCACAATGAGCAAAACTAAGTTGGCGGAGGAAACATACGTGCCGGCGGGGAACGGATTGGTAGTCTAGTATTGACTCGGTAATTTGTCCAAGACGAGTTATTGGAATGTGATGTAAAGCGAATGAGAGACGAGTTATTAGAACTTGTGAAGCGGAACGACACCCTGCCATTCTCCAGTGCTTTGTTGCTCACTTGGTTGGCTTCTTTGTGTACATATACCGCCTCCTAATTGCACAGCTAGCTGCGTGTGGGTGCTATTCCTATGGCCTGTCTAACACAATGACTTACACCTATTGTCATTAATTTAAAGCCACAGCGAAGCGTCCAATCAATGAATTATATAACAACTCCCAGGTTTCCGTTTGACTTTAATTAAAAAGTGAGAACGGAAGCCATAGGGTTTACACTGCTCATTCACCATGCACAGTGGCCCACAGCGCCACCACAAAGCTAATACGCATCGCTGATTGGCCTGCACTAATAAAAATCTACACGATGACATCGTGTCAAATCCAGCTGACTCCCTAGCTACGCCGTTAAAAGTCATGCTAAAAATCGTGGAATTTCGTTTTTCGCAATGTCGGTGTATGACGGTTTTACCTATCGGCAGGCTTGATCTTAAGAGTTCAGGAGACGGCAACAATACGGAGCCACCTAGACAACTAAAATAAATTGGTCAGAAGATGGAATGTTTGCGTCGGGGGATGATGTAAATTAGAACAGAGCTGTTTTTCTTGTTGCCCTGTCCCGATGTAATATATGAAGCACTATATACGTCTGCACAAGTAAGCAGGAAGTCGTGGGTTCGAATCCCGCCCGAATAAGCTTGTGAATTTGTTTTACACAGGCTCTCGGAAAGTACTGAGTATACAGTGCTTCATATATTACGTCGGGACAGGGCAAAAGAGAAAACATCTCTGTTCTAATTTACATAAAATAAATTGGTTGGGTTGTCTCGTTTTTTTCTCAGTGGTGAGTTGAAAATGCGGTTTCGTGCAAGGAAAGAAAATATTGCTTGTTTTTGTTTTGGTTTTTTTAATTAAATTTGTAATTGATGAGATAGTTGTCTAGGAAGCTTATTTATTCAGGATTATTTTGGTACATAACTTATCTATTTAACGTAATTATTTGTCGCAATTTTGCGTCATTCCTAAGACGAGTCATTTAACATTCTGATCCGGCGGTCAATGTTGCGTGTGTAGTCAATACGCTATACATGAAATGTGTACATGGGCAGGCAAAATCGTGGAAATACATGTACGACGCAGTAGAATTCAATTTATTCTGATTTTCCTGGGAAAATACGATCAGATGTTGTATATAGATCAGGAAGTGCACATTAATTTCAAATATTTTAGATTTATTATTTCAAATATGTATAAAATCAGCAAGTTTAATCGCGAAGTTCGAGCGGGTGCCACATTCGAAATTCTACGATGCTATAGATCTAGATCGCAAGAACTTGTGCTGCAGCACTCATCGCGGCCGCTATACATGTAAATTGTTAACCTCATTCGCTATTTTGTTTGACTCCCTAGCTTTGCGATTTTTAGCGTTGATGGCAACATTTAACCTCTTTGTTTTGTTCTTACCCGTACACGCAAAATATGACCTTCACATGGTTTTGCTTTTCTTTTCTGATTTGCTATGGTACTTTAGGCGTAACCCAAAAAAATTGGCAACGTGCAGGGTGGGGGGGGGGGGGGAGGGGTTCAAACCCAAGCCCCCCGGATCCGCCCATGTAAAACGTAGCAGACACCGGACAACCCGGGTAATACAGCACACGGAGCAAAGGCCGACTAGTCTGGTAAAGACATCTTTTAAGCACGAAATTAATGCCAAGCCGTAGTGGAATCCGACTATTTTGGACGAATGGTATAGGATGTCGTTTACTCTTTTTCTTGATCAGAATCATTGTTTGGGGCTACAATCGAAATTGGTAAACATAGGCCTACATTTTCCAACTTAACCCCCCCCCCCCCCCCCCCCAACCCACCCCCCCCCCCCCCCCCCAATTAGGAAGGAGGGCTTTGCAGCTTGTGCTAAAATGCTTCTTTATGTATCTTTTTCCAAAGTCTCGCACAGTCTAGACTAAAACGGTACTGAACGCATGGCGCCCATAATAACTTCTCTTCTTTTCGAACTTAATACACGACACAAAAAACCTGATTGACCGGATGTAAATTTCTTGAGCAACTGTAAGTTCAAAGGATGTTATTGCAAATTCAGAAAGAAGACAATTCAAATAGATCCTGAAATCTCGATTGCTTTGAATACGATAAGCATCCTATCATCCTATCTTTAGCTGTATAGCTTACAACAAACTTTCAAGGAAAACACTTTTTTTTATATTTCTATTTCTGTATGTTGTTCTTGCCAAGTAATACTCGCCCCGTATTACCGCTTTCCCCTCAATATACAATGTGGTTTTCAGTTTCTTTTATTATTTGTTTTTAAAGTAACATGAGCTTATACTGCACTAATCGACAGAAAATTCATGAAAAATATCCTCACAGTTGTCTTTTTTAATTACTTTTTAATTACTTTTCTTTCTGGTCTGCCAGTGCATAAAGCAAGGCAAGTTGTTCAGTGTAGATTGTGTGAAGCGCGCACGAACTACGTATTCACATCATGTGATGATTTGTGGGTATATATGCAATCAATACAACTGCATGAATTACACTGGGTGCGCTATGACACCTATACCAGGCGCAATAATAATAGTCACTGGCTCGTCCTAATTAGCACAGGTTGCTACTGGCTGGAAAACGGAAGGCCTTCACAAGATAATTACCCTCCGTTAATTTCTGATTGTGGGACCCTCTGACGGCAAGTTGCTTATTGTTCAACGAAGAAGCAAATTAACCAAATGCGATTGCACGTCGATGTCTGAAGAACTGAATGCATTGACGGATATGTCGTGTGCTCCTTTTGTTCTTCAAATACAAGGACACTTTAAATCCTTATTTATAATTGTAAGAAACGGCACCACGTGATATTTCATTGATTATATTTATTAGGCATATACAAAGGCAGTTACAAAAGTTGATTGTCACATGGAATCGGCTTTCCATGGCAGTCGCACTTTGTGAACATACCCCAATTACTAGCCATCAAACGTCAATTGAAGTTTGAAGGTTGGTAATTAAAAATTCATAAAGAAAGTCACATGTACCAAAACACTGCGTTAATTGCCCCCACTGTGTCTTTATCTCCGAACCTATTTGCTTCCACTGAACAAAGTGCTGTATTTATGTGACACTGCAGTCAGAGTTGTAGCCGAGTCCCTGCAAGTCCGTTCACAAGTCCATTCGCCGAGTCCAGTCAGAAGTCCTTTCATAAAGGTGGTCACAAGTGACTGGATGAACAATGACAAAGGAATGCCTTTGTCAAAACTTGTCAAAGCATTTGAATAGCTTGTGATTGGAATTAGGACTAGAGGGCTTGTGATGGACTTGTGATGGACTTGTAGGGACTTACAGGGACTTGTGATGGACTCGACGACACCCCCGTCACTGCTACCCACTCCACGAACTCGATGATGATACTGGATCAAATTTTTTTAATGACAACTTTGCCCACGTGCAGCATGCGCAATATAGCGTATAACGACGCGTTGCATACACAAGCACGTATCACTGACCAGGGGCCAATTTCATAAAGCTGTTTAACCCCTTGAGTACGGTATTTTACGGGAGACGTCGGGGTGCCGCGGCGGCTCTGGCAGCCAAGCGAACCGCTACAATGTGTGTGTGCAGTCAAGCGTAACCTATACCACGTATATAATTGACGTGTATTGCGGGTGTATCAGTTTAGTTTATTCACAGGCTGGTATGCTGCAGTCGCACAGTATAAGCCGTTGCCTAGATTGGATCTGTTGTGGCTACGGCTTCGGTGAAGAGCCGTAGCCATTGATAATAATGTCTGTGAGATAGTCTTAGATCGGGCTGCTACTAGATTTTTTTTTCCAAAATACTGTACAAACGCTATGACAATACGAACCATTCGAATTATCTCTTCCGGGGTTTTCTGTCAGATGTACCCCAGAAATATATGTGCACAAGAAGTTTCCCAAGACACACATCATAAAATCAGGCGTGCACAGTTTTTTCAAAGTAATATTTATTGATTTCTTTGTAACATTGTCTGGTAAAGTCGAAAGTAGATAGTATCGATTCTTGGCATATATATATAGTGATTGGTATCGATATGATTAAAAGCTATTGAATTATGCACTATTCGAAAATCACCGGGATCGCTGGTTCAGTTAATCAATTGCTGCTACAGAATCGAAGCACAGCCTACACCGGGTTTGAACTCGTGAATCTGACCAAACAAAATATGTGCACACTAATAATCATCAGGAAGGTTTTTAAGTTGGTCGTTAGCTTCACTTCCATGGGATTCGCATTCTTGTAAAAACCCCGCTTCTAAAAAATCTCATGAAAAGTATGACAGCAACAAAAGAAATCAACGAATATCACTGCTTGTAAAAGGCTAATATGCAATTCAATTACGCAACACCATTATGCCTATTCAAACGCAAATAAGCACCTCATTGCTTAAAAAAAAAGAAACTGATCTGACGTCACTTGTACAGCACGAAGGGTAAACTGTAGATCTGCACAATGAGCAAAACTAAGTTGGCGGAGGAAACATAGTATTACGTGATACACAATAATCCAACAATGGATTCAAACTGCACAAACAGCGGCCAATTGCGTCATCCGGCCTGGTGGCACTGTGTTTTTTTGCGCCATATTCCGTCATCCGTACGCATTGGGTTTTAAGCACAAAAATGTGCTTAGCATGCAAATGCTTCCTTGATAAAAACTGGATTACCAACCAGATTTCCATGTGTGGAATATTGCTTTTGACTGGCATTCAGCTGTTGTTTGCTTAGCATGAAAATTACATGGACTTTTTTGGCTGGTTACCTGTTTTTACTAAGCAAGACATTTTCATGCTAAGCAAATTTTTGTGCTTAACAGCTCTATGAAATTGGCCCCCAGGGGTAAGTTTCATGGAGCTGCTCAGCGTAAAAATGTGCTTAGCACACAAAAAGTCTTGCTTAGTAAACACAGGTGACCAACCAAAACTCCATGCGATTTTTCATGCTAAGCAAACAACAGCTGAACACCACTCACAAGAAATATACATTGCATGAAAGTTTGGTTGGTAATCCTGCTTTTACCAAGGAAGTCTTTTTCATGCTTGGCAATTTTTTTGTGCTGAGCATCTTCATGAAATTAGCCCCAGAGTTGTCTAGGATTTGTCAAGACAACTTTCCCATAGTGTTTACATGCATAAAATTACGGTCCACATCAAGCCTGTAGCATACTTGAATTACACTGATTTGACGTGCGCTCGCGTAATGCGTTTCGAAAAATAATTTTGTTTGACCAAGATTTAGAATGTCACGTGATATTCAACAGACGCTATGATTGGCTAATGCTTCTCAACGGTGATAGTTCAATATAGGCTTGAGGGTGTGGCGTGTCACAAACCAACAATGGGCAAATTGTGAATCCCTTAGACTACACGTTAATTCTTAAAACCCTTCAGTATATACAAGTTGGTCAAGCTCTGTACTTCCTTTATGGGGCCAATTCCACACAGCTGCCTAAACGTAGTGTACACGATTGGTAATCCTCCAAATATTTTACTGAATATTACGAAATACCTTACTACAATGTAGACTGTAAATTAATAGTAGTCTCAATCATCCTGTGAAATGATGGTACCAGGTGTGCTGTCGTTGTCAAGAAAGTCGAAATATATATCGTTTTCCAACGATTTCCAGCTGGAAATCGTTGGAAAAACTGCCATGTAGCCTTTGGTCAAGGCGCGCGTGGCTACCCGGACGAGTGGCGCGCCCCGGACATGCTGGCATATGGCGCGTCACGCGTCCAGGTTTCCACGCGCGCCTTGACTAAAGGCTATCATCCGCCCGACGGTTGAAAATGAGCGCCCTTTTTCTCTCGTTTTTATCGCCATCCAACAACGCAAAACTTTGAACAGGTCAGTGGAACGACATTTCCTATAAAATACTAACCCCCAAATCCGCCCATTTCTGAAAATTGCAATAATGACCAATCATGTACACTACCTTTAAGCACAAAAATTTGCTTAAGCAGAAACAAACCTTGCTGAATAAAAACAGGTTACCACCCAAAACTCCATAAGCCGTTTCGCGGATACCGCCATCTTTGCTCGATTCGGCGTAAAAGTGCATAATCTCCATGGAGATTATTGGAATGCGCATGCGTGAGATATAGTCTGGTTCCCAGACCAAAATATTCTGACTATTTCTGATGAATATTAGGTCCGGTAGCCGCCAATGTCAAAAACGGGAGGAATTCCTCCCCGTTTCCGAAAATGTCTGAAGTTTTCCGAATTTGTTTCCGGTAATATTCAGCTCTTAACGTTGATGTTCGCAATAAAAAATGTCTGTCAGGCCCGTTACAGATCCTGGAATTTGAATTCTCAATTATACATAAAAATGTAAAATTAAATGCCCTACTTTTGCAATATTTTGCCGACCGGATTTTGCAAGAATATTAAATTTGAACGATGCCACTGACGTCACCCGGACTAACACGCACGTCATTATCTATTTTAAACCGTGGGTACTACCTGACCTAAGATTTAGTCGTCAGGGAATCTTCAGGTCAAGGAACCAGACTAGCAAAGATGGCGGTATCCGCGAAACGGCTTATGTGATGTGTATTGCTGGCATGTTTGCTTAGCATAACAACCCCATGGGGTTTCGACGGGTAACCTGAATTTAATCTTGCTTAAGCAAATTTCTGTACTTACATGGTCTTAAGTTAGGTAAACGCTGATACTCTCCACAAGAATAACTTGGTTTTATAGATAATTAAGTTAATTCTACTGTATCCTGGACGGAGTGCTCTATGTGTATATGTGAACCTTCCAAAGAGAGATTTTCGGAGAGTCCTTTGTTTTACACATCATCAAACGTTTAGTCCAAATCTCCCCCTTTTAAGAACAAGTGTCCGTACTATGGTAACCCCACAGAAACTTTTACAACATCAAATAGGGTCTTACCCATTCTTAGCCAAAAATATGCCTTGCACAATTACAGTCGAAACCTGATAATAAGAGTACTGTTAATACAACATCCTGCTTATAACAAGGAAACAAATAGGTTCCGAGTCTTTGTTTTTCTTTGTTTCCATTACTGATAATACAAGGTACCTGTTATAACAAGGCAAATTGTAAAGTCCCAAGGACCTTGTTATAAAGGTGTTTGACTGTATACGATTAGAATCATAAAGACTCAATTAGTATCATCATTTCATATTTTCTTCCGGCCGGAAGAGAAAAGAGCACACGCAATTTGCCCAACCATCATGGAAGGAATTCGATACAGCATGGGTTCAGCTCAGGCCCTCTTCATTGTCGAAATTCAAATGATTTGCGGCAGAAATACGGTATGCAGATGGTTCAAACGTCGGATTTGTTATTCAAGCCAACCAGCAAAAGGGATGTTTTATAATGCAGTTAGCCAGGAAGAGGCACATTCTGCGGGTTCGATTCGACACCAGCAGCCGATTTCACGAAATTGTGCGTAACTTACGCCATGGCGGCGTAGGACACGCGCTATAAAAAGGTTGCGCAGCTGCGCTGCATCCTTGCGATCCATTTCACGAAACAGTGCGTAGCTTTTTTCTGCGCAATGTTTTATTTATTGTATACATCGCGGACGAGGTTAAATGCCGCTTTTACGACGACTGTTTGAGTATAACAATAAAAATACATGGAACAGTCATCAAATTGAACTTTGGGGCGCCATTTTAAAAACTTTTCATTTTTGAAACTTTGCTCCGAAAAAATTGATGGCAACTTTCTAAAATATCTCACAGGTAGGCCTAAACCTAGAGCGGATGATCATTTCATTACTCTGTGAAATAATCTAGTGAATTTAATAAATGATTTGAGCAACTAACGACTCTACTATGCTCACCCTCAGCTAGCTAAGTCATCATTTCGGTGTTTGTGCGGACAACTTAAGCCACCTAAAACGAGTGCGTAAATTACGCCATAATTTGTGGCGCAAGTCAGCGACTTACGCATTGCGTAACTTTCGTGAAATCGATTTTTAAAATGTCACAGATGTTGCGCAACTTACGCAATTGATTGTGGCGTAAGTAGAATTACGCAATTGCGCAAGGTTTCGTTAAATCAGCTGCTGGACATACCGGTAGTGAATAGAAATATACATGTAAAAGACAGAGGTTGACGTTTTTAAAGCCGTGTCAGTCTTCTGCCGACAGTTGCTCCAAAAACGTATTTTTTTAGTGGCACCTAACTGTAGCCAAATCCCTATAGGTAACCCAACCCTGTACCTATATATAAATGTTGCCTGAGCTCTAAATGTAGCCTCATGGTGACCCTGTACTTATTATGCAACCCAATGGCACGGGCTACATGAAGGCTTGGGCTACACGTAGATGGCACACACATGGCATAAGGATGACGCTTGGGGCTGGCAGCGCGGCTGCTCCAAGACTGCGTCATTTCTGAGCGGCACTGCTTCAAACGCCAAACTTATTAAATTCAAACATATAGAGATTGATGGCGAAACACGTACACCCTCTATAGCAGGCTCTTTGCAGTGTAAGGATGAGAGGCTATCATGTGACTCCTGAGAGCATTTTTCTGGTAGAAGTCCCTTGCCCACAATATTGGCAAGCATACGGTTTCTTGTCTGCATGGGTACGTCGGTGGGTGTTGAGTGTACTTGCTAGTTGTGAAGCCCTTGCCGCATATCTCGCAGTGAAATGGACGTTCACCTAAATAACAAACAATCAATAAATGTCTTAGTTATTGTTTTGACAGGGGCGGATCTAGAGGAGGGTTGTGGGGGTTGCAACCCCCCCCCCCCCCCCCCCCCCCCCTTGGGCCTGCTGAGCAAAGTTGTGATAAGCAATGCTAAACCACATCCTTGTTACCAGTGGTATACCGCTGTCCGCTGTTCGGTATAGGCGGGGTAACAACCCCTCCCTAAATGAAAGGCTAGATCCGCCCCTGGTTTTGACGAGTTACAGGGATGGACTATTAATTTTTGACGCAAGTGGGGAAATGCAAACCCTTACTACCTTGTTGCATTAATAGCAGCGAAATCAAACACTCCTCGGCTGTCAATGTACGGCCGGTCTTGTTGTATTAAGCGCGAATACGGCGTAGAGGAATTCTTGATTTATTTAATTTATTTATTTATTGATTTGTTGATTTATTTATTGCTACATATAATATGTATAAGAATACAATATTGTAGAAATTCGCTTGATTGCTCGCTTAAAAAGATACGGCGGAATAAGAATAAACATAAAAGATTAAACATTAAATATAAATATACAAATTAGAACAGAGATGTTTTCTCTTTTGCCCTGTCCCGACGTAATATATGAAGCACTGTATACTCAGTGCTTTCCGAAAGCCTGTGTGAGAAAATTCACAGGCTTACTCGGGCGGGATTCGAACCCACGACTTCCTGCTTACTAGTGAAGACGTCTCAACCACTCGACCACCGAGCTTGCCGGGGTCGGCTGGCCGATTCAAATCCAATGCAGCAGCGGCCAGCCGACCCCGGCAAGCTCGGTGGTCGAAAGAGAAAACATCTCTGTTCTAATTTGCATCACCCCCCGACGCAAACATTCCATCTTCTAACTGATTACGCGGTACCCGCTGCTGCATTGGATTCGAAACGGCCAGCCGACCCCGGCAAGCTCGGTGGTCGAGTGGTTATGACGTCTGCACTAGTAAGCAGGAAGTCGTGGGTTCGAATCCCGCCCGAGTAAGGCTGTGAATTTTTTCACACAGGCTCTCGGAAAGCACTGAGTATACAGTGCTTTATTATATTACGTCGGGGCAGGGCAAAAGAGAAAACATATCTGTTCTAATTTACATCATCCCCGGACGCAAACATTCCATCTTCTGACTATAAATATACACCAATTTATTCTTTGACTTTCTGTGGTGCATTTCTTGTATCAGTGGCGTAACTGGGGTGAAACGTCTGGGGGGAACCTGGGGGTGAACACATATTTTTTTCAAGAGGAAAAAGTAAATGAACTGCAAACGTGTTGGGTTTTTTCTTTTTCATTGCAAGATTTCAAATGGGGGGGGGGGGGGGGGGGGGGGGGGGCACCCGGGAGGCACGGACGTCCAAGGGATGGAAGGGTACATTCCCCCGTAGTTACGCCACTGCTGCGTATTTAGGCAATATGTTCAATAATAAGTAGTTCTATAAATAACAAAATGCATTTGTAATTAATATAATATGATCGCGGGCTCTTTTAATCAATTAACAAACAAATTATGGGTGCAGTCGACATGTAGCCCCTTTCCAGATTATTTTAAGGCCACAGCACTGTTTTTGGATACTATGTTTGAAGAGTTTCTTACCTGTATGTCCGTAGATGTGTGCCTGTAGATTTCCCTTCTGGTTGAAGCCTTTCCCGCAATACACACACGTGTACATTTTGACGTCAGAGTGTGTGCGCATGTGATAAGTCAAGTGAGTGAGCTGCTTGAATCCTCTACCACACTTCTTACATATATGTGGTTTCTCACCTATCAGTAACAAAGCGAAATAACAAGTTTTATTTAAAGCATTTTAAGGTCAAAATAGTCCGCAAAATTTCATCTGGGAAAACTATTTCCTAAGGTATTTTGTCCTTGTTTTGAAAACAAACAGCGAATCTGTTAACAGCTCCAATTATTAACTTATTTTTCAGTCACTGACTGACAACAACTTTTTTAGCAAACAAATGAGAGCTACAATCGTTTGTATCAGTTGGTCTGGTTTTTACGACTGTTTTGCGGACGTTGCACATCCCGTGAAAAGTATCACACCGTAAAAGTACGGACAATGAACGTGATGCATGGTGCATAATTGGCGGGGCACATTTCCCGATTGATGAGGCATGTTTGCATAGCATGATTGTGCTTTCATTCGAATTCTGCCACCCCACCCACCCACACACCCACCCACCCCGGACTTGCATCATCGGACTAGTGGAAAGATACACCACTGGTTCCAAGGCTAGACAGGCCTTGTCTGCAATTCACCAATGCACTTAAATTCATTCCATAAACTGTCGACAAACGAAACAGATTACAGTCGAACCCTGATAATAAGAGCACTATTAATACAACATCCTGCTTATAACAAGGCAAAAAATAGGTCCTGAGTCTTTGTTTTTCTTTGTTTTCCATTACTGATAATACAAGGTACCTGTTATAACAAGGTAAATTGTAAAGTCCCAAGGGCCTTGTTATAAAGGTGTTCGACAGTATTACTATGCGTTTTCCAACAATTTGGCCCAAGCCAGTGGATCGAGCCACCAGTCGGCTTATTTAAGTTTTCAATATACCTGCCAAAATTTTCTTACTAGGCCTACCGGGCAGCAAGTGTACAGTAAAATGTCAAGTTAATCGTATTTCCACCCCGTTGCATAAACTGTTAAATGAAGTCACAATAAGAGTCGTAATGTGAATCAAGTTAAGTCTCAAGTGCGCTGCACGATGCAGCTTTTCACTAACCTTTATAACAACCAAATATCAAGTGTTGTAAAAGAAGGACGGTTTATTTTTAGTACTTAATAACTACAAAATGAGGATTCTTATTTTGGAGTAAACTTACCGGTATGAGTGTAGCAGTGAATCTTCATGTCTATTTTTTGGTGAAACCCTTTGCCGCAGTACTGGCAGACAAATGGTTTGTAGTTTGTGTGGGTTCGCATATGTGTATGTAGGTTGGATGCACGGTTGAAAGCCTGTAGATTAATGAGCCAAAACAATTGGTCATGATTTATTTGTGGGGCGTCAAATAGATGATATATTTTGTGTTCTTTTAAAACGATAATAACAATACTGCATATATCTACTGCATATATCTATATTTTTGTTTTTGCCCTTTCTAAATAGTGACGTTTTTTGAGAAATAACATTTGCATTATCATGAAAAACATAAGTATCCGTGTACAATTTTTTTTTTTAAGTGTAGCCTGCACAATACTCTGTGGATGCACGGTTAAACAAGTTGTTTGCCACGCCCCGATGTTTGCAGCCATGTTAAAACATGATATAACAGTATCTGTGTGTATGGGCATGGCAAGCAATGTTTGGACTGCTCATGACATCACAGTCAGAAAAGGACACATTTGTGAGTGGGGTACGTAAAAGAAAACGAACATTCAGAAGAAAACAAATCTTTATTTCTTACCGGTATGTAATCATCACTGTTTCTACACCAGTTGTAGCATTTTTCCTATTTGGATTTGTTTGAACCTTTAAACAACTTTACACTTGTGCAAACCCGACCCGAAACCGAATCCGACCCGACCCAAAACCGACTGCCATCATTTTAGTCGGGTCGGGTCGGTTAAGCTATCTTGTGACAAACCCCAAATTGTATAAGACAATGAAGCAAAAACTCTGTACAGTCACTATTCAGATCAGTCGTTTCTATTTATTTCTCAGTGATTCCTCATCCTTAATCACTTATTGTTATCTTGTTAAATTTCAAGTTTTGCAAGCAGTTTTCCTGAGTTGGTTTCAGTTTAGTGTTGTCCGCTAGTCTTGTTAATTCTTTCATGCGGAATTATATGCAGGGCATCAAACCAACAGAATGATGTATCTTTTTTTGTTCTCGAGCCCAAAATGTGGAGAAAAATATCGCGCGATTTTTATTTCGCTTTTTATATCGACCTTGTAACAACGCAATGTGCATGTGGTTTGCGGTCTATCACAGTCTGTAACATGAAGGCCCGCCAGCAGGTCACGTCAGGAGTTTCTTTTTCACTGAGAGACGACACAAAAATATTCAAAATAAAGTCACACGACGCGGGTAAGTTTAGGCACAAAAACGGACACAATTTTCGTGAAATATAGGATGATTTGCCCAAGCCTGATATTTTGGTTTTGGTCGGTTCAGGTCGGTTTTCCCTGAATGTTTGTCGGGACGCATCCGGTCGCTTTGGAGAGTCGGATCGGTTTCATTTCGGATTCGGTTTATATCTATAATGTTTCGGATCGGTTTAACCTGGTCAACCCAACTCGATGCACATCATTACTTTACACGTCTCCTGGCTATCAAATCGACAGCATGTCCATTGAATGGAAGTATACACATACCTTGCCACATTGTTGGCAGACGTAGGGCTTGACCGTGGTATGTGTCAGTCGATGGCGAGTCAGGTTGCCTGGTTGTCTGAAGGCTCGGCCGCACAATTCACATTCGAAAGGCTTGTCACCAGTATGAATCCGCTGAAAAAAATCACGTATTTATAAACTGGTTAGATACCGAATTGTTTGCATAGTTAATTCGAATTAAAGGGAGTGTACAACATTTTCTTTTGCTGTAATTTTCAGAAATGAAGGGATTTGGGGGTTAGTATTTTATACCAAATACCGTTACTGTAACACTGACCTGTTTATAGTTTTGTTTGCATAGATGCTGGAAAAACAAACATAAAAAATGCTGTTCTTTTAGTCTGACAATATTCAGACAAAACGGAGCAATTTATAGGCTTCAGGGAATTATCAGGTAATAGGGGAACCAGACTATACGATGGTCGGCTGACCATCACTGGAAATTTATTTTTAAAATCCACTTTTCTTAAAAATGACACACACTAGGTGCCATGATTTCACAGGATGCTTGTGACTATATAGGCCTATTATTTACTTACACGCATTTAAGGTACCGGTATTTCATAATAATTAAGCAGTTTGTTTTTGTTGTATATTACCTTTAAAGCAAACTTTAAAAACACCAATTATAGCTTAATAGGTATAACATATGTAAACTCTTCAGTTAACATGTATAAAGCATGCAAAATGACACCCAGGGTAGTTTTGCAAGAACACGTATACAGTAGTTTTGCGAAAGAAAATCGGGGACACATTGCATTGGGCTAAAAAAGCATTCGTCCTAAAAATTGCTATGATTGGATCATTCAAAAGTAAAATGTAATAATGCACACGGCCATCCCTATAAAATGAGCCGTTTGTCTGAAAATCATTGACGAAAATCACTTCAGGGAAGCCAGTTTGGTTCGGAAAAATCGGACCTTTGGAAAATTGGAAATATCAGAGTGGCGCCCTTTGTCTGTAGCGCCTTGGGCCCGTACTGCTGCATAATGTACGGAGCCAGTCTGAATGTCCGGATGTCAAAGTTTTTTCCCCACATTTTTCCGAAAATATCACACACTATGGTAGAATTTGTTGCAGAATACAGATTCTGCAACAAATACAGATAAATACAGATTCTGCACCAAGGTCTGGTTTACACCCAGACATTGTAAATAGGTTATATACCAGCGAGATGAAATTTTGGGATTTCAGGACAAGTCCTTTAAGAATTACAATAAACATGTTGGGATCGTGTATGTTGATGACCAAAATAAAGATTAACATAAAAGGCAGACTGTGCCTACACGGCCGTCGCGTGGGGGTGTGACACCTCCCTCTTCCATTATGAGTCGTGTTGCTGTCGGCAAAGTCGTGTCGCCGTCAGCAAAAAGTCCCAAGTCCTTGAGTGCCGGGGTGTACGAAAGGACATTCGTATTCTAGAAAATCTCCTAAATTAAGTGGCGCTATTGTGACACATAAATGCAGTAGTTTTGTTTTTGGACAAGTCAGTCTTTGTTACTAAGACGTTCTCACAGAACTGGAAGTGCCCGTGAAGTCGCGAGACTTGCACAGGTAGCTATTCCATGTTTGACATCAGAATTAGTGTAAAAGTTGCTCTCCCCGGTTGGATACGCCATTGAAATAAAAGGTACAACATTTGCAAACACCCCAAAACAAAACTACTGGATTATTATGAAGATCCTCACTTGACTAAGTAAAACATGGCACCTGGTGTGCCGTCGTTTTCAGGAACAGTGGAATTTTTCAATTTCCAGCAATCCATATACGTGTTCTCGGGTACCTGTGGAGGAAATCTAGGATGAGTTAAACGCCGAGTTCTGTCTGTGCTTTTATATTTTTATCTTATTTACTTTTTTCGGGGTGTTGTTTTTACACGATTGGTAATTGTGAATTATTACGAAATACCTTACTATATACTCTAAGTTAATAGTCTCAATCATCCTGTGAAATGATGGCATCTGGTGTGCTGTCGTTTTCAAGAAAATTTAAAAAATTGTATCTTTTCCAACGATTGTTTGGGCGTACAATCGTTGGAAAAAAAACAGATTTTAAACATTCTTCCCTCTATTGACCGAATGTAGTTAGTCCGCGTTGTGTCTAAAATAGGTTTACAACCTGAAAACGGGCGAAAGGTTACAATTATCGTACGTGTGTGTGTACGTGTCGTACGCGTAGTGTACCAATGCGACGCGCGTTGTACATTGTAACCAGTCGGCCCGGCCTTGTTATGTGACCAATTGAATACGATACCGTTTACAAAAATTGGTCGTATTTTACAAGAGGGCGCTGTAACAAATCCAGTTAACTTCCGCCCGACGGTTAAAAACAAAGACCGTTTTTCTCTCGTTTTTTTTGCAATCTAAGAACGCAAAACTTTGAACAGGTCAGTGAAACGATATTTCCTATAAAATACTAACCCCAAATCCGCCGATGACCAATAATGTACACTACATTTAAAGATGCATACATAAAGCTTAGAACACCGGCAGGTCCGTGCTTGCTTACATGAAGGGCATTGTTAATTGAGTTCATGTCACTTCCAGAGTGCTGTCATTATACTAGGCTACGTTCTCTTGCAAAACTTCTGTCCATTTCTTAAAAGGCAAATCCGTGTAATTTCGAGGTTGCTATTTGTAATTAAGCCGTCAACTGGACAGCGATGATGGTGTGGGGAGGCGGAAAAAACAATAGGACAGGATAATGCTTTGGAGATATTGATCGTAAGTTGGACCTCGTCGCCTAGTCCATTAGGGATTATCCTTGCAATTCTGCCTTCACTCGCCTCGCCTAGGCCTACATTCTCTTCTCCCAAGAGGCAACTTTAGTACGACGGCTGTTTGCATCATATCGAACTGGCAATGTGTAGACAAAGAAAAAACTAACTTCTATAATAACTATCTATAATTCTATTAATTTCGCTGGCTAGTGGAAAGTGGAATTGGCTATTTTTTTTTGTATTAGTTGTTTTGATGTAAATTATATAAAATTTGGAATGGTGGTGTTATCTTTCGCTTTGATTTTGCTTTAAAAATTCAAATAAATATTTTGAGAGTTGTTTTCAACAATATTGGTAAAAAATGGCAAAACATATAACCTAACCCACACCATAGAAGGTTTGTAGATATAAAATTCAAGTAAAACAATTTCACGCCCTGCACGACCCCGCATCAACATAATGGCTTTGCTTTTTGCAGTGGGTTGATCGTCGCCAGTATAAAGGCATTTCACCACTTTTTTCTTCCGGGTAACTAATAACTCATTATTGAATGCAAAAACAATGTTGACAGAATTGGTAACTGTGGCAGTTTTAGATGGAATTGGAGGCGCCCCATCAACCGCGAAGCAATAGCAAGACATGAGAAAGATTCTAGGAAAGGCAACCAATAGCATTAAGGCCCTACAAAAAAGAATCCTTTAGTGAGAAGATGGAATTTCCGTCGGTGATCATGGTGTAAACAAAAACAGAGACTTTCTATTTTTGCCCTTTCCCGACGTAATATATGAAGCACTGTATGCTCAGTGCTTTCCGAGAGCCTGTGTGAGAATTCCGCTCCTGCCAGTTTCTTTGTTCACTTTAAAAATGTATTCAAATTTACCTAGTCAGTTTCCCTTGTGGATTGTTTGACGAATTATATGTTAAAAAGTCGTATCCTCATTGAGTGATCCCCACAATGTCGCTTCCCAGGTTGTATCGTAAAATTGGGTGTGATCCCTGGCTATACGGCATTCTGGGATTATGACTTCTGACTAGCGCCCACCCGAACAAAGATACTGACAATTTAGGAGACCGCCAACATAGGGTAAGATAGCTCAGTTGGTAGAACGCCGGTACGCGGTAAGCCGGAGGTCGCAGGTTCGAATCCCGCAAGTTCGAATCCCGCTCCTGCCAGTTTCTTTGTTCACTTTGAAAATGTATTCAAATTTACCTAGTCAGTTTCCCTTGTGGATTGTTTGACGAATGAAAAGGAATCACAGGCATACTCGGGCAGGACTCGAACCCACAACTTCCTTCTTACTAGTAATCTTCTCACTGATTACGTGGCACTTGCTGCTACATTGGATTTGAATTGGCCAGTCGACCCCGGCAAGCTCTGTGTTCGAGTGGTTAAGACGTCTGCACTAGTACTAGGCAGGAAGTCGTGGATTAAAGTGAATATTTTCACTGAGCATACAATGTTTCATACATATAGGGCCTACGTCGGGAAAGGGCGAAAAGAGAAAATCTCTGTTCGTTTTTAAGAATCATGTAAACATTTCAAATTTAAAGACTTTTGTTCATCTTGATACTCCCAGAGGAAAGGGTAAATGGTAGTGTATGAAACAGCCGCCATGGACTATGAAAGCGACATGTCCGGAGTCGATGTAGGGATATCCCGGTACTTGTTGGCGCGGTAATTGCTTTGTGGGTGCGGCAATTAAGAAAAAGATGAGCTTTGACACGGCTCTTGCGTAACCAAGGTTCCGCTCAACTTTAGCAAATTACCAGTCACACGGATATTGCTAATTTTCTTTTTGCTTACATATCTCGGCAGGACAATAATATAGAGAGTGTCACAATGAATTGATTACTATGATGTGGACAATTTCGTCTGTGATGGCCTGAGTTATTTGTCATTAACCTGCTGCTTATTAATGAAAATAGTCGAGTGCAAGCATAGTATACGTTCAGTGAATTACATTTCATCATGATGAGAGGAATTCCACGATTCGCATTTTGAATAGACCTCCTTCGGTTGTATAACACTTTGCGTTCGAATGCGGTCCAGTGTGACGTCACGAGAAAAGGGTCTATAGACACGCAAGAATTTCGACGTTTAAAGCGGGCCAGTAGTATGGCCTTTTTGTTGCTTTGTTTTCGCATACGTTCTCAAAAATGCACTGGGCACAACCTAACTCTGCGCATCAAACACAATTTTGAGCTTTGGTTTAGAACTACTTATATTTTAAACTGATACGCCAATTGTTGGTTTGCCAGGGGGAAAACACGATCTATAAAACGTTCTAACATGATAATTTTACTGGTCCAAGAATAGCCATTTTCTGTTTGCACGATCGATTCTATTTGAGTGAAAATAGTTAGGTCCACACGTTTTTATGGTCTAATAGACCCAAGACGTAATGACGTCACGCTTTGTTTACATGTGCGCTTTCCTATGGGAGCCAGGTCAGGGCACCAGACAAGGTAGGGACATAGGAAAGCGCACATGTAAACAAAGCGTGACGTCATTACGTCTTGGGTCTATTGCAGATGCAGAAAAATGAAAACGAAACTCAGCCTCTATTTTGATTGAAAATATGATACAGTATCGATAGAGCTGACAACATAGTCACAGGGGATTCAACATGTACATGGAATGACAAAGCTGTGAAAGGTTGAGCTCAATCCGTGAACCAGGTCACAAGCAAATAGTGACAAACCACGTTCATATGGGCACGTTCATCATATGCGCACGTTCATTTTGAGAGGTCTCACTACAGTTTTTCTAGAAGATGACAGCATTTCAGACAGAAATATTTCTCAGGAGAATTGCTATACTGGTACCATCTTTATAAACAGTACGCTTTCGGGTGGAATTAGGTATATAGGCCTAATCAATTTGGTTTTTGATCATTATACCAAAACTATATCATACATGTACCTTTAAACGCAAACTATACAGTGCAGTATCTACATTATTTTGACAGCAAAGCAGTCCATCGAGATTTAGATCTTTGCAAATCTCCTTAAGGGGCACGGTACGGGTTACGATACCTCGCACTTTGAGACAGTGGCGTATCCAGGTTTGGGTCCAGCGGTGGGGGGGAACAACTTTTGGTCAAAGTGTGCCCAAGTTTTTATGAAAAGGTGGCCTCATTTTATTTTAAATTTAATTATTTATTTGGGGGGGGGGCCTGGAATTGTTTTATGGCCAAATCTCACAGGCGACAAGGCGAAGGCGCCCATGCCTCCCCACGCTAGATACGCCACTGCTCAACAACACACCATGCTTTGACAGACGGACCGCAACACATCATTCTTATAACTGAATTCAACTATATAGGGTAGATCCTTTGCTTCACTATAGCAGACACACACATAGAACATGAATAGTATTATATCAATTAGTCAATGACCGTAAAGACGTTCCTGAAGATGGGCCAGGGATGGATCTTCTTCTCCTTCCTCATTTATACCACATGCACCCGTTGTAGTGATTATCCCCAGTTATTATGTCGCTTCACAAGGAGATTCCCTACAAAAGAAAGCCTTTGATAGGCTTTTTCAGCTTGTTATTTGATCATTATAGGTTTGACACGGTTCTAATACAGGTACTGTAGTTTCTTTGTATAATGTATATTCCCCTAACAAGGCATCATGATGACTAGGATTATAGGCTACGAATAGAGAGAGCAGTGTATCGATTTAAGAAGATGCACCGACCATCTGTCCCACAGCGAGGTTAACGTAAATGTGAGGATGCACATCGGAGTTGGGACAATTATCAATTATCATCTTGAGGTGAGGGCATGGATTGGCCATCATTACGACCAGACAGATGCGCTGTATATATTGCCTCGAATGCGTGTCAGACACAAACAAAGAGTGAATTAGTCAGGAGGAATCTTGACTGGTGATCTCAACCTCATGCCTCCGGGCGTAAAGTGACAACCCGTTAGCTTTGGATGATGCTTGAAACTCACAAAGCATTGCCAGACCTTTCTTTGATTTACTAAGGGCGCACCCTTAAAGGAAAATAAATTTTCCAAAGCTACATTCACGAACTGTGATCAAACTTGAATCTTTTTCAGACTGTGGGAGCAATAGGCTATCACGGCTGTGAGATTCTCATGCAGTTTGCACTGCAACTTTTTTTATGTGACCCCCTCCCATTTTTTGCCGTAGACAGGAATAAAGATGTCCTTCAATTAAAAAGAAGGGATTCCGCGCAGAGATATTTTAATTGGTAGGTGCGGACGATTATCCCCACACGTTTTACAGGGTAGTGCATAGAACCCCCCCCCCCCCCCCCCCACCCGTCAACATTTTCAATACCGTTAAAAAGTGTAAACACGCACAATCGTTATTACATTATCAACATTATTATTGTGTAAGTTGTGCGAACTCTTTTTACCTTTTTTAATACCGCCCCAAGTTCCTGATATTTCCCTCCCTTTCCAACATATTTCACTGCAGACATTTTTCGGCGTAATTTTTGGGAGTGGCTAAACAAATTGAATATCCCCAACCCAATAATTTTGGGACACAAATTTACAAATGATTGTTGTTCAATGGCATTTTCCCCATTTGACGTCGGACCTAGTATTTGAGGATTTTAATGTGCTTGTGGGAAATGCACCCGAAAGCAACCACTGCAGACCCTCAATGCTAGGAATCTAATTCTGCCGAGGGCTCAGCGTTTTCGATGTCATTTGAAGAAGAAAAATGTAACCTGTTCTATGAAATCATGGAATTAGCGTTGCAGATCCCAAGTGTTTAATTTGTAAACACTGGAGTACGGGTCAGATTTCCAGGGCGAGGAATGATGTTCATCATTTTTTCTCTTTTTCCTCTGGGGCACAACTGTATGAAACTGCTGCATAACTCCAATTATGTTAAAGGGAGATGGACACCTGGAGCACTAGTGTCTGCTGGGTGGGGGTCATGTCCCATCCCCCAATAGTTGCGTCTGGTAACATGCTATAATAGATCATTGTTCAAAACCAAGGGCAGCCAAAACGAACACTGGAAGGCTTAAATTGTGTATTTTAAACACTCACCATAATCACAGACCAAAAGCAAACGTATCTTACCTTATGTGTTACAAGTGTGTTGCTGCGACTGAAGCCTTTTCCGCATACATCACAGACGTGCTTTTTGTATTGGGTTGGCTTGATAACCTTGGCGGATGAAGCTTTTCCCGCTGGGTCTTTCGTGTCTTCATCTTTATGTTGCTCATGCTCTTTCGAAAGAACTAGCACTGTGTCAGTCTGAATAGTGCTGTCTGTTTCCTGGGTGTAAGGTTCTCGAGGCTCACTCATGTCTTCATTCTGACTCTCCAAGTCTTGGAGGTTGGGCGTATTCTGGATGTATTCAAGACCTAAGACTGGCTGTCGAGCGGAGTGCTTCACCAGACGTCCTTGGGAGTACTCGGAACGCCGCAACAACTCCATGTGTTTGACCAAGAGCTTGTCTGTGATCGGGTGCTGAGGTGATCTCTTCGTGTGATCGCCTTTAACGGGACTCATACTATGTGTGATCGGTTTCTCTGTGACTGCTTGCGTTTGTTGGATGTTTGTGTGGCTGTCCATGTTGGCTGGATAGATGTATTTGTCATGATAGTATCTTGTTGACGCATCATAATGGTCTTGCGTGAGGGGGCTGTCTTGAATGCATGAAGTCAGAACCGTCACGCGCTCCTGTTTACAGAATGACTTTCTGTTTCGATCACTAGCCTCATGTATCCAATCAGAATACTGAGAAAAAGCAGCATCCTTGAACGCCGATGTTTGTCTCGATGTTTTTCCTTCGATCATATATGAGTATAATGCTGAGGCTGGAGTTGGCTCGTCCACACTATCATGAGAAAGTTCACGTGCGTTGTGTGAGGTTCTGGGTGAACGCGGTGCAATGGATTTGAAGTGAGTAACAGTCGCAGGTGACTGTGGTGATGAATTCCTGTCTATAGCACGCCGGACTTGTAAATCAAGAGGCTCGTGTAGAATGTCTGGGCTTAAAGTGATTTTGAAGTTGTGCTGATTATTTGGCGGACTCGCTTGAGGGCCACGCATACTAGGTTCAACGAATTCAAATGCAGAATTAGACGAAATACGAAGACTAGGTTTTGCTTGGGACAAGTCAATCGGTTCAGCAAAACCTCCGAGATTGGGTGCTGCGTAACTAGTGTGAGTGAAAGGACTTGGTTGGTGGACATGCAGTGGTTGGTTGTTAGATGTAACAATCGGTGCACCATATTTGAAGAAGGATGAATAGTTGGGCGTCTGGGAATCAGATGCCCGACTGCTTTGGTCGTGCCTACAATCAGGTACATCGTGTAAACTTTGCTGAAAGTTGTCTTGGTTTGTAGTCGCCTTTGAGTCATCAAACTCGAGAAATTCTGGAAGAAGAAAATGATTCAGTAGACTAAAGGTTTGACGACCACGTTCTGGGATAAGGCGGAAAATTTGATTTGTATGCACATAGAGAAATTTAATTACTCCACAGTGACGAAATTTTCCACAAGTACCGGTAATTAAGTCACGAGTCCTATTAACAACCCCCTAAAGTTAACACAAATAGTAAACAAATAGTGGAAAAGAAAAGTGGAGAAAATGGAAAAGAGCCTACAAAAACAACTGAACAGTAGTTTTAATAAAAATCTGAATTCGCATTTTCAGTTTGAGTATTTTCACTGAGGTAGTGCTTCATACATTACGTGGGGACGGGCAAAAGGAAAACATCTCTGTTCTAATATATTTTCAGTTTTGCTTTTAGTTTTAGTGTTTTTCAGCCAGAACACAAACTACATGTAATTCTTTAGTGAAAGTTTGTCGATTGATATTTTGTAATAAATTAAGATACATTACGGCAACGATTTATTCAGGTATCACTGTTGGTCCCACAAACATAGGCAATAATTTACGAACTCAGAATGTCAGAATTGCTGCAGAAACGGCGCCGTTTGCAATTCAATGTGCACGTCGAAACTGCCGCACAATAATGGTCAACAATAAAAGGATAATTCACATTAAGAATGAGTTATGTGTTTTGTCGACATTAGCCTGGTTTCTTTTCATTTATATACATGAAACTACAGTAAAAAATGTTTCACAAAAAGAAAAACAGTATTGACAGAAAACAAAACAAATTTGCCAAAGTGGATAACGATACTCCTGTTAAAATGCAGGGGAAACGGTGAAGCACGGCTTTTATAACTTTCCCTTTGACGCAATTGGGGTGAATATACGGCAGTGCATAAATGTGTGAGACTCGGTTCAATAATTGTAATATTGGTGCACAAAGAATTATTTGAAGTCAGTAAAATAAGTTCTTTCAAATACGACAGCGAAGTAAGAAATACGCATTTCAGGATTTGTTTACAATGGGAGACTTTTAAGACGCAGCCATTTTCCATTGCAGCCAGCTCTCACTAAGTCACGCACATTCTCAGAACTACGCGCGCATGCTCAAAACAGACAAAAGGACCGGTATGTCTGCTCCCACCAGCGTCTCAAAGTCTACCATTAGGCCCAAAATAAATTGTTTGGTTGTCCTCCACACCCCTTCGCCAGTGATGGGGGGCGGGCAAGCGGGATTTTTTATATATTTTTTTACATTCCCCGGAAGTCCAACTTCAAACCATACACAAAGTAAAACAAACATATGTTGTTAGGCCGATAAACAGTTTAAAGGGACACATTGCCTTCAAATGTCATGAAATTTTGCTGTTTGGAAATGTTCCTTGTGTTTTATAAGAGTTGTTCATGCAAAAAAACACGTATAATGTGTTGTAATTAGTGAGTATAGTGATTACAAAACAAAAAATTGGCCGCTGACTCCTGACATCTGACCCGCGAAAAATAGACTTATTTCCAGTAGTAAATACCACCGTCTAAATAATGCGCAAAATACGCTGAAAGAGTCTTTAGGCTGGCGCCGCAGTAGCCCAGGTTGGACTCCTACAGTATCTCCATTACTGTGTAATGCAATGAAATAAGGACGTCCAACCTGGGCTAGCGCCGCAGCCAGTGGCCTTGTGAACCTGTCATACGTCAGGGTGCACCACACTAATTCCAGCTCCATTGACAACAGTGTAAAATCAACAAAGTTCAGGGCCCAATAACCTGTACTCCAGCATCACTGGGGTCTACACAAACAAATGCCACTTATTGTCTGATCTTTTGTCTGTCCATTTCTTTTCTATTTTTGGGGGGTTAACCAATTACATTTTTTATTATTGACACAAAACAAACCCACCTCCAAAAAAGTCCTATTTCCCAAGCCGATCAACAGCCATTTTTAACATGGCATCCCTCCACTTTCTCGGGCAAATACGACCCATTTTTCAACAGTAATTTTATCAAGTCTGCACACAGATGGAAGCCCAGAAACCAGGGAGTTGATGCTGGGCTATGTTTACACAATCCCACAATTTTTAGAGGCACAAACTCTCCTTTTTCAAAAAAAGTTGTGGGTATACATTTTATTTTGATGAGGTGGCGCATAAATTCGGACATAAATTAGTGTAGTGCACCAATCAGATGATCGCCAGGTACAATTCTCTACCTCGCGACACATATCGCCAGTGCTGCGCGCCGTGCCACAGTACATAAAAATGGATCAACAGAACGTACTTCAACCAGATGCGACTGGAAATACGACTGGTGAACACGGTCCGCCATTTTGTGGAGTCAAAAATTTGGTTCTACAAAATGGCGGACCGTTATTTCTCACGAAATTAAACAAAAAGCACGCAATTTGAATGGATAGTTATGTGAATCTCTATATTCTAATTTTAAAAAAGCTTCCCAACCATATCCATTTCAGTTTTATAGCCCAAATCGCAAAATCCAAAGCAATGTGGCCCCCTTAATATACGTAATACGGCTGCCTCTTCAGCGATGGCCGCCGGGTCCTTTCCGAACAACACATACCGTAGCCCTAAGGCTGCCAGTGTTGACACTATCTCCTGGGGCTCAATGTCACTCTATGGACCACTTTTTGGTGGACGCGACCTTTTGTGTGTTTCAGCTGTATTATTTGAGCTGGCTCAACATTCGACCAAATCTCCTCACAAAGTTTCGATGTGGTAGCCACACTGCACATACAATCAAACAAAACTTTTACACACAGTTTGCAATGAATGCTGAGCGTGTATTAAAGACGCCATCTTGGCTTTCCCTGTGCATATACACGTTCAGTTGATGCATTTTTTTGTTTTGAATATTTATTATTTAATCGTTTGTGTAAATATAAAAAAAAAAAATATAAAAAAAATATATATAGTTATTAGAGAATATAATTAGAAAAATGTTGAGAAGTTTATTCTCAAAAAACGATTTTCATAACATTTTAGCCTCGTGCGTTATACATGTGTGCACTGTGGTCACTCCTTGGGATTTTTCCCAAGATCTTGGGAATTTTGGTGGGAAAAATATAGATTGCACATGGGCAAAGTGCGTATTCCGATGCTCTTTGCGCAGTGTTTTCCCATCGCCTTGGGAATTCTGGGGAATTTTACTGGATGAATCTTGGGAATTTGAAATTTGATGAGTGGGCACCCTGCATTGTGTATTTCTGTACCGCGTGTATTTCCATCGAGTATTTATTGTGCGAAGTCACACACTGATACTAGAATATGAACTTTCAAACTCTGGAGTAAAAGGTAGGGTCGTGTTTGTGCATTACAAATAACAAAATAAAGATGGAAACGAGATTGGAACGAATCAACCAGCGAAATCAAATCGAGTTTTGGGATAAAATATAAAAAAACATATTTTGAAGAAAAACATTTTTTTTTGCCTTATTATTATTCCGTTGTGACGTTCCACCGTTATCGTATCAAATACACTTGGCCGTCAAAAACGCTTGAAGTATACCTCGAGCTATAGCCCGCTGTCATTTCCGTGCAAAACGTTACATGCACGTGTTCAGTGGTATTACGGTATATCCCGCCCTGCGCAGCGCGGGATATATTTTTAACAGTACTGTGATTATATCGTCGGCTCAAACTCTACGTAAATCTAAGAGCGAATTTGTTACTAGTTGTGTAATTTGACATTTTCACCCTCTACCCCGTTTTTCAAATATTTTGTGCCTGCGAAAAAATTGAGCCACTCTTTTGAAAACTTTTTAATTTTGCGGAAAAATTTTACTTCATACCCCAGCATCAAAATGGGTGGTCAGAAACATTCGTGTTTAGAATTGTACAAACAGACCTTTATCGGTACCGGTAGTATAATTATAACAATTGCTTTTGCTGTAATTTTCAGAACTGAATGGATTTGTTGGGGTTAGTATTTTATAGCAAATACTGTAACATTGACCTGTTTAAAGTTTTGTGTGCGTAGATGCTGAGAAATCAGAGAAAACGGAGGGGAAAATGTTGTTCTTGTACTGTAGTCTAGTTCCCTGACCCTATATACTTCATACAAAACGGAGCAATTTATAGACGTCAGGGAATTATCAGGATGGGGAACTATATTATTTCCAATATTTGTCGGCCGACAATCGCTGGAAATTGATACAAAAATTCCACTTTTCTTGAAAGTGATAGCACACCAGTGCCTGATTTCACAGGATGCTTGAGACTATTATTTTTACAGTCAAGTAAGGTATTTCATAATCATTCCGATCGGTAGTTTGGTTTTTTGATGTTTGCAAATGTTGTATAGGTTTACCTTTTAAGTTTGACACTTGTGTCGGGGAATTTCTTTTTGAAATATAGGGGAAGAAAGTTGGTGTTTACTGTGTTGGATGTTCACTCAAAGTTTTCACACATTGATTTCTGCCTTATTTTTTACATATTTTGGTGACATAAATCTTGTAATACCAGGTTGTGCCGCATATTTAGACAGTTTTTATTGGGGAGGATTGGATATTTTCTACGATTTTGCTGTTCTTGACATATTTTGGTGGGGAATATTAAAGTAACATATTTCCAATTTTGCACCCCAATCCAGAACAAGGATACGCCACTACATGGTATATGTCACAAACAAAATACTCAAACACGGGCATGTCATGTTACTGTTATGTTTTCCTAGTCCTACCAATCCACGTTTGGTCTGGTATTCGGGATCTTGGGATCCTACATGTCACAGACGATGGTAGATTCCATTCCCACATGTGGAATAAGTATTTAGATAAAAAAAACTATTGCAATCACGGGAGTACAGTATTATGCTAATTAATAAGAGCAACGAACATTTCTTTCAAACATTATCCTCCCATGCATTTTTTGTAATATTCAAAAAATCGTGACAGTTCATTTGCATTGTTTTGCTCAAGTTATTAATGTTATCAACAATCCGTCTGTTCTGTATGGTCGTTGACTTACCTGCATTGTAATCCCGCTCAGAGCTATCGAAGAAAGCTCCTCTTGTCTTTTTTACAAGGAAAGCGCGAGGCATGATGAGTAACTGTAGATACAGCTCAAAAGCAGACCAAATCAATTTCTGGAAGATTAGAAACATGTAAGATAATGAATAATGACATTCAGTTATATCAGGAGTTAAAAAAACAAGTTCATGTACAATGTTGGTTCTTCGTCCAAGGAGTTTGAGCGACAGAGAAAAAATAACCGATTAGCACAGAATAACTGTACTTGTATCGTGGCAAGAAAAAAGAGATCGCTTAGTAATAATTTCAACAAATTGGGATATACATGCACAACCATTGCCACTGTTTCCTTGCTAGGGAAATGCATCTTTCTTTAACCGTCTGTAAAACACTCACCCATACGTTTCTTGGATATGCTGAAACCACGCATTAAGGCATCAGTGAAAGATTTTTCAAGCAATCTTGAATGTATTGCTCTCCCAATCGTTCGTTCATACACTTGACTAATCTATTTATATTCCTAAATCGCTAAATCTATTCACATTTATCAATCAACGATATGCTTGCTTTGGCATTATTGTAGTTAGCTAACTGCAGACTATGTTAAAGTCCGTAGTAACTGAGGGCTAGTGTTGAGAGACTTGCTTGTCACGTTGAGTAGAGAAGCTTCTGTTCCAAACAATAGCTGACGCGGACTATACTTTCCATCTCAGTGGCGTTGCTGAAGTAATGAAGTTTGCTTCTTAACCCGCTGTGATTGAAATGGCAAGCAAAGGATAATCTGCATTGTGCCATCCCGTGAATGGCGATAGACACAACGGGGTGTTACGTGACTTGTTTCCATGTTTCATTGAGGGTGTATCTGCCTTTAGTGATGATTTGGCGTGGTTTCATGGAAGTTAGCTGTACCCGCAGGCTGGTGATGCTGATCAATACTTCCATCACAAAAGACGAAAGGGGTCAAATCTAACAGGCAGATGCGTTTACCTTCGTTATAAACAGTGGCGCACCAAAGGAAGGGCTTGCATTGTGAGTTCGGGAAACTAAAGCCAAAGAAGCCTAGCCCCCGACCTCCACCTCACCCAACCCCCACCGCTTTCAAAATTATTTTCCACGGCAAAAATAAATCTAGACGACCTTTTGTGGTAAATATTTGGTAACACTTTTGAAGAAAATAAAACCTCCCCTTTACTTGGTGCCACCAAAGTCAAAGAGGCGTAGTAGCCCCGATCCCCACACCCACCCTCGCTTTAAAAATTATTTTCGAGGGCAAAAGAATTGGGCAACCTTTTTGGAAAATTTTCAGCAACATGTTTGGACAAACAAATTGAGCCTCCCCGTCACATCCTGGGTGCGCCACTGCCGACCGCATTTCTATCATAATACTTCTTTGTCACTCTGTAAATTGTATCTTTCATTTTGTTCGATTATGAGCCACAGCCTCTGACGCGAAACTCACAAGAAAATCACAAACAGAACGGAGTGTCCATCAGGAAACTGGATTCTATCTGGGAATTCTTCTTTTATGAAGTATTGCAAACTGTGACTGGTCGGACCTTCTTATGTTGATCTGTGTAGGCACCTACCTCAACCCTGTCCAATGTCTCCTGATATTCAGCCAGGTCCTCACGTACGCGTCGAATGATGTACCGATGGTGTGTTACCTCTGCGTGCAGCTACTCCGGCCAGAGGCAAGTTTCGACTAGCCGTATTTTGTTGTCCCCTACTACTCAGTGCAGCCCACACCCTCCGCATGAGCTTTTGTTCTTTTCTCGTTCGAGCATTAATATAACGCGGCCAATCATTACTTCATTTCGATTAGTACATGCATGTTCCCGGTACAGCGGTGTCATCACGTGTGGATTTGTATGGTCAGAGAACCAATCAAGTCACTCCTATTGGAAAAAATATCATGATTACGTAATTTAATCTTCTTCGGTCACTGATTTTTTTATTTTTTATTGCTGAATGAATGAATGAATTAATGAATTTATTTCACCACATTGTAAAGTACAAAAAAACAAATAACCATTTTGGCAAACAATACAATGGGTAGGATACCGGTACGGTGAGCAAATAATTGCTATCAAAGCCGGTCTCCTTGGGAGGTCAGACTCCTTAGGAGGTCAAACTCCTTGGGAGGTCAGAGGTCAGTATAAATGAAACTACATTAATTAATCATTAATAAGAAAAGCAATAGACATCAAAATTATTACACGAACATTAAACAATACATAAAATAGCACTGGTGCATATCCGACAATGCTGGAATGGGGAGGGGTATTAAAACAAAATGATAGATACAATAACAGGCTCAATAAATTAGAGGAATTTCTTCAGTAATTTTTTAAAAGTTCTAGAATCGTTTGTTGCTTTTATGTTATTAGGTAGTCTGTTCCAATAGGATACTCCAAGGAAATTTACAGATGATCTTCCTATGTTTCCTGAAATGTTAACTGGGTAAACTAGATTAGAGTGACGTGTGTTGTAGTTGTGTAAAGAACAATTAAATATAAAGTAATTCATAAAAACTTCAGAAGGATTGTTAAAGACACAATTATGTACAAAACACAAAACTATATATTTATACAGGTCAGCTACTGAAAGGGATTAATACTAGGTAAACAACTAAGGCTTGTGAATGAAGACAAGTCGTCTTATTAAAAGATTTTTTAATATTATTTTTTAATATAAAAGATTTTAAAATCACTGAACCATCCATCTATATTGTAAGGCTAAGCGTCAATTAAATATTGATAACTTTCTCATACATTATTGTTTGAACAGCATTACCGACATTATCGCAGAATGCACGTCCGAATTATAACTTGATCTAACTGAATAGGCAATGACATTCTAGGACATGGCTGGTATTTTTCATACAATTTACTTTAGTATCAAATAAAATCAAAGCACAATGCAAAATATATAATTATCAACATAAAATAATATTTCAGTAAGTGATACATTTTAGGATTTTATTCAAGTTATTTTTGTATTACATATTGAACACATACATTCTATTTCGTGTTTAAATTTAATTTGGTGGACTGAATAATATGTTATAGTATTGATAGAGCTTGTAACAGCTGTAGGCAGTGTTCGTACTTTGTCTGATTCAACATTATACATAAAATAACAAACCTGTGAAAGTTTGAGCTCAATCTATTATTCGGTTCATGACAAAAATACTGAAACCATTCTGTTTTAACAATTGACTTTGTGCATGTCCATTATGCGCTTTTATCGGCTGTTAAAGTCGAAAAACGCCACAGCATTTTGGCAGGCCAGATACAATTTCTCGAAGATGTAAGCTTTTTGAAACGGAAGTATTTCACAGGAGGATTGGTGCTGGTATCATCTTCATCAACTGCAAGCTTTCAGTTTTGTTTTATAATCATTACCAAAGCTAAATCATACCTCGAATACTGTATTTTTGCACAGCCGGAATATAATTTATTATTTTAATACATGTACCAATAGTTCTTTCCACTCAAATTATTGGAGCAGATGAGCTTGTTAGGAATTTTCGACATGAGCGTTTATTTATGAAAACAATCTGACAATACTATAATAATGTTGACGACCACCCTTTAATATCGTCACAGTTTTCACGAACAGACGAATTTTGCCTCTACGCACTAAACTAAAGTTACAAGAAAATCATGTTTTAAGCTAAGCGATAAGTCAATTAATTACAGAGTTATTAATTGATTAATAAATTTGTCTGTTCGTGAAAACTCAGAAGCGAGAAATGGCCCGATTTGCCCCACAGAGTGTCAATTGTCTCTTCGTGAAAACCCAAAATCCATTTCTGGCAATATTGCCCTTCACAGCCCTATTGCATTAACACGGAGTTCCGAATTGGCTCTTCGTGAAAACCCAAAATCCATTTTCTGGCAATTTTGCCCTTCTCAGCCATAGCGTATATATGGCCGAGAAGGGCAAAATTGAAAGAAAATGGATTTTGGGTTTTCACGAAGAGCCAATTCGGAACTCCGTGCTAATACAATAGGGCTGTGAAGGGCATAATTGCCAGGAAATAGATTTTGAGTTTTCACGAAGAGACGAATTTGAACTCCGTGTTAATACAGTATGGCTGTGAAGGGCAAAATTGCCAGAAAATGGATTTTGGGTTTTCACGAAGAGACAATTGACACTCTGTGGGGCAAAACGGGCCATTTCTCGCTTCTGAGTTTTCACGAACAGACAAATTTATTAATCAATTAATAACTCTGTAATTAATTGACTTATGGCTTAGGGGACAATTACTTGTGAAAGACCGAAAACTGTACTTTAACATAGTGTCAACACTAAATCAATATGTGGTATGAATGCATGTAATATCTTCAATTTAAAAAGTGAGCAGCTTAAAACCTGATTTTCTTGTAACTTTAGTTTAGTGCGGAGAGGCAAAATTCGTCTGTTCGTGAAAACTGTGACGATATGTGATGCTTTGTTTTCCGTATAATAATTATTGGCGAAAAAACTTCAGAGCGTCAATATTTTGTGGCTGGTAAGTCGATGTTAGAGGTGCCTCAGTCACTGATTTTAAGAAGATGGAATTTGCGTAGGGGATGATGTAAATTAGAACAGATTATACTTATTGTGACTGGAATCCATTGAACAAGAAATTAAAATAATTACGATATGCTGTTGTGCCTACAAAAGCAGACAAATCATTACCGGTAGCTTAATTCGGAATGTGTTGATAATTATGTTGTCATCCGTCTTTCGAAGCATACCGTCCGTCAAAAACGCGGGACCGTATGCCTTAGGAATTACTTAGGAATGCTATAGGCCTAGTTGTGTTGTTTTATCTACAAAATTGTAAAATATAATACGAGCTCCGCTTTTTTGGTGCTGACGCAATTGGCCACACAATATGTCACGTGCCCAATCAGCTCTCAACAGGTAGAGTCGGGTAATATTGGACCGGCTGCAAAATGCATGCATTGTCATCATCTTCATGGTCGTTCTATCCACAAAGTACAAATAATCCTTTAAGATAAGCATCTGCGTACAATGTATAATACGACGGATTAATCTTTCAGCATGTCCACACTTAGCAAACAATGGTAACAAAATAGTGTGACTTGATTTGTACTTACGGCTAGCTATCCGAGCCGGAAACTCCGTGTTTCATGCTACTTCGCTGCGCTCATACGCATGAAAAACAGTTTATTTCTAATGGACGAAAAGATCACAGAATGAGAAGAAAACACAGACATTTTGAATCTCAGAAGTTTTATTAAAGCATGGGAAAGGGTCCGTCACATTGCGGCTGAGTGCTTTACTTTTTTTTTTTTTTTAACACTATAATAATTATATATCGCGTTGTACAGATTATATATTAAAAACCCAACACATATGTTGAATATAATAATTCCTGTCATCTTGGCCCTCTAGGCCGTTCGAGTATCGCCCCGGAATCCTCTGTGTTACACAATCAAAATTTCCATTAAATACAATATCATTCCTGTCATCTTGGCCCTCCAGGCCCTTCGGGTATCGCCCCGGAATCCTCTGTTACACAATCATAATTTCCATTAAATACAATATAATTCCTGTCATCTTAGCCCTGCAGGCCCTTCGGGTATCGCCCCGGAATCCTCTGAGTTACACAATCATAATTTCCGAAAATACAATATAAATTCGTGACATCTTGACCTCTGCGCTTCACCAGGGAATCTACTCTAATACATCCAAAATACTTAAGAAATATCAATTTCGGAAAACTCAAATTTGTGCCATCTTGGTCCTTTATGTTAACAAATCTTAATACTCAAATTCTTGCCGTCTTGGCCATTTATTAGACTGTTTGGGTATCTCCCCTGAATTACTCTTTCTATCTTACAGCCATTACGAATTGATACAATTTTACTCACTCATATTTGATTCTCATTATTACCGGTACCCTTTCTCTTCGTTTAACAGTAAAGGCAATTCTGGTTATGCATTTTTTATATTATGTTTATTAATTGCGATAGACAACGTTTAACAATAATGATATCAAAGAATTATATGAACAATATAATCCTGATTTCGTTCATTTACTTTTTAATTCACTTCTTATTTCCTAACATTTAATAGACCTGCACATCTGGCAACTGAGTCGCATAAATCACAATAGCGATCATTTCCTTCTTCAATTCACTGATTCTATTTCCTTACATCTAAAGGTCTATACCTGAACACTAATCGCATAAATCATAATTGATATGAAATAAAATACAACGAAATAGAAATTGTCAAACACTTTCAAATGAAAAATGGTTGTTATGCTTGAATTTTTGCATTACACATTTCTTTTCAGTCAGACAAGATTGTGGAAGATACGGCTAGTCTCTGATCCAAGTCTCTTTGTACGTATCTGTTTTTTGCCGTTGTAGTTTTCCAACGCCCATGTTGCATAATGAGATCTTCAGAGATTCCTTTATTTGCAAGGTGTGTTGCTCCTCCAGATCTTAGGCTATGTAGGCCATAAGCTTTGGGTTCTTCGATTCCTATTTGTTTCAAAGCATCCAAGAATATTTCTCTACATCTGGTGTAACTTAAGGGTTTATGAGATAAAGGTTTGTAAGATTTACTACTAGACAGATAAGATAATGGAGTGAAAATGAAAGAATCTTGACCAACTTTTAGACCACACTCAGACATGTACCTCAATAATAATGATACTGGGGAGTATTTATCGTGAGAATTATATATATAAGCCGTACTTCCTTCTCTAAATACATCTGTTTTAGAACGGGGGATAAATATGCTTAGACCTTTATCATTTGGTAACAATGTTAAATGGCTGGCTTTGAGCTGTGCAACTTCATCATGTCTAAACATTAATGCGTATTTAAGGGACACATATGAAGCTGTTCTTAATTCCATCAAATTATTGCTCGGACCACCAAACTTGTCGATTATAGTTTTTACGTGTTCTAATGATAACGGGCGTTTCTGTGCAGGTGGCTTATGGAGATTCTTCCTTCCGCTTGTGATAATTTGTTGTACGATGGGAGAGTCTACGGGGTTAGATTTCGAGTTAACAAGGGAGTGTAGCCATTTGAGTGAGGCAGCTATTGAAATAAAAGTGCTATCTGAATGACAATCAGACATTTTTTCAACTAGGTAGGCAGCAATAATTTCGTCCTGAATGGGTAAGTTAATTTCAATTTTTGATCTATTTAGCCAAGCGAAAAAATGACGACATTTGTAGAGATATGAAGATACTGTTCCCTCGGCCTTAGCGAATAAGACGTCTTGAAAGATTTGCTTCTTGACACCTTGAAAATTGTTGGGGAATTCTGTCCAAAATCGTTGGTTGTATATAATCTGTTTTGCCAAGGAGAAGAAATAAAGACGTTAACTACGTTATAGCTTGGTGAAATCTAAGTTTAGTGCACAAATGACTCCTGAGAATTCGGGGGAACCTAGAAAAGAATTCTTATTTCTACACTGTTCCAATAAACTTGAACCTTCGAGAGAAATAAAGCCTGTTATCCATTGTCTGTAGCAGGACCACAGCAATGGCCAAAAAACTGAAGATGGCCACCATGGAAATACAAGTGTTCCTTTTCCTTTACATGAAAAGATATGCTGAAGAACGGAGGGAATGAGAACTACGAGGGGGACTAGAAGACAATTTTCTCCTGCCCAATTTTGAGAAAAGGCATCCACCCCATGTGTCCCTGGGTTCCAGAATCTTGAATAAAAACGTGGAAGTTTAGCATTATAATAACAAGCAAAGCAGTCTACGGTAAAGGGACCCCATAGGTCCGAGAGCATTTGGAATAAATTATCTGATATCATCCAGTCATCAGTATCTATGAGTCTACTAATTAAGTCAGCCTGCTTGTTTTCATTTCTTGGGATCCACTGAACCTCTAATCTCACATTATTTTGCAAACAGGTTTGAAAAATATTAAGCGAAAGTTTATGTAAATCAAGCTTCATGCTTCCCACTTCGACAATTCTAGCAGCAGTTTGGCTGTCTGTAAAGACCTTGAGCTGAGAATTCCGGATAATTGGCAAAAATGAAGTGATGGCAAAAAGAATGGTATTGAGTTCCCGCCAAGTGGAACTTTTCTGAGACTCTCCATCTGTCCAAAGTTTATGTGCAGTGTGAATATCGTTGCAAATTATTGCTCCCGAACCTGTGGAGCTGGCATCACAGCATACAATTTTACTTACAGTCTTGTGAGTAAATAATTGTCTGACATTTAGGTGGTAGACATTTTCTTTCCAGAAATTTATATCGTCTTTGCAAAACATGTCTAAGCATATACCTTCATCTTCATTTGATGCATTTGCGATCTTTATTTGACAGTGTCTAGTCATTAACCTGGTTATATTTCCACATACTGGACTTAGTGAAATGATTTGCCCAACAAATGAATGCAGTTTGCGGACAGTTATAACTTGTGAGTCTTGAATCTCCGATATCGTTCTGTTAATCTTATTTATTCTTCTTTCTAAAACCTTAATGGTGCCTTCTCGTGTGTTCCAGGTCATGCCTAACCATTCAGTAATGGTAGAAGGGTCCCATTTGCTCTTCTCTATATTGTAAACAAATCCAGCTCTTAGAAGGTCAACTCTTACATGTTTTGAAACTGCTTTTGCGATTGAAATGTCTGATTCTATGTTATCGGTACACCTGGGAACTACTATGAAACCATCATCCAAGTATAATGCTATAAGGATGCCACAAGATCTCCAATGAGTGACAAGGGGCTTAAGAGTTTTAGTAAAGAGCAGAGGAGCTGATGTTAGGCCAAATGGGAGTACGTTAAATTCAAAGAATCTACAAACACTATCAATGATCCAAGAAAATCCTAAGTATTTCTGATAATCGGGAGAGATGTCTATGTGATGGTAGCCCGATTTCAAATCGAATGTGAACATGAGGGCGCCCTTTGAAATATATTGTAATCCGATCTTCCAATCATCAAGCTTGAAGTGTGTCTTCTGAATAAACTTGTTTAGTTTACTTAAGTCTAAGATTAATCTCTTCTTTCCTGAAGCATGCTGGGATACTGATAGAGGACTAGTAACATATGAAGGTTGACCTTTTTCTGTGATCCTGTTAGATGACAGTAATTCTAAAACCGATTCAGTAACAAAAGAATTTTCCATTCTAGCAGATCTATTGTTCTCAAAAAACATAGAAGGCGGTTCGTCAGTGAAAGGGATCCTATAACCCTCATTTATAATCGACATGACCATTGGAGAAGCCCCAATATTCGACCAGAAACTGGAATGCAAATTTAATCTGCCTTTTATCTTAATTTGGTCTGAACACAAACTATTGATATCATGAGAATCGTAATTACATCGTACCTCAAGCACATCGTTGAACTTCGCTTCGAACTTCTTTACCCGGACATTAGGTAGATGACTGGATTGGTCCTGAGGAGATCGCTGATCCTGGATCGGTACTGGGTGTGCTTGCGGAGTAGAGATTGCTGGCGGTGGAACCGGCGGTATCGGTGTGCAAGGAAGATGGATATGCGGCGAGGAAGGGTCGTTGTGAAATGGGGGCTTGCCAAGGGATGATGTTCCTGGTGTGGAAGGTGTTGTAGCCAATTGCGGGACTGGCTCGAGCCCTCGGTCTAATTGGGGTCGATAGCATGCCTGTGTTGCGGAGGGGGCAATGCCTGGCCCAGTGGCCTGACATCCCGCAGCTGAAGCATGTTGTGTCAGGATTTGGCAAGCCTGAACAAAAAATGTAATTAAAAAACAAAAGCAAGCAAAAGGAAAGCCAGAACAGAAGCAAAATTAAATAAATAAATAAACAAACAAAGGCAGACGAAATGTGAAACACAATCAATGTTAGGTTCATGATTTAGAAGCAGCAGTAAAAGGAGCAAACAAATTAATAAGCAAAATGTACATTGAAGGAGATTAGAAGTCTGTTAAAGTATCGGGTGGGGTGGGCTGTAGGGAACGGAAACTTGTCGAAATAATCCTTGAATTTATCGAAGAGAGCTTCAGTATTAAACGAAGTGGCCTGATCTTCTCGAGACATTGTGATGACATACAAAGGAGCACTCAGCGCAAGGTGTTTGACCTGAACTGTCATCTGTTGCTCACAAGACACTATTTATAGTAGTACGCATCATTGGGTTCAGTGAAATGGGTAAAGGACACATGACCATTACCCGCGGGAGGACCGTCACCCGAATCCCATGACCACGACGCGGGAAGGATTGACCCATGATCTGATCATTCAACCGAATCAAACTAAATTTCTGTTGGCGTAATTTTTTTATATTAGAATGACGTCATTCACTAGTACCAGCACTTTAGATTCAGTGCCATTGTTTCGTCACTGAAACATTCGCGCAAGCCAGCCAATGGCAGCGCGCCCCTCACATCGGCCTATTCCATATCAACGAATGACACAAAACAAACGCTGTCATTTTGTGTAATGCAAATGATTTATCAGCAGCGACTTTTTGAGCGGTGAATTTTCTTTTATCTCTCAAAAACGAAATGCGAATAAGAGCGAAAAAACAACCCACGATAACACCTGTGGAAGACCTATCGGATGAAGGCCCCGATGAAGGCCCCGTTAAACAATCTTGCGGGCTTTGCCTATTCTTGAAGCTGCTCTTCTTGAAGCACAGGCCACGCGTTGCCCCGGAGGTTACAACTCCGGTCATGGGCATCCGGAGACTGCCGGCCCATCGGCAGTCAATGTCAATGGCGCACCCAGGATTTGACTTTGGGGGGGGGGGCTCACAAATTCAATTTTTTTAAAGAATGTTCAAATCTTTTGCCCCAGAAAATAATTTTGAAGGTGGGGGGGGGGGGGGGGGGGGTTATGGACTCTTTTGACGTTGGTGGCGCAATTTACACCCCCCCCCCCTGTTATACAACTCGGAAATAGGCCACATACATAAGGAAAATAAAATTGACAACCTCTTGGGGGGGGGGGGGGGGGGGGGCTCAAGCCCGGCATATCAAAATGATGGGGGCGTTCGGGGCTTAAGTTTTCCGGAACAATGACCACACAAAAGCGGGGGGGGGGGGGTCCCATTGCTTCAAATGTATACTTTTGACGTCAAATGACAGATGATGGCCTGTGGGTTGAGCTGGTGGTTACCATTACTAAGTACATTAATAATTGCTTATTACTGAGCCCCAAGACACAAAGTTTCTTTTTTATGAAACACTGTATAATACATTTTGACTGAGAGCTAGATAATTTCGGGAAATGTAATTTCGTTCGGTTGAGTGGCGAATTAGAACGAAATTAAGTTCTTAATGGTCAATTATCACTCCGCGCTTCGCGGAGCGATACGGAAGTGCCGGGGCACTTGGTGTATATAAAGAAAAGGCGTGGCACAATATAGCCATCTGCGTACCGACAGGCAACACGTATATTTGAAGGCACACGTAACAAAGCATTTCGATACTTGCCTACCCATGGATGCCACCGAATCTACAGAGCGCATACTACACGCATTCCAGACCACCACTAATGAGATTCAACAGACATTCAGAGATTCATGTGCCTCGCTGCGAGCTGAAATGCTCAGCACCCAAAGAGAGTCGATGCAAGCCATGAACGATAAAATAAAGACTTCAACATCGACGAAGTGGAAAAGAGACGGAAATCAAAATCAATTCGAGTTCAACCGGGATGTCCTCGATTTCATGGTTAAAGCGTCCGAGGCGTGCAAGTCGGGAGACTTGCCAGCAGCCAGCACGAATATCGACGCGGCGATCCACAAGATGTCAACCAGGCAAAAGCTCATTCGCCTGGCTGACTCCAGCGAAGGGGGTTGGCAGACTGTTAGAGAGTACGAGACGAACGACCTAGCTTCCGACTCTGAGGACGAAAAACGAATCAACAGGGCCGATGCCAGAGCCGTCAGAAAGATGAAAAGAACGAAGACGGCCCGGGGAAGCAGTCGTTTTCGTCCCTACACCACTTCCTTTACCGCTCCTCAACGCATCACACCCAACGTCGCTGCCAGCACCAGATTCCAGTCATTCTCAAGACCAGGTGCGTGCTTTTCATGCGGCGCCAGTGGACACTGGAGGAAGGAATGTCCCTTCTCACAGCCAGGCCGACACAACGCACCGGCCACATCGACCGTCATCACATCCGCCAGAGACAGCCGACGCACATAAAGCGGAAACGTTCCAAGATAAGTACAGAGCATGTAACTTAGTGGAAGATGGGTTTGAATGGGAACAGCGTGACAGTGCGAAGGTTTTGAAAGGGAGGTTAAAGAAACGTACCAAATTCTGGCAAGACAACTGTAGTAATCAGTTCATCTTCGACACTGTAACTTCTGGCTATTCAATTCCATTCCATACCCTCCCACAACCTATGTTTTCAAAGAATAATCGATCGTCCTGTAAGCATTCCGCATTTGTAGCAGAAGCTATTTCCCAACTACTCAGAGTAGGCAGTATTGTACAATGCAATGAAAAACCGCAGGTAGTGAGCCCTTTATCGGTTGCAGTGCAATCAAGTGGCAAGAAAAGGCTCATTTTGGATTTGCATACGGTCAATTATCACGTATGGAAGCAATCTGTCAAATATGAAGACCTTAAAACGGCCAGTAATTATCTCAGACAGGGGAAGTATATGTTCTCTTTTGACCTGCATAGTGGGTACCATCACATTGACATGCTGCCTGGTCACACCCAATACCTCGGCTTTGCCTGAAACAACGTATACTACAAATTCCTAGTATTACCTTTTGGCCTAACATCGGCACCTTACATTTTTACTAAGATAATGAGAGTTCTAGTAAAGAAATGGAGAAACGAAGGCAAAGAAATAATAGTGTATCTGGATGACGGTTTGGGTATAGCGTCATCCCTTGTAGAAGCACAGAATCATTCACACGCAATTTGCAAAGATTTGAACGAGGCAGGGTTCATTATCAATAGAGAAAAATCACAATGGGAACCAAAACTCTCTTGTCAATGGCTAGGGTTTCAGTTGGACACAGCAAACGGCCTCGTTTGCCCACTAAAGCACAAAATCCAACGTATCGTTACAACTTCCGTTCAGTACGCTCAATACAAGATACTACAGGTCAAACTCATTGCTAGCCTGGTCGGCCAAATAATAGCCATGACACCCGCACTAGGTAATATCACACGGTTGATGACTAGATCTATGCTTTGCGTCATACAATCTGCACCATCGTGGGATACCGATGTAACGTTATCGGAAGAATCCAAACACGAACTCAAATTTTGGGGCTCAAACCTATCCAATTTGAAACCCGTACCAATGAAAAATGATGTCATGTATCACAAAGTTGTATATTCAGATGCTACTAACGTTGGCGGAGCCGGATACGTAGTTGGTGTAAGCAAAGCAGTTGCACACGGAGCTTGGGATTGCTATGAAAAGCTAAAGAGCAGTACCTGGAAAGAATTGGAAGCTGTTCGCATAGTCTTAGAAAGTTTTGTAACTATATTGACCGGAAACAATATAAAATGGTTCACAGACAGTCAGAACGTTGCAAAAATTATTGAAAGTGGAAGCGGAAAACCTGACCTTCAAAGAATTGCACGATCAATTTACTCTACATGCGTCACACATGGCATTGGCCTGAAAATTGAATGGATTCCACGTTCTCAAAACGAAAAGGCCGATGTGTTAAGTCGTATTGTGGATTACGACGATTGGGCAATTTCAGCCGAAATCTTTAGCCACCTGGACACACTATGGGGGCCTCATGCACTCCATAGACAGATTTGCTAGTTACCAAAACAACAAAACCCTTCGTTTCAATTCCAGATTCTGGAACCCAAATTCCGAAAACATCGACGCATTCACAGAAAATTGGTCAGGTGAAAACAATTGGCTGGTCCCACCGATTTCCATTATTGCCAAGACAATTCTACATTTAAAGTTTAGCAAAGCCGTGGGTACTTTGATAATGCCATACTGGCCCTCGGCGCCATATTGGCCACTATTAATACAGTCGCATGACGGTTCCTTCATACCTCAAGTAATGGACAGTAGAGAATTTCCAGCGTCCCATGATTCATTTGTGTGTGGTGCGAGCGGGCGGCCACTCTTTAAAGAGAAATTCCCAAAGTTCAGTATGCTAGCATTACGTCTATCATACATTTAGATGTGAATGGAAAGCAAGCGATATGCTAATAGCAGGCGGCTGAGCAAGCTTTTAGAATTCTTGAATGGTCAAAGCAGGCTGTGGAGCCTTTAGAATACTTCAATGGTTAACAGGCAGGCTGTAGAGCCTTTATAATACTAGAATTGTTAACGGGCAGGCTGTAGAGCCTTTATAATACTAGATTGGTTAACGGGCAAGCCGTAGAGCTTAAAGAATATTGAATGATTAACAGTGAGGCTGTTGAGCCGCGACAATTCTTTCATGTAGTTATCAAGCAGGCTGTATAGCCCCTGCAGAATAAGCGGCTGGTTGTAATTTTATAGAGCTGACTACTTGTGATACTTGCTGTACATATTTTTTCCCAGGGACCGTGGCAAAATGCGGGTAACATAGAGGACCCGGAGATGAAGGAGCTATTTGACAAGCTACCGGGGGTCGTCATTCAAGACAGAGCAGGAACTACAACCACGACATACATAAACGGCTTCCGGAGATGGAGAAGGTGGGCACAAGCAAGGACTCAGCCGATTGCCGTGCTACCAGCTTCGCCACTGCACGTCGCATTGTACCTAATGAGCATCATGCAATCTTCGAACACAGTATCTCCGGTGACAACAGCGTTTTACAGCATAGCCTGGGCTCATCGAATTGCTTCATTACCGTCTCCTACAGACAGCCCACTGCCAAGGTCAATTCTAGAAGCAGCCAAAAGAACAACCGGCAAAGCACACAAGAAAAAGGAGCCTATTACCCCAGACATGATAAAGGATCTTTGCGAGAAACACCCCCCAGAAACGGCAAATCTCTATGACGTTAGAACTCTGGCTTTTATAACCATAGGGTATGCAGGGTTCCTGAGATTCAGCGAACTGAAAAACATCAGATTCTCTGACATTTTCATTTTTGATACTCACGCCACAATCTTCATAGAGAAGAGCAAAACTGACAGGTACAGAGACGGGGCGTGGGCCGTTATTAGCCGAACAGGTGGAACCACATGCCCTATCAAGATATTGGAAAGATACTTAAAACTGTGTGGTTTTTCCCCAAACTCAGAGGAATTCATTTTTCGCGCCGTTAATAAACATAAGTCTGGCTTCCAGCTCAGAGCAGAGAACACACCGATCTCTTACTCCAGAATGAGAGAAGTGGTTAGAGATGTATTAAAGGACATTGTGCCCGATGTGGATATATATATGGCCTTCACAGCCTGCGTTCAGGAGGCGCTACCCAAGCTGCCAAAGGAGGCATTCCCGATAGGTTAATCAAAAAACATGGTCGCTGGGTATCGGATACGGCCAAGGATATGTACGTTAGGGAAGCTTTGCACGAAAAATTGCAAGTTTCACAGTCCCTCGGTCTATAACTGAGTACCAATAAATGAACAAATTTTAAATAAATGTTTCATTGTTTTTATTTATTATCGCCCATCAGTGTATTCATACACCCATTTCTCACTTAAACAAGTTTCGATATCATTACCAAGGAGAATCTTAAGACGATAATATTATTACGACCAATTGTTATCCCGTTCTTTACATTCTGTATGCTTGTCGGTCAACCTCCCAAAGTTGTAATTACTGGAGTGATGTGCAGTAATTAAGAAATGTAATTTCGTTCGGTTGAGTGGCGAATTAGAACGAAATTAAGTTCTTAATGGTCAATTATCACTCCGCGCTTCGCGGAGCGATACGGAAGTGCCGGGGCACTTGGTGTATATAAAGAAAAGGCGTGGCACAATATAGCCATCTGCGTACCGACAGGCAACACGTATATTTATATATATAAAAAGCCTAGTACATGGGGTTTTTGCTTATCAGTATCATTTTGCGGGTTTTTTTCCAGAAATGGTTTTTTTTGACCCTGTAAATATATCGATGAAGCTCTTACTCGCATGTAGGCTTGAATATGTGTTAATATTGAATTAATCAGACTACCGTAAACCCAAGTGTATTATCGGTACAATAAGGATTAACTATAGAATCCAGTTTAGACTCGTAGTCTACATCGGTATTATACCAGATACAGTCGACTCTCGGTAATAAGAGCTCGGTTAACACGAGAACCCGGTTAAGACGAGAACTTTCTTTGGTCCCGACCGAATTGTGCACATTCCTATGGGAGAAAATTTCATTAATACGAGCTCTGGTTATGCGGTAACTCGGCTAAGACGAGCATTTTTTGCGGCCCGATAGAGCGCAAATGCATGTGTTATCTATTTTCCACGAACATCTTGGAAAACAACCTGTCAATCAGCGAACTCATTCAATTTGCAAAGCTACTGTAATTGGCGCGGTGATAATGCTCGCTAATTCTGCGCTTTTCACTCCACATACCTCACCTGTTTGTGTCTCATGCCGCTATGATAATGGCGCAGTCACAATGCTCGCTAATCCTTCAATGTGGTTTTCACTCCGCGTACACGTACGTAGACATCAGCTGTTTGTGTCTGGTGCCGCTATAGATGAGTTAGTTTTAGCGACTTTTGTGCCGCTGGGAAGCATAAGCGTGCCGCCAGAACACATAAGCGTGCCGCCAGACACCGATGACAAGATTTATGGCATGACGGCAGATATCATCAACTACCTCGCCCAGAAGCAGCACAGCAAGCTCTCTCAGAAGAAAATTACCGACTTCTTCTGAGGCAACACCAACAAAAACCCAAACGGCTCTTTTCAGAGCCACCACAATTTCAAAAGAGAGATTCACTTTTGCATCCTAAAAAAAAACAGGGAAAACAAACACCGAAAGAAATAAAACAAACCCCTCCCGCACTTTAAAATAACCACTTCAAGATATGAATCAATAAAGCTACCCCAGGAAAACAAAACCATCCCCAAAGGAATAAAATGAGCCAAATTGTTGTCCCGATTAAATATACAAAAATCCATTTCGCCACCCTGAAAAAAAATTCCTGAAATCTAGCCCCCCATCCAAACCCATTGTGAAATTTGTATAAAATCCCCATTCAATAAAGTTCGTTATTTCACGAGTTGCGTCCGAAAAACAATAACCCAACGAAAAGGCAATCATGAAAAGCAGAATGTTTGGCGCCCTCTTTTTGTTTAGTAATATAATACCTTTTATAACTCAAAATATTTCATTTACCCCCATGATTATAAATTAATTTTAGAGCTTATTAATCCCAGACAGTCGCACCCCAACATTTCGATTTTTCAATTTTACCGTAAAAACGAATAAATGAAGACCCTCGAGAAACGCCCTCTGTTGTCCACAAAATGCACTGGTTTCCTCTTTTTGTGTGCCTTAGGCTAGTTTCTGTGATGGTTACCAACTAAAGAGCCCCATCAAGATGTGTATGCGTGATTGAAATACTTACGTGCGTGTAGCTAATGCAGTGGTTTCGCCGTGATTTAGGCAGCTCAAATCGCCCGGTCGGCGAACTCCAGCGGTCTTGTTCTTGTGCTCAGGTGTTGTTTTATTAAGTATTACTGCTTGTTTTATTAAAAATCTGCTTGCAACATTTTTATAACCAATATAAGGCAATACAATTATATCGAGACGATGTGTGTTTCATTTAAATGTATGTACATTGTGTCTGGGGCCTATCCACACCTCACATTTATACAAAATAAAGGGGAAAACCTGCAGTCCGGATAGGACGAGAGCCCGGATAATACGAGATATTTGCGTAAGTCCGGAGGACCTCGTATTAACGAGAGTCGACTGTAGCATGTAAACATTTCAACTTGAGTTTAATGTGCTGTACTATTAACACACCACTTCATTATACAAATGTATGTAAAATTGTACAGAAAAGCAAAACAAGAAAACATAAAAGATAAAAGAGAAGAGAAGAGAAGAGAAGAAAAGAAAAGAAAAGAAGACAAGAATGGTATACAATAAAAGGGTTGGTATGCTTGTCGGTCAACCTCCCAAAGTTGTAATTACTGGAGTGATGTGCAGTAATTAAGAACAAATCCCCTTATGGCCCCATTGTATCGTCGACCCTGATCACAGAATGGTCAGACTTAAGTTTCGCTAGATCAGACCGAGGCTCATTGGCGCCATGCCAAATAGGGCCAATTTTACATTTAATCAAAATGTTGAGAACAGGAACGAAATCAATTTTGTTTGATAGCTTGGCACTCGTAGATGGAAATATAACTTAAGATTGATTTTAGATGTTAACTAAAGAGCGGCGCGAAAAGCGCGAATGGGCGTTGCCGTCACCCCGCCCGTTCATTTTTGCTGATAACGTTGCAACGCGACGACAGAGGAGAAAATAACACCCGTTTATATTGATGCCTTGGTACTTGACAGAAAATGAAAATATAACTTAAGAGTGATTTTAGATCAGACTAATTAACTTAAGAGCGGTGCGAAAAGCGCGGAGGGGGCGGGCCGCCATCCCCGTCGCAATGCGCACAAAATTATAAACACGTCTGTGTTACAGTATTTACTAACCACGCTATAAAATACTAACCCCAAATCCATTTATTTCTGAAAATTACAGCAAAAGCAAATGTTGTATACTACTTTTAACGTATAGAATATGATAAGTTGGCATCTTTAGAAACATTAGTTTGTTCTAGCCTACATATTATTTTCTACAAAATTCAAGGATATTTTGGTACACACTCAAAAACATTGGCAAGCTCAATATTCAATAAATCAACGGCATCATTTAAATTTTACCACATGTGAATTTCAGAAGACGGGTGGAATGACAAACGACGTCAATATAAGAAATAATGGGCCTTTATACGAAATACGATGGACATCGTGGCTGGTGGTGGCGTTCCACCCATGCATGCTGGAGATTGTCAATTAAATCCTGCCCCGCCAGAGTGGGGATTTGGTTGCTTCAAAAGTCACAATCCAGTCACATTTTGGGTTTGGGAAACACATAGGGAGGGGCTGGGGATTGACAGCTACATGTACATCAGTTCAAAGGTGGGTAAAAATCTTCACAGCTGTCACAGTGATATCACGTGTATAACGTGCTTCCCGTCGCTGGGCAAGTTCGAGCGGCGACCATTATTTTGTTTGGTACCAAAGATGAATTTTGTGTATACCAGGAAAATCGACTAGTGTTTGACAAATGCGCACTTTCATGAACATTAAACAATTGGAAAAGTTAATATTAGGAAATCTGTTTTGGGAAATGGACATTTAAGTTGGTGATGAAGATGCGCCCTATTTTCATAAAAAAGGTGTCAAAATAACTGCAAGACATCGGTAAACATGTCAGGAAAACTTGGCACGATTATTAAAAGTGCATTGCGACGATTTAAGCGAAAATGTACATGGAGGGTGATGGTGGCCCGCCCCCTCCGCGCTTTTTGTGCCGCAATTGTCTGATTTAAAATAACTCTTGAGTTACATTTTCATTTTCTACAAGTGCCAAGGCTTCAAAAGAAACTGGTTTCATTTTCTCTATCGTCGCGTTGCAACGTTATTAGCAAAAATATTTACATTATCTACACGTGCCAAGATATCAAACAAAACTGGTTTCGTTCTTGTTCTCAAAATTTTGATTTAATGTAAATTTGGCCCCATTTGAATTGGCATCATGGAGCCAACGATCGAGCCTCGGTCTGATCTAGCGAAACTCAAGACTTGCCATTTTGTGATCAGGGTCGACGATACTATGATATGATTATTATTGGTTTATTAAAAATTCAAACCTCACAGCCCTAGAGCTGAATTACGTTCAAAATACATATAAATTCACAAAAAATTAAACTTGAACAGCAATTTATTAAAAAATAAATTTTAAAAAGACAGAAAAGACATTAAATATTAATTTAAAATATCAAAATATATACCAAAATGATTACACTATTATGCACAATAAACTGAATGGAGCATGTAAATTACAAAAAGGCAAGAAGACCTGCTCCATTAAAAAGGAAACACGCTGGGGGAACTACGGAAAATTCAACTCAGTGCAACCCTGGAAGCATCCTTGTATAAGAATATACACGATGACACAAAGGCACTGCAGCGGAAGCAGTGGCGTAGCCAGGCTCTTCCTAAAGGGGGTGGGGGGAAACGGGGGGCATGGCTATTTTCAAGGGGGGGATTCGACTTTGTTAAATAGGTCCACGCTATAGTAACGCATATCTACACACTACAAAAAAATCCCAATTTTCCAGAGGGGGGCAAGAGGGGGACAAGAGAGGGGGCAAGAGTCCCACAGGGGGAAAGTCCCCCCCCCCCTTTCCCCCTAGTGGCTACGCCACTGAGCGGAAGTATTATTGTATTACGGGTAAGGCCAGCCTGGAGTACACTGATGCTATTTCTGGGTCAGACAACATCCTATTGCCATTCAGTGACAGAATGATTGATTGCTCTGGTGGTCTGCCCAGGGGGAACCCTTTGTGTATACCGCCCACAAAGGCATTAGATAACACACACTTGGATGGGGCTTAGCCAAACACATGCCAAACTTACTTTCTCAGGACTGGCATGTCCGGTGTGTGACCTCTTTTGATTGCACAGTCTCGAACTATGGCTTTCGACTCAAGTTCAAATATTTGTTAGCAATATTGGCCCAAAGATGTTTTAGTAATTAACAAATTACGAAAAACTACTTCCGCTGCAGTGCCCTTTTTGCTCCGAGGGTTTCTGCTTCTGCTTTATACTGCAACAATCTCCTCGTAGGGATATGTGAAGTTGCAGGCGCAACGTGGCAGTGGCAGACAGTGGTTTTAGTAATATCCCCCTTTAACCGTTAATGAAATGTTAAGCCTATTAAGTTGGGATTTAAATATATCAACTTATTTAGATTCTCTGATGTCCGGTGTAAGAAGGTTCCAATGAGTAGTTGTCCTTGGTAGGAAAGAAAACTTAAAACAGTTTTTTTTTCGCTGCCTGGTGAATAAATTAAATTGAAGACGATTTCCGTGTTTCTATTTGGGCTCCTTCTGATACAGACTGATATTGATTTGTATCAATTGAAACCATATGGTGAATAGACTTGTAGAGTAGAGTTAATCTAGAGATACGCTCCTCCAGAGACTTCCATTTCAGTTTGGACGGAGATCATAGCTGAAACACTACTTCTACGACTAAAATCTTTACACACAAATCTTGCTGCTCTACGTTGTATACTGCTTCAAGTTTATGTAGTCTTGATGGTGTGGATCCCATATACTTGCACAGTACTCCAGTTTAGGTCTAACCAAGGTTTTGTAGGCAGTTTCCTGAACTTCCGCGGAACAGTTAAAAGGATTCCTACGTAGTAAACCCAATATCTTATTTGCTAGATGTTTGCGTTTATATGATCTGCCCAGCTCAATTTATTGTTGATTTCAACTCCCAGATATGTATGACTATATTAACAGTTTTGAGTGGTTTCTCTCTCATTGTATAAGTTGATTGTAGATACTTCTTCTTGTGAGTAATATGCATGGCATAACACTTGTGGATGTTAAATTTCATTTGCCAACATGACTCCCAATGGCAAAGTGTATTTATATCTCTCTGTATAGCCTAGGTGTCATCTTTTGATTTTATTTCACGATACGGGGAGAGCCAAAGAATTGGACTGAAAATGCCTAAGGGGAAAACAAAATATATGACGAACTATAATACAGATTCCACCATCAAAGTAGAAAATCATGACATAGACAGAGTTGATGAATACAAATACCTTGGTCAAACATTAAAGATGAAAGACTGCACACACGAAGAAGTATTGATAAGGATAAAAGCAGGTTGGAGGTGTTTTGGAAGGCACAAAGAAATTATCTGTGACAAGAATATTCCAATGGCATGGAGAAGGCAAAATAATATACAACCAGTGCGTGCTATACCAACTATGACATATGCTGCAGAAACATGGACAACAAAAAAATACCTAGAAACCAACTACAAACAGAACAAAGGGCAATGGAGAGAAGAATGCTACACATATCCATCCGGGACAAAATAAGATGCAGTGATATCAGAAAGAAAACAGAACTTAAGAACATTAAAGAGGCAAAGTGGAGATGGGCTGGACATGTGGCACGTTTGAAAGATAACAGATGGACCAGAAGAATTTCAGAGTGGCAACCACGAAAAAGAAAAGAGAAAACGAGGCAGACAGAAAAAGAGATGGAGAGACGACATCACATCCTACATGAGTACAAACATGGACAACACAGGCACAAGAAAGAAGGACATGGAAAGCACATGAAGAGGGCTACATCCGACAATGGATGAACACGGCCTATAGGCAAGGCAAGGTATAGCCTGGGTGTCATCTTTAGATTCTATTTCACGATACAGGATACAATCGTCTGCCAGTAGTCTCACTTGAGATGTTATCCTTTCCAGTAAGTCATTTATGTATAGAATAAATAACAACGGGCCAAGGACAGTGCCCTGTATGAGGAACGCCAGATGTAACATCAATGGGCGATGATGCAACTCCTTCCAAAACCACTTGCTGAGATCTATTCGTGATAAAGCTAGTGATCCATTTGTAGAGGAAACCAGTGATTCCTGCATGTTTGATCTTTAATAATAGAGTACCGAAGTGATGGCTTCAACCAATGCAATGTTT